>MCJB01009678.1:134848-219775 GCA_002018475.1 Nicotiana obtusifolia | reverse complement strand
GGGCAAGCATGAGGTAAAGAATCTTGACCACATCTATGAGACCTAGCATCTATCGCCTATACTTCACATGTAGGCATTTTTCAAGGGATAGTATCCATTACCTGTGTTAGTTGCCTGCTCTCGTGATTTCCACGTAACAGAGTAATGTTGGCTGGGTATCTGACGGCAAGTAAAAGCCAAGAAAGATAAATAATTACAAATGAATGTCATTTCACCTTTTAACAGAACAAAACATCCAGAGAGTAAGCAACACGAGCATTTGGTTAACTGAAGCAGCACAGATAATGTGAAATGTGAATCCATCTTGAACATGAGGTAACAATTTTATACAAAGTGGAAAGGTAAAGGGGAACTATCAGAACATTTGGGCAGAAGCAAAATTATAATAAACGAGTAGTTTATTTCAGAATCCTCTTGAACTTAACAAATGGTGTTCAGAATTTTTTTTTTTTGTAGTAAGTGAAAGAAAAACATGAATGTTACAAGGTTCCCAGGTCATAGCATTATTTTCAAACCATAGCTTCAAACTGACAGCAACAGAGCCGTGCCTTTCCTAATTTAGCTTTTCTAAGAAATACCAGTCAACAAAAAAAGTCTATTGATTGGTGCAGAAAAGAAACATGAACCAACTATGGACAATTGATATCAAATTGCATTCAAATGTTCCATTCAATAGTCCATACCTTGCTTTAAGGAGCAGCAAAATTGTAAAAACTTCTAGACTATTGTATCCACGATCGACAAAATCTCCCTGGCCAAAAACAATAATATTTTACAACAGAACTTAACCAGAGTAGCGGCTGGAAGTTCATGAAAAACTAATCCATAACAATCCATATCTAGTGTAAGTTTACCATGAAAATGTAATTCGTCTCTGGTACATGACCTCCAGTCTGGAAGAGTTTCATTAGATCATGAAACTGGCCATGGATGTCTCCACAAACAGTAACTGGACTATTAACAGGTTGCACATTTGACTCCTCTATCAGGATTTCCTTAACCTGGGTAAGAGTAACATGTTTAAGAAGCAAATAAAGGATTGATAGTGGGTTCTCAAGGAAAACAGCATTTAATGCTCAACTGGAACATTATTGTCACAAATGCTAAAAGATGGACCACAGCATCTGCTTAGGTACCCTTATTTAAAATTAAAAAAAATCTGCCTAGGTACAGCCCATCAATGCTACAAAAATTTCATTAATACAACTAAAAGCATGGAGAAGACACCAAACTAATATACCTCAAGTTATTAATCACAAATGCAATCAGAATATTTTCCTGTGAACAATACCCATATAAGCGGGAAATTTAGAAATCCTTTGCTGCAATGAACCATACATCAGAATATACCCTTCAAATTGCTTTACACTCAAGCAGCACAGCATAGCCATATATCCAAAAAAAAAAAAAGAAGAAGAAAGGCAGACATTAGAATTCTGAACCTTATAAGAAATATGCAAGAGAAGACACCAAATAACTTATAAATCAAACATCATATGATGTTAAGAAATAATCCAACTTTCTATGTGAATAAAGAACAACTGAATCAAATATATGAGCAAAAATAAACTTGCAAAAACTTAGCAGTCTGACCTATTTTATACGACCAATCACCCGCACTCCAACCACAAATATAAGCAAATAACTTCTACATAATCCAATACAACATTTTCTTAATCCTTGAGCCCTTGGTAAAGCTAATTTTTCTTTTCCATGGCAGAGATGAAACTAAATGTGGCAAACATAAACCGCCTTTTAGATTTGATTGTTGCATCAACTTCTAGAGGTCACAGGATACATGGAATTGTACTAAAGAAAAGCTCCCTATCAATAAAAGTTACTTGAAAGAGGGAGACAAACCCATGTCCCCACAAAAAACCACCGAGTCAATAAGCTAGACATAATTCAGTCGAGAAGAAGGGGAAAATGGTGTGGAATTGGCTAGAGAGAAACAATGAAGATGATAACCCAGGCTATTAAAACTAGATCCACTCTGGCTTCCCCCTGCTGGCTTAGGGCCGACTGCTAGCCTCTATGATCATCACAGTGCCACAAACTTTAGCCACTATCATTGACCACCGGCGTTTATTAATCAAATGCACATATGCAAGAAAAGGAGAAATACTCGGTCACTGCAAAGTTTTTACCAATAACTTAAACAGACTATGTGTGCTTAAACAAAGCATTGTTCTTTTGAAATTATCGGAGCCCATCTGGTTAAAGTGCAACCAACACAATTAAACCCTTTGGCAATAACTCCAATATAATGCAGACATGTAAAAGATTATAATTAACATTTTCCCAAAATAGCACAAGCTACAAATCCAGGATTATTTAAAATGGGAATGCAACTACCCCAGAAACCCACGTGAGGTACATACCCCAAAAACATATACATAACTTTCTTAAGTTGAGATTAGACACGAACACAAGGTAAAAGCAATAAACTAAGGCTACACCCATAGTAACATCAATTCGCAATTTATTTTATCATGCGCGCACCTCGCACCTCAACTAATTCCACGAGTACCTGCTACTTCCCACCAGCCAGGTACCTGGTAACTCTGTCTACCAAGTCTTGAAAGCATCAAGTTAGTAATTTATTCATTCAAAAAACATATGCCCCTATGATCCCCCTAAAGTTAGTGTTTTCTTTATTGACTAGTAAACTAAATGAAAGGAATTAATTCGATAAACCCAATATTGTTATCAGGCAAACAAACCCTAGCCAATCAAACAACTTTCATTAAGGGAAAAAGTGATTTTGAGGTAGAAACGGCATACATATTCACAAAGGAGCTGAAGCTCGTCCTCGGCCAAGTGCTGCCCGTCTTTCACCTTCGTTATCCACTGATCCAAATCCATCTGCCCCTTTTCTGAATCTACAGCGCTGCCAATCAAATAATTATTTGTTTCTGAATGCAATTATTTCCCCAAATGCAGAGTCGACTGATAGAGCAAGTGTTTACAACGAAGTGAATCTAATCTGCCCCAAAACCCAAAAGGAGAATACAGAGAGTAGAGAGAGAGATGGGGGTATCTCCCTTCAGATTCAATGGATTTTGAAACCCTGGGCAAAACTCGAGATTTTACCTACTGTTGGGACTCTTTTGCCCTTTGAGTCATAACCCATTTTTGAAGCTGCGTTTTTTTTTTTTTGATTTGCTTTATGTTCGAGTAATTTGGGTTCGCGTCAAAACATTTTAATTCCACATATACAAATTTGAGATTTCATTCACGTGACTCGAATCGGTGGTAGCTGCACGACTTTGACAAAAAAATATGACTTTCGGCTAAAGTACTAAATTTATATAACAAGGGGTTAAATCTAGTTAAGTATAATAACTTTAGACACTAATCTTAAAAACGTACAGCAGATGGGATGGATCCCGTAAATAGTTTGATGATAATGAATGCAAAATATTCTTAAAGCATAAATATTAATGGAGATATAACTAACAGTAAATGGCAATAAGTGGCATTTAAATAAATAAGGAGAAAGATTCACCCAATAACGAATGGTTGATCAAATATTCCTCCTGACAATGATAAATGACAGATAAGTCCAAGATTTGTATGAACAATCCTCGCATCTGGTGGAAAGGTGAGAATATATGAACAAGAATCTTTATCAAAAGGTAGTCTTTATATTTTTGCAAAAGAGAAAGTTTTCTTCTCAAAAATGTTCTTATCAAATTAATATTACATGCCCCTATCATTGTCTCTTCTTTCTATATATATGACCCTTTTTTCTTAGGAAACCGTAATAGTACAAACACCAGGATTATTCACTAGAATATTCTCCTTTTTAATACCATATTCTGGCAAAGTAGTTGTTACAAGTCTTATCACTAATAGTCGATTTCGACCTCGACCCTTGTTGACATTTTGACTGCAATCTCTATTGATATCTCGACCACGGCTTATATCGACACCTCAACCATTAATCTCGCTATGTCTTATGCGAGCTCAATTGATGACATTCATTAATGCCATTTTATGCTAAATATTCTAAGGGTAGATTTTTGAACTATACAGTTAGTCCCTTCGCTTATTAAGGCCGAGGTCCAACAGCCTTGGTGAGCGGACTCTGTTTGTCGTTGTTGATGAAATCGGATGAGTAAGTTGGATAGCGGTGCTTTAGGCGAGGTGGTAACGTGACTTTTCGGAAGTTGCAAGCTTTGGGGATGTGTCTTTTCGGAATGACGTCATGACATCATGCGTCATTATGATGCGTTTTTTCGACGCTCTGCATCGTTTTCTGCACCTCTGTTGTTTCGATATCTAAGTCGGGTAATGATGGCTTGATTTCTTGGTTTTGGCTCTCGAACTCTTATAAATAGGGATATGAGGCCATTTGTGTTCGTTTTGCTTTCATATGATATCGAATCCCCTGCGTTTCTCTCTTTCGTTTTCCATATTGAACCCTAGTTTTTATTCTGCTTCGCCGTTGCGTGCTCATTCTTTTGGTTCTAGTGACCAGCTTCCAACTTCTGTGCTTTAGACATCCTCCTTCAAGACCATGATTAACTCAATTTCCGGCTCCGGTGCGGTGTCTAATCCTACTCCCCTGGCGGTGCGTGTGCTTCCTCACGGCAACAACGCTTCTACTGCCCTCGAGGATGAGGGGTTCCCGATGATGCAGGAAATAATTCCTCGTAGTGAAAAGCCTAGATCCGATTTCTTGAAGTTACCCAAGGACAACCCTGAGGTCTCAGAATCGGTGATGAATGCGGTTGTTGCTCTTGTTGATTTCAAGGCGAAGTTCAACATTCCGGCGCACATTGATATGATCCCGAGGGGGGGTGACGTGGTGCAGATTCAACGCCCAGGATACTGCCCATTCTATGCAGATTCAACCCCCAGGATACTGCCCATTCTACGCGTATCCGTTCTATGTAGGCTACTCCTTTCCCCTTCTCCCATTAGTGGAGGAATTTTGCCGCTACTATGGCATCTGCTCGGCCCAACTTTCAACTTACATTTACAAACTTATCCATATGTTGATGAAATATGCGAAATTGGCTGGCCGTGGGATCTCTCGTCGCCACCTGATGTACCTCTTCACACCTAATTTCTATAGAGGGACGATGTTGCATCTTCGTCATCGAGGAAGTAAGAGTTTAGTAGTGAAGATGGACGATAAAGCAATTCGTCGATTCTGGCTCAGCTACTTCTACGTCAAGAATGAGGACGTGGTGGCCAACACGAATGAATTTCCTGAGGCATGGAATTATGCCCGTAAGTATCTTTTTCTAAGCGCTTAATTTGCCCGCTTTGATTATAGCCTAACATTCTGCCTTTTCCTCGTTCAGCTGAGACTTCGCTCCCTTCTTTGGTTGCGGATATTCATGACTGGGTTAGCCAGGTCATGCCTCATGCAGTGGGGATTCGTGAATGGCGGGCCTTTATCGAAAAGGTCGGGCCCAAGCTTTCAGCGTCCGGTGAGTTTGTCTGTCCGTATTATCTATATTGATCTTTCACATATGCCGTTCTGACCTTATGGTCGCTTGCTCATTACGACTTTAAGTAAGAGTTAATGTTCTATTCTTTTTTGCAACCCGAGGGTCTTCGAGGAGGTAGAAGGCTCCTGCTCCGGCATTCTGTAAGAGGAAAGTCGTTTCTGTTCTTTCTGCTGCGATGAGACCTGCTTGGTCATTGATTACTTCTGTAGCGGGGCTTCCACTTCCCCTTTTTCATCATCTAATTGACGAGGACGACGAGGAAGGGTCGTCACCAAATGATGATAATTTACTTCACCGCAAGAGGTGATCTGTAGATATCGACGAGGGAGCTGTTCGTGTGGGGAGTTCGGTGATGGAGGATTTCGTCGTCAGAGAAACGACGACCATAGACCTCGGAGATGATGCCGAGCTATTGCCCATAATTTCGCCATCGTCGAGGGCCGAGGGATGTACGTTTCTCCCTGAGGCCGAAACAGATTTTGAAGGACCGTTGGCGAGAGTCCATGACGCCTTACAAGGGGGTGAGTCATCGACCTTGTTACCAACCGAGGATCCTTCCTCTCGGGTTGATACGAAGGGCAAAAGTGTAGCCGAAGAGGGTTATGAGACAGGCTCTGATATGGACGCCGAGGAGGTTAAGATGATGGGAGAAGGACTCACCTGGCTCAAGGTAAGATTGGAGGGGACCACACGGACTATTGCAATCCCTCTGAACCGGGATCTGCTAGTTGATACGAAGGACGTGGTCCCTTCTCTTGGTCCCCTCTGTTCTGATGTGGAGGGTAAGACCCTCGAGAAACTAAAGGACTCAACTTTATCGAAGAGCATAGCCGACCTTGCTCTTAAGATAAGTTGTAAGTTTAGTATTTCATTCTTATGTTCGTTTTTCATGTCGAATCCGATTTTGTTCTTACTCGCTCTAGCTTTCTTTTCAGACTGTGATCTTGGAGATCGAAAGCTCCCGCCGAGAAGAGAGGCGTAAGGCCATTTTCCAAAAGATGGAGCAGAAATATCATGAGTATCGTGATTTAACACCCCGAGCTTTGCAGGCGACTTGGTGGGAACAGAAACTTCCGGGCTCTCCGAAACGAGCTAAAGGAGAAGGATGATGAATTGGTGAAGGTCATCGAAAAATGTAATGAGCTCAAGAGGGCGTTGAAGGACAAAGAAGAGGAGCTCGAGGTGAGTAGGGGGGTCGAGGCCCAATACACGGACCTTCAGGCCCAAGTGGTCTCATTGGGAGCCAAGATGGAGGAGTGTCAGCTCCGAGTGGTCGCTTTGAGTGGCGAGGTCGCTGAGAAGGTGGCGGGTTTGGAGAAGGCCGACTCAGCCAAGAGCAGGATTGCGCTTTGGAGACGGCTAGGCTTAGAGAGGAGCAGCTTGATGAGCGGATAGGGAAGTTAGAAAAAGAGGTTGCGGGCCTTAGTAATCGAGGTCGAAAAGGCACAGTTATTGGCTCAACCGTCCTCATCCTGCATTTCTGCTTTTCCTAATGTTCCTCAGGATCTGTACGAGGAATAGATTCACACCGAGGCCCAGCAGGATATATTCAGGGATCTAATGAGGGCGGGGTCTGTTTCAGAAGTCGATTTTGAGAATGCACGTGCTTAGGCACGTAAAGCTTGATTTGCTTGTGGCTATGACCCCGCTACACCGGAAGCTGGAGATAACGAGGAAGGTGTGAGCGTGAACCGGATTGAACAGGATGCCTGGTACGGGGATGAATATCCTGTTGGCGATGGCAATGAGGTGGGTGCAGACGGTCTTAATGATCAAGCAGGTGGCACTGCTGAGCCGGGTGGTGATTTTTTTTTTTGTTTTTTTTAGCCGCGGACATGTGAAATTTTTGTAGGCGTGTAGCCTTTGTAAAAAATATTCTTAATGAAGTGTTAGTTTTGTTGTTCGTACCTGGCTTCTTTTCTTTATTCGGATTTGTGAGTTTTTCTGATTTTATTGCTTGATTGCCTTTGCCGTAACAAATTTGAGTGGGTTCAACAGCGTTGAAGGTAGCCTTCATTTAATTAAGGCCATGGACCGAGTAGGTAATAATCCGAAAAGAGGTCGAATATAACCTTTAATTAATTGAGGTCATGTGTCGAATAGGTGTTAATTTGAGCGAGGTCGAATATAACCTTTAATTAATTGAGGTCGTGTGCCGAATAGGTGTTAATTCGAACGAGGTTGAATGTAACATTTAATTAATTGAGGTCGTAGGCCGAATAGGTGTTAATTCGAATGAGGTTTAATGTAACCATAAATTAATTGAGGTCGTGGGCCGAATATGTGTTAATTCGAACGAGGTCAAATGTAACCTTTACTTGGAGAGGGGAGATAAATTTTCATTTACTTGTGCTTTATTCATACTTTTGGAGACATTTATATATTTTTCGGGCACTGGCTGGTAGTTCAGTCCCATTCCCAGTCTATCTAGTCCCTTCATTGGTCGAGCTGGAAAGATAGTGAGAGGTTGAGCAATGAACTGATCGTCCGGTGCTTTCCATTTGTGCACTTCAATTCTGAAGTATCCCCGTCATAGTCTCATTAAAAACCTCCTCGAAAAAACCTAATTGGGACAAAACTCGAGCGAGGAAAAAAGAGTGCGACTTTAGGGACCTCGTCCTTTTAAAAGTTGAAGTACTTGAGGTGCGTAGTGTTCCAGTTGTTTGGTAGTCGCTTTCCTTCCATTATTTCTAGTGTGAATGACCCTTTGCTTGCTGCTGCCGTGATTTTGTAGGGACCGTCCCAGTTTGTTCCCAGTTTGCCTTCTCGTGGGTCTTTGCTTGCTTGTGTTTTGGCTTTAAGCACGTAGTCCCCGACTTTAAGTGGCCTGATCTTTGCCCTCTTGTTATAGTAGCGTTCTGCTTGTTGCTTTTGGGCGACTATTCTTACGTAAGCCATATTTCTTCGTTCCTCGACCTCGTCGAGTTCTTGCCTTCTACTATCATCGTTCTGGGATCCGCTCTCACGGAAGTACCTTAGACTCGGCTCCCCAACCTCGATTTGTATTATTGCATCAGTCCCATAGACTAACGAGTATGGCGTTTCCCCGGTGCTCGCTTTTGGCATTGTTCGGTAAGCCCAAAGTACTTCTGGAAATACCTCCGGCCATAGTCCCTTGGTGTCTTCGAGTTTCTTTTTCATGATGTTCAATATTGACTTGTTGGAGGATTGCGCTTGCCTGTTACCTGCGAGGTGGTAAGGCGTTGACAGTATTCTTTTGATGTGCCATTTTTCAAAAAATTCGGTGACCTTCTTTCCTGCAAATTGAGGTCCGTCGGCGCTGCTGATTTCTTTGGGGAGACCGAAGCGGCATATGATGTTTTTCTATATGAAGGCGATTACTTCTTATTCGCGTATCAGGCGAATCCTTCTACTTCCACTCATTTAGAGAAATAATCAGTTAAAACCAAGAGAAATCGTACATTACCTCGTCCGGCCAGGAGGGGGCCCACAATATCCATTTGCCATTTGATGAACGGCCAAGGGGAAGTCATTGAGTGTAGTTGTTCGCCTGCTTAGTGGATCATTGGGGCGTACTTCCGGCATTGCTCGCATTTTTTCACGAAATCTGCAGCTTCTTTTTTCATGGTGGGCCAGTAGTATCCTGCTCGTATGAGGCACCTGACTAATACTCGATTGCCGGAGTGAGCTCCGCAGTGGCCTTCGTGCACCTCTTCAAGGATGCGCTGCGTCTGATTTAGGCCCAAGCATTTTGCTGGGGGGGGCCCCATATGGCCTTTTGTACAGGTCGTTGTGAATGATGCTATACATGGCTGTTTGCATCCGCAGTTTCCTGACCTCTTTTTTTATCATTGGGGAGTATACCGTCCTGTAAATATGTAGCAGTGCGGTTGCTCCAGTCCCAAGTTAGGTTTACAATTCTTATCTCAATTTGGTCTATCGACGAATTGAGGAGGTGGACCACACTTTGATCTCCGGTTGTGATGTTGTTGGTGGCTACTGCCAATTTGGCGAGGCCATCTGCCTCGATATTCTGTGCTGGGAAAATCTGATCGAGTTGACATTCGTCGAACTCGAGTAGTAGTTTGCAGATTTTGGTCTGGTATTTTTGTAACCTCTGCTCCTTGATTTAGGAAATCCCTGTGACTTGGTTGACCACGAGCTGAGAATCGCAACGCAGCCTTAGCCGCTTCGCCCAGTATTTGAGTGCTAGTCTTAGTCCTGCAATTACGGCCTCATACTCGGCCTTGTTGTTAGTCATGTCCGGGAACCTTATGGACTGGCGAATCACTTCGCCTATTGGGACTTCGAGTACGAGTCTCAGCCCGGACCCCGACGCGTTAGATGCGCCGTCAGTGAATAGGATCCAGAGGTCGTGTGTTTGAGAAGTGTGGAGGGCTTTCTTTTCGACTTCAGGCAGTATGTGCGCACTAAAGTCGGCGAGGACCTGAGACTTTATCGCTGTTCGTGGTCAATATGTGATATCGTGCTCGCTTAGTTCGATGGCCTATTTGGCCAATCTGCCTGAAAATTCGATTTTGTGTAAAATGCTTCTTAAGGGGAAAGTCGTGACGACCGAGAAGGGATGGCATTGGAAATACGGTCTAAGCGTCCGTGAAGCTACGACTAAGGCTAGAGCCAGTTTTTCAAGGTGAGGGTACCTCGTCTCAGCGTCGACTAGTGTCTTGTTAATGTAATAGATAGGAAATTGCATGCCTTTATTTTTTTGGACTAGGACTGCGCTCACAGCTACTTCGAATACGGCGAGATAGACTAGGAGAGGCTGTCCTGGTTCCGGTTTCGGGAGCAACGGTGGCAAGGATAGGTATACCTTTAACTTCTTCAATGCTTATACACATTCAGGGGTCCATTGGAGGCCGTTTTCCTTTTTAAGTACACTGAAAAACTTATGGCACCTATCGGAGGATCGTGAGATGAACCTTGACAGGGCTGCGATACGGCCGGTTAGCTTCTGGACTTGTTTTTTGGTGGTCAAGTGCTCTGGTATACCCTCGATGGCCTTAATTTGGTCGGGGTTGACCTCGATACCCCGTTGTGACACTAAGAAACCCAAGAATTTTCCTGAGGCCATGTCGAATGCGCACTTTTCGGGGTTCAATTTCATGTCGTATTGCCTGAGTATGCCGAAGGCTTCTCCTAAATGATTGATGTGATCTTCTTTATTTTTGGGTTTGACCAGCATGTCATCGATGTATACCTCCATCGGCTTTCCAAGTTGCTCTTTGAACATTTTTGTCACCAGTCTCTAGTACGTTGCCCCCGCATTTTTTAGTCTAAAAGACATGACCCTGTAGCAGTACGCCTCTCGGTGGGTGATGAAGGTAGTATTTTCCTGGTCCGCTTCCTCCATAAGGATCTGGTTGTAGGCCGAGTAGGCATCCATGAAACTCAGCAACTCATGTTCGACTGTCGTATCGATGAGTTGGCCGATATGAGGCAGTGGAAATGAATCCTTTGAGCAATCTTTGTTCAGGTCGGTGAAATCCACGCACATCCGCCACTTGCCGTTTTTCTTTTTTACCATGACTACATTGGCGACCCATTCGAGGTACTTCGACTCTCTGATAAGGCCATTTTCTAATAATTTTTCCACTTCTTCACGCACCGCGTCATTGATTGCTGAAATTGAACTTGCGTCGAACCTGCCTTACCGAGGGATAGAGTGGATCGACGTTCAATCTTTGTATGGCAATCTCTTTTGGGATACTTGGCATATCTGCATGGCTAAAAGCAAACAGGTCAACGTTAACAGTTAAGAATTTGCGAAACTTACCTGGCTCTTGGAGTTTGTAGCCAATGTAAGATTTCTTGCTGAGATCGTTGACATCTAGCTGAACGGGGTCGAGGTCCTCTATAGTCGATCCTGCGGCCTCGGCCACATCGGGGTCTTTGATGTCATCATCTACCGACCTCGACCCTGTTGATTGCTATGCTTCCTTCTTTTTGTCTTTCATTTGTTGAGTGGTCGTGCAGTCTAGGGCGATGCAATAGCATTCTTGAGATGTACGTGTTCCCCGTGTATGCTGAATACCCCCATGGAGTTGGAAACTTTATGACTTGGTACAAGCTGTAGGGTATAGCTCTCATGGTGTGTATCCACGGTCGCCCTATTATGGCATTGTATGTCGTGTCCTGACATGATATAGAATGTGGTCTCCAAAGTGACACCACCCGCCAGAACGAGGAGTGTGATCTCTCCAGATGTTCGTTCAACTGCATTGTTAAAACCCGTTAGTATGATGCAGCGTGGTACTATCTTGTTCTCGAGTTTCATTTGTGTGAGTACTCGGGGATAGATAATACACACGCCGCTTCCGTCATCTACCATAATCCGTCTTATGTCGGTATCTAAAATTCATAAAGTAATAACAAGAGCATCATAGTGAGGGAATGCCAAACCGTTGGTATCTGAGTTATCGAAGATAATACTTTCTTCGAGTTCGTCGTGATCGACAGCTTGAGCTTGTGGGCCGTGGTACACTTTATGCTGTTGATGGAAGCATCGTCTTTACCGCTGATGATCATGTGGATGGTGGGGAATGATGAGGGCGGCTTCAGTGGTCCTTGATGTTGTTCGCGCCTCCTGGCAAAGTTAGTTCTTCCCTGATCGCTTAGCAGTTCTTTGAGGTGCCCCTGTCGTAGCATATTTACGACTTCCTGTCTTAGGGTGATGCAATCTTCGGTTTTGTGTCCTCGCTCTTGATGGAACTCGCAGAGGGCGTCTGATTTTCTGGTATTCGGGTCTGACCTCATCTTTTGCAGCCACTTCACCTTTGACCTGAGCTTCTCCAGGGCGTAGACGATATCTGTAGGTGATGCGCAAAAATTGTGAGCGGATAATAAAGGGGGCATACCTCTTTCATTCCGGTGAGTCCCTGTTCTTGATCAGGGTGAGCCTTCTTTATGGCGGGGTGAGGGTATAGCGGTAACATATGGGAGATGTCAGTCCCGGTTTAGCAGTGAGGTTGCCGGATCTCTTTTGACATCACTTCTCCGATTTTTTCTGGATTCTGCTTGTACTGAGGTCAGGCAATGAGTTGGCCCATTTAGGTCGTCCTCGTCTGCTTGAACTTCGGCACAGTATGCATAATGTATTTCATCCCAAGTTGGGGGCGGGTATTTCATAAGCCGAGTCAATAATTTTCTTGTCGCTCTCGAACCATTTCTATTTAGACCATTCTGAAAAGCGGCCACCGCCATTCCTTTTGATTACATTGGGAAAAGTCATTCTTACTCGGTTGAAACGGGCGAGGAAATCCCTAAGTCCTTCTTCTGGCGACTATTTGATAGCAAAGATATCATTCACTCTTGCCTCAGCCTTTTTGGCTCAGGCGCGAGCCGTCACAAATTTATCGGCCAATTTCCTCTAAAGTTTCGATGGAACGGGTTGGTAGTTGTGAGTACCAAGTTAGTGCTCCTCCCGTGAGGGTTTCGCCGAACTTCTTTAGCAGAAAAAAGGGCACTTGTTCCTTTGTGAGGTCGTTGCCTTTCACGGCGGTGACGTAGTGGGTCACATGATTCTTGGGGTTGGTCGTGCCATCGTATATTTTCAAGTAAGGCAGCATTTTAAAAGTCTTCGATATGGCATGCGGGGCAGCGCCGTCGCTGTACGGTTGCTCGACGAACCGACCGGCATCTCTCTTCGGTAATAACTTAGGAGTGCCCGGCATTTTATCGACCCTTTCTTGGTGCTCTCTCATTTGGTCCCGAAGTGCTTTGTTCTCATTTTCCATTTCTTCCATCATTTTTAGAATGGTTGTGAGGGTGTCATTACCTGCATTATTAACAACATTAGAAGTGATACATGTTGTTGCGGGTGGGGGGAAGGAGGGAGGAAGTTGATCATGTTGCTCGTTCTCTGGTGGTGTAGCATAGGTTCTCGCAGTCGCTACGGCCACGCCTTGAACGGGCTTATGGAGGACGCTGGACAGTGTATGAGCTAACCAGGCTTCAAGGAGCTTCTTTATCGCTGGTGGTGCCTCCTCTCCCATGGATGTGGAGGATGTCTTGCCAAGATTTCGTGATACTGCAGTGGAGAAGGGGTGATCCACCTCGCCTAGGAGAGGCATTGGGTGTTGTGTCCTCGTCCACTGCTTCTGAGCTCTCGTGGATGATGTCCATGAGGTTGGTTGGGAGGCCACTCACCATTCTTACTCTTTCTTCTCTGTTACCTGCCATGTTAGATCTATGCAAGCGGAGAGGAAAAGGTTCTTTTCTTTTCTTAATTTTTTATTTACGTCAGCAATCAGTGCCAATTATAGATATAGAAGAAACTAAAAAGCTTAGCTAGAATATCCCCACAGATGGCGCCAAATTGTCTGACCAAAAAGTATGACTCTCGGTAAACTACTAAATTTATGTAACAAGAGGTTAAATCTATATAAGGATAATAACTCTAGACGCTAGTTTTGAAAACATATAGCAGATGGGATAGATCCCGTAAATAGTTTGATGATAATAAATGCAAAATATTCTTAAAGCATGAAGATTAATGGAGATATAACTAACAATAAATGGCAATAAGTGGCATTTAAGTAAATAGGGAGAAAAATTCACCTGATAACGAATGGGTGAATGAATATTACTCCTTACAATGATGAATGACAGATAGGCCCAAGATTCGTATGAACAATCCTCGGATCTGGTAGAAAGGTGAGAATAATATGAACAAGAATCTTTATCAAAAGGTAGTCTTTGTATTTTTGCAAAAGAGAAAGTCTTCTTCTCAAAAGTGTTCTTATCAAAATCAATATTATATGCCCCTATAATTGTCTCTTCTTTCTATATATATGACCCCTTTTTCTTAGGAAACCCTAATAGTACAAATACAAGGAATATTCACTAGAATATTCCCCTTTTTAATACCTTATTTTGGCAAATTAACTGTTACAAGTCTTATCATTAATAATCAATTTCGGCCTCGACCCTTGTTGACATTTTGACTGCGATCCTATTGATATCTTGATCACGACTTATATCGACACCTCGGCCATTAATCTCGATATGTCTCAGGCTAGCTCAACCGATGACATTCATTAATGCCATTTTATGCTAAATATTCCAAGGGCAGATTTTTGGCCTATACAAATATGAGACCTTTTCTATTAGATATTCAAAATAATTACATATAGTATAATTATTTTCTACTAAATATTTAAAATAACAAACTAGAAAAATAAAAGAGAATTACGAGCTCGACAACACTTGTTTAAAGAAAATTCTAATACGTTAAATAAAAAATTCTACTAATTGAATAAGCAATATTGGATCAAATTGATATTGCACAATATAGGACATACCTCATGAAATATTTAAGTGTTGAAATACGTTATTTATACAAGTCTTGTTAATCGTAAGAAAATTTAAATGTTTATACACATGCATTAGACATGCTTGAAAGCTCACCCATTGCTGTCAAAGGCGAAGCCGAAAATTTTACAAAGAAAGTCCGAAGTTTAATATATATGTATAAAAAATAATTTTGGCCTATATACATAATATAAATTTTTATATACTTAGTGTAATTTTCTAATGAAGGGTGTTCAACTGAACACCCTTCACTCTATGTGGCTACGACACTGCTGTCAAATTTGGATTTCTATGGTAACTTTAAGTTGTTTTATCTAATTTATTATGTCCTTCGATATTGTATAAGCGTAACATTTCATAATTGAGCATGAGATGCTTTAATAAGTATTTGTTACTTGTTAGCACGGCAACAAAAGGCTAATTAATAGATTTTGATAAGTTAAATTTTTTTACTTGTATAATACTTTATCTGTAGGGTGAATTGGTCTTAATAATTGTATGGCCAAAAATTATCCTAGTTATGTTTAGACCATATCAGCATTAAGAGGGCCTTTGAGGGCTGCCACATGTCATCAATATGATATCAACAAAAGGTATATTCGAGGTCGAAGTGATCTAACAAGAGATGGAGGGCTAGGTCGAGGAGTCGATAGAGATCAAGGTCTAGGACGGGCACTCTCCTTAATACAGAGTAATAACAGCTAGTTTTAGGATAAGACTTTAAAGAGAATATTGTTGTGAATAAATATTCTCTGGATCTGTACTATTAGGGTTTTGTGACACATGTCCCCTTATAAATAGAAATAGACATAGTTATAGGGGGCATTGAACACTCACTTGTAAAAAATGACATTGACATTCTCTGAAGATTCTCGCTTTATTATACACGTACAAAATATAACTTTTTCTCGAGATCCTTGCCTAACTTTTCTTCGACGATCCAAGGAGAGTCCGAATATTTAAGGGCTCATCAATCATTCATCATTTTCAGAAAGAATACCAAAGAATCTCACCCTTTTCGGGTGACTCACATGCTTTTATTTACTTAAATGTCATTTATTGCTATTTATTGATATTTAATGCTACCTCCTTCATTTTTGGATCATTGAATACAACAGTGTTGCCATCATTTATTGCTACTTTAATATTACCCGTATCATCTTGCTCCAAAATCGGTTAATATATCTTTTGACTATTAATATTAGCTAAGATTAACTCTATTTTATTAGAAAATCTAATTGTTTAAACCTATATCTAAATTTTGGGTTAAATATTTTGGCGTCACCTGTGGGGATTTCTTAGCTAATCTTTTAGTTTTCATTAGATCTACAGCTCATGCGATTTACTAACCTAACGAGCCACAAAGTCATTCTCATCTCTACACGTATAGAAATATCCATGGCAGGTAACAAAGAAAATGGAACTAGGGCGACAGGTGACGTCCCTAGTAACCTCATGAATGCTATCAACAAAAGCTATGAAACACTGGGCGATGATGTGACACCCACTGGCTCCCCCAGGCAAGAGAGGTCGCCTCCCCTTCATTGCAGCACAACGAAACCAAATGGGAAAGGGGCTTCCATGTCTACAGGAGAAGAGACGCCACCTGCCATGAAAAAGCTCCTCGAAGCATGGCTAACCAATACCCTAGTAAGTGTGCTCAACAAGCTCCATACACAACAATAGAAATCACCAGAGCCCATACGGTACAGCGAGGAGACGAACAGGGCGATCAACCAGACCCTCCAACTCTAGGAATAACTCACAATGTTATTGATAGTGCAGGTGACGGTGTCCTCGCTGTTGTTTTGAAAAGAATGGATGAAATGGAGAATGAGAACAAAACGCTCAGAGACCAAATAAAAGAACACCAGGAACGAGTCGACAAGATACCGAATGCCCCTAAGCTACTACCAAAAAGGGATGCTGACACGTTCGAAGAATAGTTATATAGTGAGGGAACGGCCCCACATGCCATACCAAAGACCTTCAAAATGCCACCGTATCTCAGAATATACGACGGGACAACTAACACCAAAGACACATGACTCATTACGTCACCGTCGTGAAGGGCAACGACCTCACCTAGGAACAAACGTCTTTCATTTTACTGAAGAAATTCGGCGAGACCTTCATCGGAGGGGCATTAACATGGTATTCACAGCTACGAGCTTGCTCCATAGAAACGTTAGAAGAAATAGCCGACAAGTTTGTGACGGCACATGCCGGGGCCAAGAAAGCCAAAATGAGAGTAAACGACATCTTTTCCATCAAGAAATCTCTAGGAGAGGGACTGAGGGAATTCCTCGCCCGATTTAACAGGGTAAGGATGACCTTACCAAATGTGTCTGAAGGGATGGCAGTCGCTGCCTTTCAGAATGGGTTGACTAGAGAGGGTTCAAGAGCGACCAAAAAGCTGCTGAGCCGATTGATGAAGTATCCTCCAACCACTTGGGATAAAATCCATAATGCCTATGGTGCCTAGGTACGAGCAGATGATGACGACCTCAACGGACCAAATCGATGACTCATCTCGGTACAAACCGAGTCCAGGAAAGAATGAAGAGATAACATAAGGATAGATCACCAAGTCTCGCGGCCAAACAGGGAACAACACTAGCCTTATATCAGGGCACCCTCCTTTTGCTATGATGACGCCCATCTAGGCCGAGGCCAGGAACTCACAGTAACGAGAGAGGTATGCCCCTTGTTATCTGCTAACAATTTTTGTGTTTCGCCTACAGAGATCGTCTACGCCCTGGAGAAACTCGGAACAAAGGTAAAGTGGCTGCCAAAGATGAGGTCCGATTCGAGTACCAGGAAATACAACTCCCTCTGCGAATTCCACCAGGAACGCTAACACAAAATAGAAGATTGCGTCGCCCTAAGATAAGAGGTAGTGAACATATTGCAGTAAGGCAACCTCAAAGAGCTGCTGAGCGACAAAGGAAGGACCACCTTCGCCAGGGGTCGAGAACGTCAAGGCCCACCAAAGCTGCCCTCACCGGCTCGTACCATCAATATGATTATTGGTGGCAGTGATGACGCCTCCATCAATGGCGTCAAGTTCACTGCCACCTACAAGCTCAAGAGATCGTTCACCCATGAACGGTATGACGGACTCGAAGAAAGTATCATCTTCGATGAGTCAGATACCGATGGTTTGACTTTCCCTCACAACGATGCTCTGGTCATTACTTTACGAATTTTAGATACACATGTTTACCGTATCATGGTAGATGATGGGAATGGAGCGTGCATCATCCATCCTTGAGTCCTCGCCCAGTGAGACTCGAGGACAAGATAGTGCCACACTGCATCACACTAACCGGTTTTAACAATGCAGTTGAACGGACATCGTGAGAAATTACACTCTTGGTTCATGCGGGTGGCATAATTCAGGAGATAACGTTTCACATAATAGACCAGGCCACCGAGTACAACGCCATAGTAGGGCGACCATGGATACATCCTATGAGAGTCGTCCCCTCCAGCTTATACCAAGTGATCAAGTTCCCAATACCTTGGGGAATATTCAGCAACGAGGGGAACAACGCACTTACCGAGAATGCTACTGTATCGCCATGGATAACACGACAATAGAGGACCTCGACCCTGTTCAATTATACCAATGCGACCCCAACAAAAAGGCCTATATCGCTGCAAACTCCAAGAACTAGGTAAATTTAGTCAATTCTTAATAACTAACACATATTTGTTCACTTTCAGCCATGCCGATATGCAGGCATCCCCAAAGGGATCGCCGCACACAAATTGAACATCGACCCCTTCCATCCACCAGTAAGGCAGGTCAGGCGAAAGTTCAACCCCACCATCAACAATGTCGTCCACGAGGAGGTAGAAAAGCTATTAGCAAATGACTCTATCAGAGAGTCAAAGTACCCCAAATGGATAGCCAACGTGGTAATGGTCGAAAAGAAAAATGTGAAATGGAGGATGTGTGTGGACTTCACACCTAAACAAAGCGTGCATGGAGGATTCATTCCCGTTGGCACACATCGACCAACTCATTAACGCAACGGCCGTGCACGAGCTGCTAAGTTTCCTAGACGCATACTCGAGCTATAACCAAATACTCATGAAAGAAGAAGACCAAGAGAAAACCACGTTCATCATCCACATGAGAACGTATTGCTATAGGGTCATGCCGTTTGGGCTGAAGAACGAAGGGGCTACCTATTAGAGGTTGGTCACAAAAATGTTCAAAGATCAACTCGGCAAGACCATGGAGGTATATGTTGACGACATGCTGGTTAAATCTGTAAAAGCAGAAGACCACATCAACCACTTGAAGGAAGCCTTCAACATATTGAGACAATACGGGATAAAACAAAACCCCGAGAAATGCGCATTTGGCGTAGCCTTGGGAAATTTTTTGGGTTTCTTAGTATCACAACGAGGAATTGAGGTCAACCCAAATCAAATCAAGGCTATCGCCGGGATTCCTGAGCAGCTGACTACTAAGAATCAGTCCAAAGATTGACTGGTTGAATTGCTGCCCTATCAAGATTTATCTCACGGTCGTCCGATAGATGTCATCGATTTTTCGGCGTAGTTAAGAAGGATAATGACCTCAAGTGGACGTCCGAATGCGTGCAAGTATTAAAAGAACTGAAGGTGTATTTGTCATCACCGCCTATACTCTTGATGCCTGAGCCCGGGGAACACCTCCTTGTCTACCTCGCCGTCTCCGAAGTGGCAGTAAATGCGGACCTGGTTCGAGAAAGAAAAGGTACACAATATCCTATTTATTATATCAATAAAACACTTGTCTATGTCGAGACGAGGTACCAACACCTCGAGAAATTGGCCCTGGCATTGGTCGTAGCTTCACGAAAGCTTAGACCCTATTTCTAGTGCCACCCTATCTCGGTCACTACTTTCTCTTTAAGAAGCGTTTTGCATAAACCCAAGCTGTAGGGGAGGCCGGCCAAATGGGCCAATGAGCTAAGTGAGCATGACATCACATACCAGTCTTGAACAGTAATAAAGTCGCAAGTGCTCGTCGACTTCGTCGCAGACTTTAGCGCAAAAGTAATGCTCGAGGCTGAGAAGGAAGCCGCTTAGGCTTCTCTTCAAACACAAGACCTCTGGGTCCTGTACACTAACGGCACATCCAATGCTTCCGGATCCGGAATGGGACTCGTGCTCGAGGTCCCTAGCGGCGAAGAAATTTGCTAGCCCATAAGATACCCGGATATGACTAACAACGAGGACGAGTTTGAGGCTGTAATCATAGGGTTAAGGCCAGCACTCAAGTATAGGATGCTCCGCTGTGAATCTCAGCTCGTGGTCAACCAACTTAAAAGGACTTTCCAAATCAAAGAACAAAGGCTGCAAAAATATCAAGTCGAGATCTGTAAGTTGTTGCCCAATTGTGATGAATGCCAGCTCGACCAGATCCTGCGAGCTCAGAACATCAAAGGAGATGGCCTCGCCAAGTTAGCAGCAGCCACCAGAAGCATCACGACTGGGGATAAAAACATAGTCCATCTCCTTAACTCATAACTAGATCAAATCGAGTTAAAGTCTGTAAGTTTGACTTGGGACTGGCGCAATTGTATTATTACCTACCTGCAGGATGACACCCTCCCAAACGACAAAAGAAAGCTAAAAAACTAAGGATGCAAGCAGCCAGATGCAACCTCCTTCATAACGACTTGTACAAGAGAACATACGACGGCCCTTTGGCGAAGTGTTTAGGCCCGAAACTAACCCAGCGTGTTCCCGAGGAAGTCTATGAAGGCCGCTGCAGTGCTCATTCTGGTGATCAAGCACTTGTCAGGTGCTTCATACGGGCCAGGTACTACTGGCCCACCATGAAGAAAGACGCCTCAAAATTTGTGAAGAAATGCGAGCAATGTCAGAAATACGCCCCAATAATTCACCAAGAGGGGGAACAACCTTCATTCGGTCAGCTCAGCCATTTATCAAGTGGGGAATATACATGGTGGATCCACTCCCTCTAGGGCGAGGTAATGTACGATTTCATTTAGTTTTAACTGACTATTTCTCTAAATAGGTGGAAGCAGGAGCGTTCGCCCAAGTGCGCGAACAAGAGGTAATCGCCTTCATATGGAAAAACATCATCTGCCGATTCAGCCTACCCAAGGACATAAGTTGCGACAATGGGCCCCAGTTCACGAGAAAGAAAACCACCGAGTTCTTCGAGAAATAGCACATTAAGAGGATACTTTTAACTCCTTATCACCCAACAGGCAACGAGCAGGCAGAATCCTCCAATAAGTCCATATTAAACATCATGAAGAAGAAACTTGAAGCAGCCAAGGGACTGTGGCCGAAAATACTCCCAGAAGTATTATGGGCGCACAAAACCACATCGAAGACGAGCACAAGAACGCCCTATTCACTGGTCTATAGAACAGAAGCAGTTATATCGATCGATGTCGGAGAACCCAACTTGAGGTACTCCCATGAAAGCGGCAGAAGCAACGACGAGAGTAGGAGATGGACGCCCAGAAACAATAGGCGGAGCGTTACTACAACAAAAAGCAAAGGTCCGACCGCTCAAAATCGGGGACTACATACTCAAAGCCAAAACCTAAGCAAATAGAGATCCACGAGAAGGCAAATTGGGAACCAACTGGGACGGACCATACAAAATTACAGGAAAAGCGAACAAGAGTTCATTCTATCTAGACAATGGAAGGAAAACAATTACCAAACAATTGGAATATCAGCCACCTCAAATACTTCAATTTCTAGAAAATAAGAAGTGTACCCCAAGTCGTACTCTTTTTTCCCTCACTTGAGTTTTATCCCATTAGGATTTTCTCAAGTATGTTGTTAACGAGCCGATGAGAGGGACACTTCGAGTCGAAGTATATGAAGAATAGACTGATTTCTCTTTCATTGCCCAACTCCTCAAGATTTTCCAAGTCGAACAATGAAGGGACTAAATATACCGGGACTGGGACCGGAATGTCAGCCAACGCCCAAAATTTGTAACTCTCTTAAATATGTGATCATAGCAATGACATCAAAGTAATAGAAATTTACATTTATTGAAACTACTCCAATGAAAGGTTAAGTTCGACCAAGCTCGAACAAACACCTACCGGCCCTTGGCCATGACTTAATGAAAGATTAAGATCAACCATGTTCGAACAAACACCTACCGGCCCTCAGACGCGACTTAACGAAAGGTTTAGTTTGACTGAGCTCGAACAAATACCTACCAGCCCTCGATCGCGACTTAACGAAAGGTTAAATTCGACCAAGCTCGAACAAACATCTACCGGCCCTCGATCGCGACTTAACGAAAGGTTAAATTCGACCACGCTCGAACAAACACCTACCGACCCTCGGCCGCGACTCAAAAAAAGGTTAAATTCGACCAAGCTCCAAAAAATGCCTACTGGCCCTCGACCGCGACTTAATGAAAGGTTAAATTAGACCAAGCTCAAAGAAACGCCTACCAGCCCTCGGCTGTGACTTAACGAAAGGTTAAATTAGACCAAGCTCGAACAAACACCTACCGGCCCTTGGCCGCGACTTAACAAAAGTTTAAAATCAACCCTCGGCCACATATCGACTAAGAGATACTTAACCTATATAAACAAAGGACCGATATGGCCACGACTATTCAGTTCGAAGGCTACGATCAGCTAGAAGGTGAATAACAGTAAAAAGGACAAAAAGTGAAACATGCAAACATAGAAGCAAAAATATATAATTACAGAAATAAATCGCAGGAAGGAAAAAGGTACAAAGAACAACTTTGATATTCATACTTAGGAAAAGGGTTTTTTACAAAGGCGTTCAAAGATACCTACAGAAAGTATACAAAAAAGGTAAAAGAAAAACTACTGGCCATTGCTATCACGTCTTTCAACGCCCTCGCCAGCTCGATCTTCATCGACACCACCACCATCTCAGCACCCGCCATTTTCTTTATCCTTGCCCTGAGGGTAAGCGGAATCATACCAGGCACTATTTGCGAGTCGATCTATATCCTTGTCCTTACCCTCCTCGAAACTAGGTCGGGGCATAGCAGGATCATAGCCACAAGTAAGCCGAGCCTTACGAGCCTTAAACCGAGCATTCTCGAAGGCTACCTCAGAAAGGAGCCTGCTGCATGTAAATCACGAAACACATCTAGTCGGGCTTCAGCATGGATCCACTCTTCATACAGCTCCTGAGGGATGTTGGGGAAATCAGAAGCATGAGACGAAAAAGGTCGCGCGAGTAGTTGAGCCTTCTCAGCCTTTAGAGAAGCAACTCAATCATACAGCTCGGAGATTTCCTTATCCAGCCCCCCAATCCTTTCCTCAAGTTGGTCCTCATTAGCCTTCGTTGTCGATCGATCGTTCTCCCGCTCAGCACGAAGAGTTTTGTTCGCCAGCTCAAGGACGTCTGCCTTCCTCCGAGAATCCAATCGAGAAGACTCCACCTGTTCAATCTCCTCTTACTTCTCGGCAATCTCACCCCTGAGAGTCTCCACCTGGAACTGGCACTCTTCTAGATGGCCCTGCAGTTGGACTACCTGAGTTTGAAGATCGCTACATTGGGCCTCCACGCCCTTACTAAGCTCAAGCTCCTCTTCTTTGCTCCTCAACATTCCCTCGAGGATGCCGTATTTCTCTACGGCTGCCATTAATTCCTCGTCCCTCTTCTTCAAATCTTCTCTCAAGGCCTGCACATCTCCCCCCTCACGAAGCCGACTTAGAAGATCTCGGTACTTCACGTGGTACTCGGTGTACTTTGTTTTCAGCTTCACAAAAATATATTTGTGCCTTTTATCCCTCCGAGCACTCTCAATTTACAGACTGACCGTCTGCAAATAAAAAAAAAAAGGGCTAGAACTTAAAAATAAGCTAAGGCATTAGGAAGATGGTGGATAACAGTCATACTTACCCTGAGAGCGAGGCCGACGATACTCTTTGACAGAGTACTGTCAGTATCTTCTTGAGAGTCTCACCCTCGACGTCTGAACAAAGAGGACAAAGGGCAGAGACTACCTCCTCGATGTTTACAAGCAAATCATGATCCATTGGGATCATGATGGTCCTCGAACCTCCTTCCAGTCTCACCTCGAGCTAAGTGAGCCCTTCGTCGATTATCTCAAGTCGTCCAAATCAATATTAGAGCCCGACTCATCACCATCTTCGGAAACAGTTTTCCCTTTGTCACCGTCGGGAGAAGAAACATCCATTGCTGCCCGAGAGGATGAAGCCTCCTCTTATCCCAGAAGTGCGGGGCTGCCATTAAGTGCCCCCTCCTCGATTGTTTCCCCCTTGAAGCGCAAGGGCATACCCTCATTGACTTCAACCGGTTGTGGGGCCTTAAGGCTCCGCCCAATATCATCGCCAACATAAATTGTCGTCGTCTCACACAACGTGAAACCTTCGTCCATGGCATCGACGGCCAAAGAAGCTTCACCATCCACATCCACAAATCTCCTTTTTCGTGGTCGAAGGTCCCCGTAATATTCGTCGTCCTCGTCAACGAGCAAAAATAAAGGAGGAGCAAAGGTTGTAACGACTGGAATAGGGGTGGGGGCCGAGGTTGCAACAGTTGAAATTGGGACAAAGACAGAAGTTGCAACAACTGGGACGGGGGTGGAGGTTGAAGGCATAGTAGCCCTCTTCCTTCGGAACGAGTGCACGGGGGCCCTAGCCCTCCTTATAATCCCTCTGATAGAGCCTAGAGAAAAACAAAAAGGGGTCAGTATAAATGACGAACACACACCGCATAAAAACATCGTTGACGATGGGAAAGAGATTACCTATCAATAGGAGAGCCGGTCTGAATTTATGGAAAAAGCTCGACTAGTCACGTATCCCCACCGTATAGGGAAGGATCCGCCTGGCCCAGTTAGAAAGATATGCCACCAATTGGAGGGGTCGATTAGTAGCTACAGAAAAAGAATGAGTTAATTGGCCGACCCACAATGATAATAATTTTAAAGAAAAAAAGAAGCACAAACAACACGAGTACTTACGAGTGGGGTTCCAGGCCTCAGGGAAGCCGGCGACATCAGACACTTCCGCCTCGATCCTGATGAAGAAATAATCGAGCCATAAATGTCGACTACCCTTGTCAGCTATCCTCACCACCAAGCACTTCCCCCCAGCGGTGGCGAAGGTTCAGTAACGTTCCTTGTAGAAATGATGGGCGAAAAGGTGCACCAAGTGACGCAGTGTGATCTCGAATTCGGCCAATTCAACGAACTTCGCCAACATCTTGACCACCTTGAAGACGTAGGGGGCGAGTTGCGCAGGGCACACGTTATAAATGGCAGCAAAATCCTTCTATCAACGGTGGAAAAGGGAGCGAATATCCGATGGTAAATGAATAGGCATAGAGGGCACAAAATCCGAGATGATGGACTCGTACTTCATTGTCACCCGCAGGCACTAGCTCCACGTGATCGAGAAGGCCAAACTTGGTCTTAAACTGATAAACTCGGCTAAACGCTCGACAGTCATCGTGGATTGAAACCTCTCAGTCACCACTTCCGGTGACTTATGGAAATCGAGTTTGGCATCTGGATATCGAGGAACAATCTCCTCCACAGAGGGGAGAGTTTCCTTCTCAATGGCGACTATAACGTCTTCCCCTGATTGGGGAACACGACGTCCAAAGGAACGGAGTGATATTCCACATGGGCATCAGATGAAGGGTGTGACATTGTTATGAAAGATAGTAAGATGGTAGAGAAGAAAATCAGAAATGCGAGGAAATCTTATGAAGAAAGAGAGGAAATTCCGAAGGAGAAGTGAAGAGAGTGTAAAAAACTTGAATCTCAACAAGCCCTTCCCTATTTATAAGGTTTGAGGCACCAGAATCGAAACTGTTCGCCATAATTGGCACAAAGATCGAAACAGTAGAGCCAATCAAAGGTCACACGAGAATTGACGCAATGCATTGGGAATTAGCATCATGACTTGGACCAAATGGTTCCAGCAGGTCACGCGGGAAAACCAAGGGTTTAAAATATGCGACCCACAGAGAGCCACGTCGCCAACTCGCTACAACGACTACGACCCATGTTATTTGTACGACAAGCTCAACCATGAACGAGATTATTCGCTCATTGATCCCGCCCGTAAGGACGACTTTAACAAGCGGAGGGACTAACTGTATGGGCCAAAAATTTCCTAATTATGTTTAGACCATATCAGCATTAAGAGGGCCTTCGAGGGCTGCCATGTATCATCAGTATGGCATCAACAAAAGACATATTCGAGGTCGAAGTGATCTAATAAGAGATGGAAGGCTAGGTCGAGGAGTCGATAGAGATCAAGGTCGAGCACTCTCCTTAAACAGAGTAATAACAGCTAGTTTTAGGATAAGACTTTGACTGCATATGTACTATTAGGGTTTTGTGGCACATGCCCCCTTATAAATAGAAAGAGACATAGTTATAGGAGACATTGAACACTCACTTGTAAAAAACGACATTGACGTTCTCCGAATATTCTCGCTTTATTATACACGTATAAAATATACCTTTTTCTCAAGATCCTTGCCTAACTTTTCTCCCACAATCCAAGGAGAATCCGAATATTCAAGGGCTCATTAATTATTCATCATTGTCAGAAAGAATATCAAAGCATCTCACCCTTTCGGGTGACTCACATGCTTTTATTTACTTAAATGTCATTTGTTGCTATTTATTGATATTTAATGCTATCTCCTTCATTTCTGGATCATTGAATACAACAGTGTTGCCATCATTTATTGCTACTTTGATATTACCCGTATCATCTTGCTACAAAATCGGTCAATATATTTTTTGGATATTAATATTAGCTAAAATTTACTGTATTTCATTAGAAAATCTAATTGTTTGAACCTAAATCTAGTTTTGGATCAAACAATAATAACTATGTTCTTCGACTTTCTTTTGCACATTATCTTCTCGTTTTCATGCTTTTACTATAAAATATTGTAAACGTACTTTGCTTTTGGAAAATTTCTATTTAAGGTAAAACTTTAAAGAAGAAAATTTTAAAAATTTCCTAATGCATAGTGTGCTACAATTGCAACTCACTAATTTGTAATGTCCAACACAATAATATAGCACATGATGAAGTCCTTGTGAGAACAATACGTGACTTTCTTAGATTGACTTCAAAATCATTATTTCGATTTGGAGAAAACCTAAAAGGATCACAATTTGGAAATCATGCTAGAGATACTGAAAGTTACTAGATTTGAGTTGTTGAATTATTTAGGTGATGTTTGTTTTAGTTTTTGCAAACCTTGAGATTGAAAAAACTTAATTTTATTTTTTACAAAAAAAATTGTTTGATGGATTTTTTTTTATCCACAAAGAAAACGTAATTCTTAAGGAAATTTAAAAGTTTCCAAATTCAATTTTACGAAAACTCAATTTGGAAACTAGAGATTAATAATATTAGCAAACATGGATTTAACTCAACCAAAAACTAACATTAATACCATGTTAAGAAAAATGAACACTAGTCCAACTCAACACCGAAAGTGAGCTGATGAAGTGAAGATTGTGTAAATTATAACACATGGCATCAACCTTAATGGGATACTAACCACTTTAGCTACAGACTTATCTAAGTAATTAAGGCGTCATAAGATAATTTAAATACTGCCTTGAGGTATGTAAACGTTAAATAGCGGAATGAGCGTTTGCAGTGTTTAAAACAGACGATATTTTATCCGTCTGGTCTAATATGATTGTCTATTCAAGCGTTAATTTGACAACTTTTTTTCACGGCATTGTAGAAAATTATTGTGTGTTATTTAAATCCAAACTTTCGATTTTCAAAGACACCTACTGCACCTAGTAAATTTCTTTCATGCAAAGATTTTAATACAAATTCGGGAGCGTCGTAATAGTGAGAAACACGTGCAATGTTCCATTTAAAAAGTAAATCTTAGAAGGAAAATTGACTAATACTGGGATCAACAGTTCCCTTGAAGAAAACACATAATTTGTTCTCACAGCTGGTTTTTGCATAATTTTCAATCCCACAAATAAATCTTGCATGTTGACTGGATAAAGATGAATATTTGTTTTCAAATATGACTACCCTATACTGTCTTCATCTTCAGAGAAAATAGAGGGATTGGTGGTGCTTATTAACGAGACACGAGCAACCATATCTTCAACTCTAAATTTTTCTACTATGTAAGAAAGGTTTAAGGATGAGCATTTTCGTGGCAAAAAAATGGATTATAATATGTCTTTCATGTTGGGCAATGGTGCTCAGCTGCAATTTACTTCAACGGCAAGTTTCTTTACTGTACTTGGACACAATTGCATGTTAAAGTTCCCACTGGACATTTCTAATGCACATTCATTTTGGTTCAGGCAAACCTGCAAAACATAAATAACAACTGTGAGGTTATCACAGGAGAAAAATGAGTTGTCACATGCTAGTTCATGATAAGAGCTCAGATATCGCTCGTCAACTTAAGCTATCACGTATGTTACTTTCTGATATAGTTTATTGTTCAAGGCCTTTGTTCCTTTTGTTCAACCTAGAAAAGTAATGATTCACGTAAAGGGGCTTATCAGATATTTACCTTTTCGACCAGTGCTGCAGAATTTGGATCATGGCAGTCTCCTTGCATGTAGGAGCCACATGTGCCAGTAGGATTTCCAAAACTGGCAAATTTGACAGCAGAAATGTGAGTATTTGTGGGACACTTCAACCTTAGAGTTGCCTTGTTTTCATCATTCTTAATTTCACTTCCTTGCAGATATTCAACATCAAAGGATGGGTGGTCCTCTGAAAGATGACCACAAGCTCCAGAGACCTTTCGCCTCGAGAATCTAATTTGAGAAGGATCTCCACCTGTCTCCTCAAAGATCACCAAGATATTTCCTGATGGCTTGAACCAAGATCGTGGCACATGATACCTAATTAACAAGCGAAATATAAGAATTTCTACTTTAAAAGCATGGATGTACTTAAAAAGAGCAAAAAACCAACTAGTATTTAGGCATGCAAATTGATGATTTACTACTTCGAACACTACTGGTTCTATCGACAGCTGGAAACACGGAAGAGCTCTTTTAGCAACTAAATAGGAGTTTTAAACTTTTTAGGAATTCATGCAAAAAGCATTATGGACAGAGTTCGAGATAATTAAAGTAGCACTCATGCTACTCATACTGTTCAGGTATGCATCTGGTCTTACCATCTCTGTGTAGGTTCTCCACAGCCAGTGTCACATTTATCAGGGTTAAATTTGCCTCTGTAGTCACATTGAGTAACACACTTCTCAAGTTTAGAACTTTTCCTCGGCCAATATCTGCCAATTTCTTGTCCATTCAACCAAGCCAGTCCTTTTCCCATATGAATCATATCAAGTGCAACAGGTTCGTCACTAGGAGGCGCATCTACTACTGCCTGGAATATAGCAGAAAAGTACCAGCTATGATGAGAAAGTTGGAAGGGGTACAACAACTTCAGAAGCAACTAGATATAGGTTCAATGTAACACATTATTTCCTTCTTACCTTATACCATGTGAGGGGCTGTTGCTTTGGTGGCTCTGAAGTCAGAGCCCAGATTTTATTGTTCAAGCCACCTGACTCGTGTATCCTCAAATATTCTCCGTGCAATCCAACCTAGAAGTATATTGTAACTGTTTAAATGAGCAATCAAGGTTCCCAATATTCCAAACAAAATATAGTAGTGAATGAAGCCTCGGAACAACACGTATTGGTTTCGGGGTACTGAGCTACACATGAGCAACACCAAGATATATTAAATTTGAAACACAATATGGAGAGAAAGTTTGAGTTGAGGCAATTAAACATCACATGGATCATGGACTGATAAGTAGTGGAGATACTTCAAGAGAAGATCTCTAGATAAGAACAATTATTGATAAGACATAAACAGAACTTGATATCAAGCCTTTTCTTTGTACTAATTTGATATCAAACCATTGCAGACCCAATTGAGCTTGTCCAATTGATACTCAGTGTAACTGCATTACACAAGAGTTATATTCCATCTTTCCCAATTTTTCATCACCTGCTTCTCATTTTACTTCAATATTTGTTGGGCTCCTTTCTCTCTATGGCAAAAGTTTCTTTCTTCATGTATTCAAATTATATGGCATAATAAAGTCATATTACTTTTTCCCAGGTGATCTTTAGTAACAGATGAGCCCTTGTTTTACAGATCCAACGCAGTAATCTACTGAAAAGAAAATTTCCCTTAATTTACACAGTAATCAAACAAGGTCAACTAAGGTCATGTAAAGGGACTTCTGGATTTGTTATTTATGATAAGAAAAACTTGATAAGTAGTAATCAGGAATGAATGTATTATATTTCAAAATCGCCATATCCTTCAATTAAGGCTACAAATCGATAGGTACGTGTAAAACTTAGCGACCATATCATTTTCATTTATTAGTATAGTGAATTCCCCAGGACACTATTGAGTTGGTTGATTTGCAAGTTTTAGAATGAAGATATAATATGTTAACTAGAAATTGGACAAACACAGAAACAATCAAAGAATCATCACTAAGACCAACAACACATGGGCCTTGTACATATTAGAAGAAGTCACACACTTAAGGCCAGAGGTGGAGCTAGGATTTCAACTTTATGGGTTCTAAATTTTAAACAACTTCAAGTGGGGTTCTAAATTCAATATTTGTATATATTTAATGAACTATTTAACGCAAATATACTGTTTGAGCAAAAGTTACTGGGTTCGATCAAACGGGCTTCTACCTCCGCTCCTGCTTAAGGCCCCTATCACTGAAGGCTCACATAGTCGCACTGTGGAACTGACCTAGTTAGCCATTTGAGTAGAAAGGAAACAAATGGTTCCTCTATACAGACAATGTGGGACAACCTCTCCAGAATTATTGCAAAACCGATGGACTTCTAACTTCTAGTCTAGCCATATATCAGGTCTCATCTCACTCATCAGGCTCCATTACCAATAGAAGCATCTAAGTATAAGGTATGAGAAGATGGTGTTAGCTCCATATATGACCATAATTGTTTGTTGAGGAATGAGGTATTATAGTTGTAGAAAACTTCTTCACTTACATTTTTCATTCGTTTCTTTTGTGCAGTGTTGCTGCCTTTAGGTTCATGCTATTAATACACAAAAGGAATACTACTAACGTGTCCTTTCTGCGAAACGCATTGCATGATCCTCATCCCGCCCTCTCAAAAGACAAAACAGGCAACAGCACAAGCTCCCATTTTGACAATGTTAATGCCCTACCATGATTAATAGTGGCTTTCCCAAATACTGGAAGAGGGTGCATAATATTATCAACTCTGTGCAGACCTTAAAAGGAGGAATACATGCTTCCTAGATTGACAATGATGGAAGCTGGAGTGCAAACTTAAACTGAAGGGAAAAGGCAATACCTTATAGGTCCAAGTACTCGCAGACAAGTCCACAGTCCCGCTCTTGAACCCTTCAATTTTGACACTTGTTGGACCAGCTCCAATCCATTCATAAAAAGATCCAGCAGTCTTCAAAGAAAAAACCAAGTTACTAGGATTCTTAGACTAAGGAAAAACATTCAGAATAAACAAGAGTGATGCAATATTTGAAGTGTATTGGTCTCTTTCAACATCCCAATAACTGCAGCAAGAGTACTATGTGAGGCGTTTGCAGATTTCCAAAATGCACAAGTTATCATAACTCTTTTCTTGCAGAGAATTGCTGAACATTATCCATCATTATAGATAAAAAAAAAAATTTCACAGTCTTTTATTTGAAAGAGTAAAGATGGTTCATTTTCACTCCTCACCAAAGAAAATGTTGGATTGTCTGATCTTGGCATAATGAATTCATGTTATGAATCATAACCCTAAGAATTGAAGCTATTATAACCATATATTCCTTGGAAATTGATTAAAAATAATAATATGAAAACATGCAAGCAAGACATTCAAATGGAGGCAATAAGTTGGCATTGCATCATAATTTTATTGAAAGACTCTGCTAGGAAGCTCATGTATAACATAGATGTAAGAAACTGATGGCCAAAAATAATCTATTTGATCTTTTTTTATCACAAAAGCTGGAAAAATTGGAAAACCTAAAAAGTTACACTTGTTCAATAAAATGATCACTCCCAATTATAATGCAACTTGGGCTCCCAGGGGATGCATCCAGTCACCACATTATGCAAAGATGAATGTAGTTGTAGCCACTTACTTGTAGGCCCACAGTCATGCTTAACAAGGCAATGTCATTCTTCCCTGCCTTGAGAACAATAGGAGTTCCAAACTTGAAATGTGGCACTGTGCCATTTCCAGATGCACTGGCTAAAGAGCAATACGCAAAAATGAACAAAATTGCTTAAGGTTCACATGCACTTTATACAAAAAGGAATATATTATTTCTAGGCAAAAGAAATTTATACACAAAGGGGTTTCCTTTTTTCTTTTGGTGTAATTTCCCTAACGTGCAAGTAGGCATATAGCATACAGACCTTGAAGAACATGATTGATGAAGACATGCATAGCATGCCCCTTTGATTCAACAAAAAGCATTGCACTGCCTCTGTTTTGTAGGAACTCCTCCTCCTCATTAACATATATACTGACAATAATAAAGAAAAAAAATAATGAGTGTCTGTTTATAAATAGGTTAAGAAAAACGATTTCAAAATGCAATTTTACAATTTCTCAACTGTAGTCAGATAGAAAGCAAACTAGCTTTTTTCTCCCCCCATGAAAGATCCTTACCACCTTCCATCCCATTAGTTAGTAAGAAAACTGAATGCACCCAATGCTTACCCAAAATTGACAGACCAATAAGTGGATTCTTAAACTAGTTCGAGGATAAATATTCTAAAATACATAAATAATTGGCTAATCACTCAGCAAAAGGTTAACAAAAATAGTATGTTTCGGACATTCAGTTAAATTTCTTTCCTTCAAGAATTTATGACATGATAGATTGAGCAATTATTATTGATTTCATGTTTCGGAAACCAAAGAGAGGGAGGAAAATGGCATCCATCCACTCATATAGCTGTAGTACATCCATGTAGACGAAGTATTTTCATATTGGTTAAATGCATGTGTTTAGGTAAAATGTTATCAACCTCAGAGTGAGACCAACCTTGTTGTGTACCAGAGGTAGTCCGTAGTGTCTTTTGTGGTGTTAATGTGATCGACAAAGCCATTTTTAGTGAAATCAGCAACTCCCCACACTCCAGTTGTTTCCTTGAAGACTTCCCACTGAAGAGCTTTGATGTCTCTCTTTGGTGATCTTACAGTGGGATGCAAATCTAGGGGTTCCATATTGACTATAGAGGTTTGACATCCGACCTGCAAACAGGAGGAAATGCCCAAGGTATGATTGTATTATGAACAAGTAAATACATTCTGAAATGTGATTTATCTTAAAACTAATATATAATAACTTTCATCTGGATTCCCTGGGTTATAACATCTTATTAAAAAAGCCTCTATATTCATTTATTTTATTTTGACCCAGCACAATTATTTAAATGTGGAATGTGTTCCCTTTCATGAACATATAACCTTGATAGCAAAGGTCTCTTCTTCCAGAAGTAATTCACCAGCAACTTTTTCTTTTGCACCGACTGTAGAAGAGGCCTTAGTACCACTATGAAATGAGAATTATCTGTGTCAGTAACCTCTCCTCCAAGGTCATTTATCTATTCTTTAGTTCCATGCCAATAGCTTGTTAAAGGCGTGTTGACAATTGAAGCTTTGTTACATTAACTATGAAGCTAAAATAGTGACTTTTTCAATATTTCAGAGACAAATAATTACAATCATTACCTTTTTTAGCTGATATTTGTTAAAACAGACACTATACCTTTGCTGTGTTGAATACTACATTTTTGCAGTCCGGCAAAATGCTAACAGACCATGCTGGCAGTTGGTATGATATATTCCGGAACTGTACCACCTTGTCATCTTTATCATCCATATTGGAAAGAAAGGCAGCACAAGCTCCTGAAGCATCTTCATAAACATCAGCCTGAGGAACCAATGAACAAAAGAACAGATTCAGATAAAAGTGCAAAATAGTTAGTCTTATCATAGAAAAAACAATTAGAACCAGCTGCCACTAGTATCATGGTCCTTAGTTCAACACAAGCTTGTGGAAGAGGATAAAGAAGAAGAGGACATAGTCTAGTCAGCTAAGTCGGAGGAAAAGGCATTCCAAGTCAATATGGGAATGAAAATGCTAGTTTAGGTTCAGATGGTTTGGCCGCCTATTCAAATCCAGAACAATAGGTGTATCATCTCTTATTTTGGAATACTTCATTAAAAAAAGAGCATCTATCATGTCCCTGAAGCATTTTGGAGCCAGAATTTTTAAGTGGTTTTCTATCACTTAGAATCTGATGAACATAGTTCAGCAGTATTATTAGAAGCTATAAGCCCAGAATTTAGGGCGTGAAGCATGTATGAAGACTTTATTAAATAACAATTCCACCAATTCTTGTAGCTTGTAGAAGGCAGTGTGCATTAACTTCAGGTTCTACTTATAGAAAATATATGCAGAACAGAAATAGAATTAAATGAAGGAGCAAATGAAAATAAAACTCGGAACTACTTAATACTCTGAAGCTTGAGGAGTACCATCAGAAATGGAAGAGAAGTTACCTCTTGTAGAGGACCTAGTGAAAGAAGAGTCGGATCATTGTTCAGCAGAGAATGCTCACACAACTTTATGACTTTATGAAGTTCTTTAAGGTGACCCCATTTTGGAAATCTTGCTAGACCTGGAAGCCATATTACACAAGATTGGTACTATGTTTCAATTAAACATGTTAGAACTTGTGTTTACAAAGCTATTTATTTAATATAGACAAATTTATTCCTTTAGCAACAGAGAGAGATAGGCTGACCATATTCGTCAATTGGTGCATCATAGTCGTAGCTTGTGGTAATGAAAGGGCCACCTGCCGTCCGGCCAAAGTTTGTCCCACCATGGTACTATGAAGAAAATAACTTAATGTGAAAATGCATGATATGGAAAATCCCTCAACAAAATGTTGTAGACAATTGTATAAGCTATATCAAACTAAATAAGAACTGATTTACTTAAAAGCTAATATCGGGTTACAAAATAGTAAGAATACCATGTAATAATTCATCACACTTCCTCCTTTTTGGAAAAAACGAGCAACAGAATAAGCAACATCTTCTGGAGGCCTGTGAGGATCTCTGGCCCCAAATGTTTTGAACCTGAAAATTTATGTTCAGTTTGATATTACACCTTCATAATTGACTACACTTCATCACTGCCTCTCTAATAGGCCAGAATTCACCACAACATGCCTTTTTCTACTCATATATTGAAATTTTGAAATGCACATCTTTTGAATGGAATGAAAGAGACGGTAATCTCAACAAAGAAGAGTTCAGGAAAGATTTCATGCCACAATACTGTCAAATGTAAATACACATTCTACTAAAGAAATGAAATAAATGCATGAGTATGGAAGTTAGCTTTTATACACAAAACAGAGAAATAGAGAACGTGAACTCATACCATCCTGGCCAGTTTTCTGTCCAAATTTTGGGCTTGTTTGGAGAGATTGGTTTAAATTGGTCACAGTAAAATGAATTGCATGTGTCAATCTGCAAAGGATAAATAAGTATTGACAAGCTGATTTGAACCGAAATTCCCAAGCAACATGCTAGGAAATCGAATTTACTTATAGTTAAGCTGCTTAAATAATAACGATTCAGGCTTTCCCAAAGGTAGGAGAGCAAGTGTTTAATTGATCGACAAACTTAAACCCATAAAGTTATCTTATTTGATACATCTACTTTTACTGCCTCCAAGCCCTCCCACAACAGCTTTGTTTTCTTGGAGTGTGTGGATGGATAAAACCAGAATCAAAGAAACCGAAATTTCACAGAAGATTACAAGAGTGCACCAACCAAAGTGAATTTGACAAGAAAAACTATTCACCCTGTCAATTATAAAAAATTCATCTAGACACTTTAAATCTACAATTAGCTGGATAAAAGCTTCTCTGGACTTTGTTACACAGATGCATACGGACTTGGAGCATCAAACTTATTCAGTAAACCTGACATCTTAGCTGAGAAGAGTAAAAAGGACCATTCCAGAGCATGGAAACAAGTGCTCACCACAGGATCAGGAGCATCATACTGCTGGCACATTATCCAAGGTACACCAGTATCTTGAGAAAGAGCCATTCTAGCAGCCCATAAGGCATACCTTTTCCCTCCTTCTCCATATGCTGTTTCGTAGTTGCCATACTCATTTTCTACCTGCAACAAAAGATTCTGAGCTGGTCAACGAGAAGCAGTGACAAAAGGAAGGTCGACAAGCATAATCTCATCAAAAAGCCCAAAGCTAATTGCAAAAGACTAGTTCTGCAATTACATACCTTTTCTGAAGCTTCTACTAACAAGTTAGTGCAAGATAAGTATAAGGCTCAATGGATAAGTGGATCTGCAGTTTGCATATCTTTATTATGTTTCCAAATAATTCTCTGAAGGAATATCAGAGAAATAAATTGATATAGAAGTTGGGTAAAATCGTTTTGGAAGCAAAGCAGATTAGAAGATGAACCAACAAATTATTTTGATGATTCTAGAAGAAACAAAGCTACACATTCAAATACAAGGATCAAAACTTAAATTTGGATGTAGCTAGAAGCAAAACTGAAGATGAGAAGGGTTTTGCCCAAGGTGACTTTCAGACTTCTAACTTGCCTGTGCCAAGATGATAGGGCCTCCTTGAGATGCAAAAAGCCTCTCTTGCTTCATTAAGTTCACAATATATGTCATGAATTTCTGCATGTAATGCTGAAATACCAAGCAGCAGATTGGTCAAAAGGAATCCTTCTACGAAAATAATTCAAACAGCTAGAGTCGACATTCATGAGATGGTTTTGTTATAGGCTAACCTTGAAAGGTTCGCTATCTGTTCGAAAGGTGGTACCAGGAACATAATGCAGCCACACAGGAAGTCCACTGCATGATTTAGTGATCTGTTAGGATTTCTTCCGAGCACTTTAATACTTCACGGAGAAGTAACTAAACCATGCAAACAACGCTTCCAAAATTTCACAAAAATATGGTATACATTGTCAAGAAAGTCCACTATTTACTTTCTCCCATGAAGCTCTGCACAGGAGGTGCTTGGTAACAAAATAAATATAAATTTAGTGCTATATATAAATGTGTCAAAACATGAGCGGAACATACCCATAGTTCCATTCTGCTGCAACAAATGGTCCAATCCGAAGAATCATATGCATTCCAGCCTGCTGAACGATCTTGCAAAATTTGACTAGATCATACCTTCCTCCAAAGTAATACTAAAATTTTCTTGCAAGAAAGAACAAATATCAGTTCTATACCCTCTCAAAATAACTTCAGATTTTGATAAACCATCAATTTTTAACTGAATCTGTATTACATTGTCCGGAGAAAGTTCATGACCATTCCAAAAAACATATGTTTCTATAACATCCACCCCTCCTTCTTTTGCCAATTGAACCAGACCAGGCCACATCTGTTAAATTTGCGATAGAGCATAGAAAATCAGAACCATGCGAATAACTACTTTGCATTAACTAGACAAATAACTATTAGAAGAATTTATGTTATATACATCATCAGTGTAATTTAACTTATTATAGCAGGTTACTTACCAATCAATGTTATTAAACAGAGTTACCTGCAATTACTCACTGACTTGATTGCATAAATATTATTTATGCCCAGGCATATAACTTAAAACTCTTATGCATAGACAAAGAGCACAAAGTACTTCACTAATACTATGCTAGTGAAATAGTATAGTTATAGTGGGACTCACGGCAGGTACACTGCGAGGGTAGTGAATGGAAGCAGAGATGAGCAACTTCCTCTGGCCATTAATGATCAATGAGCGTCGATCGTAAGTTACAATATTACCATTAATAGTAATATTAGCAGCATTTACAGCTGCTAACAACGATGGCATTGCTGTTATACATATTGCCGTCGACAAGAGGAAAACGAACTGGAAGATAGATGAGAAATGACTCATCGTCTTCATTACTCCGGCAACTAGGCCACAGCCGGAAATCTAGCTGAGCTATTAGCTAGTGCTATCAGTATTCAGCAACCGGAGAGGCTTGGCATTTACGAGTAATTTACCGGTGTCCGTACACCGCAGCAATCGCCGGAATAAAGAAAATGGAAGATGCGGCTGAAAGAAGCAGAAATCACGTTTAAATAGGCGTGCGCAACTATGTTTGAATAGATTTTGTGGAACTGTGCATTTAACTTTCCCAACTGCAACATTAGCATATTTTTTTTAAATAGTGGGCACAACCTCCTGTGCGTGGTGTACAACATCCTCTATAATTGTTTAATACTCTCAAAACAACATTAACCGTCACTTCCCCCAAATCTCGTAAAGGAAGCTCTTACAATTCTTGCGGTCTTAAAAACTAAAAAAGTATAACTATTAGCTACTCTCGTGTGAAGGGCTATATAATAAAGACACAATTCTCATTAAGAATAAAAGAATATTTATTGGTCCACTACAATCCTTTGAAGTCATAGTTAATTGAGTAAAATTAATCAAATATTAGATTCTCCAAAAATTAACTTACGAGATAAAAAAAATAATAAATATATATTGATCATAACTCATAAACTCAAAATAATGTGAAACATTTAATTGATTGCGTAAAGAACATTTCTCAAATTGCACTATTATATTACTTAGAGCTACAATTTTTAAAAACTTCGAGTATAACCAAAAAAGAATGAACAAGAAATATCAAATTTCATATTCACGTCCATAATTTCAAGTTCAAATATCGTTTTATTTTTTAAACTGAAAATCTAATCACAACAGTTTTAACAAGACATTAGATGCATCACTTATACACCAAATCTAAGATTTGGAAAAAGGTAACTAATACTCGTAAAAGATGTGAAGAATATAGTACTCCCTCCATTTCTTTTTCAAATGATATTGTTGGACTTTGTTCGAATTTTAAAAAGATATAAGGACTTTTGACACACAAATTTAATGTATGACATACAAAAATATCCATTTTGTAGTACTAAAGATATCAGATCATTTTTACAAGAGAATAAAGGATAAAGTTGAAATAAAAGAACAATAAGGTTCAAAATATAAAAGAAATTTACATGTTGTTGGAATGGATTAAAAGAAAGAATGTCATGTAATATTTGAAACAGATTGGATACTCCCTCTGAGGCTCTAATCCAAAATAAATGTCGCTTTAGTGTTCAAACTAAGTATCTTTTTAGAAATTAAAGAAGATATAATAATGAGTGTATTAAAACCTTAAATGATGAATATTATTTATTTTGGACCGAAAAAAGTAATATTTTGAAAGACTCAAGATAACCAACTAGGCACGAGTAACAATTCTTGAAGATACATACTAGCAGCCAATTTTCAATTTTGTTTACTCGGCGTAATATGCAGCAATAGCCAATTTTCCGTTTTATTTACTCGGAAGAACATGCAGCTAATTCTTGTTTAAAAATAAAATTCATGACTTTTATTATTAATTTCCTTTATTTATTAGAGTAAGGATAAAAATCAAATAAGAATTATTTAAAAAAAAAAAAGAAACAGTACTATATATAGTAATGTAAAATGAAACACAGAAATATTTGTTTCTGCCAAAGAGACAATAAATCCTAGTATCGAGGTTGGAGGATAAAGGGAGGTAGCCGCTGCCAAAGAATTTACCAAAGTTGGTAAAGCGGAAATTACAAAATAACGTGGATGATTAAATGAGATAACGTGTTGAAGTCAGCATGTTGTTCGGTTGGCGGGAAAGAAGCAGCGGCCGCTAAATTGCTGAAAGAGGCCTGCAATTATCAGAATTGTCCAAATTCGCATCCAATTTTAGACTGGATACCACATGTTGCTGTAACTATTTAAGATTTGCGTTGGGAAATGGGGGAAGGCCCACACGAGATTGTTTCACAGCTAAGCCTGATCTGGTATTTTACTACCTACAAAACTCCACGGGCAATGAATGGTTCTGTGTACCACCATTATGTGACACTTCAACTCCCTGTCTGTTTCTATTTACCTTTAGCCACCTGTTTTATACTCTATCTCATTTTCATCGAATATTACCAAACTAATAAACAAATTACGTTTATAAAACTCTACACGATACTTACCTTTTGATTCACCAGCTAGTAACACAAACGCGTATTTGTTTTAGACTATAGTTTCTCTTTAATGAAAAGCAGTACGTACCTTTAGGAGAAGACACTTGAATTTGGGTTTGTCGGAAATGTTGTCTTGTGTCATTCAATTAGGATGCTACAATTCACTAGACAAGTAATAGCGCAAGAGTCGAGGCTATTTCGATAAGGCCTGGACTTTCATAATTTATCTCATTTTTCCTTTACGATGGCAGAACATTTGTTAGGAAATTATTCTTTAAGCAAATTAAAGTCACGACTCTTTTAATCAGTCAATTCCGCTTGCCTGTTTCAGAAAGCAAAAGACACTTCTACTCGCCTCCATAATATTCTGGTTAGAAAGTGATCACACTTCAACCAAGTTACAACAGTAGGCGTCAATATTTTGATATATATTCTCTTAACACCCCTCTATATTACACAACCAAATACTAATAAATGGACCTTAAATCTAACTCAACCCTGGAGGGTGGACAATGTAACTGAAAACCCAACATCGTTAACAAAAAATTAGGATGAACCTCACTCTAACACCATAATAAATGGATATTGCGCCTAACACACATTCAAAAGCTAGCTCATGAGGTGAGGATTGACCTCAACCAGAAGACTGAAAAACCCAAATCCCCCAGATGTGAGACTCAACAATACCAGAACTTCGCCCTCTAAAATAAAGAAATTGAGGACAGACAACGGCTCATTGAAACATAAATCTTTTAAACTCTTCAGATGTTGCAATGTTGCAAAATGATTACCGTCAACACAAGATAAAGACTCAAAAGTGATATGGATGTGCCCAAATAAGAATCAGTTGATCCCTTTGACGTCCTATAGTGCAAGGGTAAACGGTGTCTGAGGGATAAGTATCTAACAGGAAAATGCAAGGGCATTAGCTGTGGTTTTTGCCTCCTCTCCTATCAGGAAGAAAGAGCTGAATGGAAGAGAATTTTTTTCCCTTTTATATACAGAATCCAGTGCTTGGTGAAAGTAACAACACCAATAGAAATATGTGTTCACTGTTCATGTAAGATTTAGGATTTTTTTTTTCTTGCGTACAGTTTTAGGGTATATGACAAATATTGTGTTTTCACAGCATTGTCAACAGGAAGAGACAGAATAGAAGGTCATTCAATTTCTATCTGTTGCGGGATGTCCTCTGCTTGGTCATCACTGGCCTCGATTTCTTCAGCTATAATTCCAGAGGCCTCAACTGTTCTAGCAACCCATTCCTTCAGAGGATCTTCATTCAAATCAAGTCTTAGAAGGCCAGCAAATATCCCTCCCGCGAAGGCAACAGGTTCCTGCGTATTTAGGGTGAAAGAGTTTCACATGAGAAAGCTTGACAAAAGTGTCTTTACATTTCTTATTGAAAGAGAGGAGGGGAAAGAGAATGACATGGGATTTCCCAAGCAATTAGAGACCAGATCATTATTTAAACAGACATTAATTTAAGGCATCAAATCGTAATGCATTATCTTCTTTTTCTTACTTATCGATGTTCACCCTTTTGGTAATATTATATTGCACAGCTGTTCCACTACTACATCCTTCAGCAAAGAGGTTATACATGGGATTTGTGCAACTAACTATGATGTTGGAAAACAACTAGATTAGTTGTTTTGCCCCGCAATGAACATGGAGTAATAATCTAAGCCTCCAAATGATACCTTTTCCTCTGGCTTTTCTTTCACTACACAGTCCATTAAGCTACATCGCTACATTTAAATTGGTTCAAAAAAGTTTTGAAGACAGAAAACTTCTGCTTCTTGAATGATCCAGGGAGATGTCTTTAGCTATGAAAATAGCATGATTCTGAGCCTTCTAGATATGAGAAAAATGCAAATGCTTAATGGTGACGCCACAGGCACGAACTTTACTATAGTGACATCAGACGATTTAGTTAAAGCAGAGTGGAACTGTTAAGTAGTGTTAAATGGGCATAACTCTACACAAAGACATTGTGGGTGTGGCTTCTAGAATCTTTTAGTAAATCTGTATGAAAATCAGCACGATGTCAATATCTCAACTTCTCAGCAGATGCAACTGTCAGATTGTGAGAACTAGATGAGATGAGAACAATATCAACTCAATAAGCACTGCATCATCTCACATTACAAAAAGGCTTTAGTAGAAGAAGTAAATACTTAAGCAGAACTACTAATCAAATGTCTCAGATTTCCCGACTAAAGTTAAGCTTTCAGGAAAAATTAAATATAGAAATCAAGATTTAAGTATTAATCTAACTTCTGGTCCTCTGGATATTATGGTTAGAGTTCTATTGTAACATTTCCAGCAGGGCTGGGAAGTTCAACAATTCTTTTCATGGTTTTCGGTCTATACCCTCTGCATTTTTCTTAACTCTTTTATATCAGCACAAAACAAATTGGCAATAACTACATGCTACACTTCCATGTTCCATCCATAAAAGCAAATGAGTTACTGTTCCACCTTTCCCAAGGGGATCTCCAACATAAAATTAAATAGCTAATAACTAGCAGAACATGGGACTATGGGTTCAAGCCGTGTAAACAGTTTCTTGCAAAAATCAATGTAAGAGTGTGTACAATAGACCTAATGCGGTCGGAGCCTTCCTAAACCATGCGCATAACGGGAGATTAATGTACTAGGCTGCCGTTACCCTATGTTGCTCGGACTCTCCAAAAGTGTTGCCGCACCCGTGTCGGATCCTCCAAAATGCACTAAATTTTGAGGATCCGACACGCACCCAACAACATTTTTGAAGAGTCCGAGTAACATAGCCGTTAACTAAATGAATTAGGTTAAATTTCCATATTAACTATCCCAACCTTAACCGGATGAGGACCATTGCCAAAATCTTTAAAAATTTTAAAGAAAATGGGACATCATCATCTTCTATAGCTGATGCATAGTATAATGGAGTTCTTAACCAGTCCACTGACACAAACTCTAATCTAAGTCGGTTTTCATCACATCTCCAATCTCTATGTCTAGAAGGCTATTAACAATTGCAAGAATAGTACTAAGAACAATCATTCTAGTGCAGTCCCTGGGCAAGCTTTCAATCCAGTCACCAAGCACAACAAGCATACGCCTCTTTGTGACACCAAGGAGCTAAGCAATACACTAGATCAGCAGCATATACCTCATCTTGGTAGCAACAACATACTACACCATGTCAAATGCTGCTGAACTGGAAAACTATGTAACATAAGGAAAGAGGTATTGCGGAGTTCCAATAAAAATGAACAGAAGTTGAACAGCTCACTAAAAATTTTGATACCCCCGAGGAGGCTTGGATAGTTCACTCTACTATATGCCACTAAGAATTATACAAAGCTAAGTGGTCAGGATGAGCTCACATATTTTGATTCCAAAAGATACACTAGGAACCCCACCCAAAAAGAAATGCCTATCGAAGAACTTTATTCAAGAGCTAAGCACAAGTAATCCACAACAGAAATATTAATTCTCCGATAACATAGTAAAAAATAACTAGCTGGAAGTCTAATTTCTAAGAAGCACATATGGTGACATTTGCAAAACCAGTTGTTTTTTTCTTTTGGTGAATATATATCGCGCCATTTCGTGTGCGTGGGCATTACTGCAATTATGACGCGGACAAAAATTAACAAACCAGACAGCAGTATTGTGAAGAAGAAATGTCGAATTGTATAGCACATCTGATATCCGTTAATAGGCCATCGACCACAAGAGAAAGGAATACCTTGAGAGCATCTTTGAGAATGGGTTCCTGGATAGGATTGAAGAAAAACGCATTGACCCGAAACCCAGCTGGCTTCACATGTGCAGAGAATGAGGATGTTCTCGACGGTAACTGTTTCCCAAACACAGAAGCTTTCCATTTCCACTGCAGTAAATTCGTCAAACAAATATTACTCACCGAAATTAGAGAAAGCAGAAGAAACAGTACAAATGGACATAGACCAATGAAATTGAACTCCGACTAACTGTGGCACAAGCAGGTGATACAGAAGCAGCACAGTTCAAAACAATAGACATCTTCTTCAGCTACTTGTTCCCTGAATTTGCGAGTAGCTGTGAGGACAGGCAATGCTTATGCTCCAGTACCTTCGAGAAGGATGTGTAACAGACAAAATAATGCTCCGAATTCGGCCCGAGAAAATTATATAGACGAAGTGCAGGCCCAGTCACGGACCGGCCCAATGAGCCTAGAGCACTTGCAACACTCTACTATAGCCACATTTTACACCGCTAACAAAAAGAATAGCCAATTATTACAAAACTAATCAACATTTAGTCAATTTTTATTGCCATAAAGTACTTGGATAAAAATACTCCTACATAAACGACAAAAAGAGACAAAAGTTGATAATATATAGGGTAAACTAGGCAACAAAGTCAATTGAAATATGAAGAAAGACAATGTCAATTGTTCAAAATTAAGGAAATTTGATCTTTAAAAAAGTAAGTTATGGGTGTAAATGATTTTCACCGAAAGAATTTGAGCGAACACAATATGAAACAAAATCATAATCCTTTACTAGTCCAAACACACTACATTTGCTTATATGTAACTTTTATTTGTGGGTCATGAAAATGGGGAAAGTTATTTATAGTTTGTATACAGTACCAAATTGGTACAAGTTGATACTCTCTAGCACGCGGTAGGGAGAACAACATAATAATAAACTTATACTTCCGTGTGAGAATTGAACCTTACACCATCTTAATGCAGGTGATAGTCAAACTAAGGCTTCATCAGTTTAGGTGCAACGTTGTATAATATAGTCACAATTTTTATTTTTATTTTTTTGGATATTTACCTTCCTATACACTATTTGAAACTTTATTATTCTCCTATTCAAGTTTCGATTTAATTATATAGGTATATACAATTTACCAATTATATACGTTTTAGGAATTTAATGAGAATCAATTAACTCCTATAATCTCTCTAACGTACATATCCCATTCCCCCACGTTTCTCTGTCCATATCCCGCACGATTTTGTACTCTCTCCCCCCATTAACGCTCTCTTCCATTTTTGTTCAAATTTTTTTTATAATCTCTCTCAATCTTTCTGAATTCTCGCTCAAAATCCTACGAAAATCAGTAACAACTTAAAATTTTCCTTCTCTTACAATGAAGAAGAAAGGAGTTCCGAAGAATAGCCCAAAAAAGCTAATGCTGGTGATATTTCTACTTTTGATTTGGGCGTTTTCTCACAGGATTCACCCAAAAAAGTAGTGAAATCGGCACATGCAAAACTAGAGACAAAGTCCAAGCTTTCCCCTCGTGAAGCTAGGGCAGAAGCTGGAACAAAACTCAAGCATGATGGGGATGCTGGTGAAGTTTTGACATCTGCTAAATCAGTAAAGCGGAATGGCAAAGAATTTGCTCGTGGTGATGATTTCGTCGAAGAAGAAGTTATCCCAAAATCTGCAAAAAAAATCAAAGTTTCTCCTATTGTCAAACCTTCAAAAAAGAAGAAGGTTCAAAAATCACCTAAAACCATATCCAACAGTCATTGGAAAAGGTAAAATTTTAGTAGTTACAATTTTGGTACTTTTTTTTAAGTTACAAATCATGTTCTTATTCTCATGACTATACATATTTTTTGTTTTTCTGTATTTATAGAAACTTTATCTACATTATGTATATTTGATGTTGGTTATCAACTTTTCTACATTTTTCTGGAAATTGTAGATTTCTTGTATATCATTCGAAATCATAGGGAATGTACTACATAATTTAGTTGGTCTCATTAGTTATTATTTGCTCTGTTTGTAGATGTTAATTTTATTTTCTATAAACAAATTATATATATTATGTCTAGTTGTTACTTTCTAATTTCTTGCTCTAAACATAACTTTATCAGTGCATTTGTAGCTTCAATGTAGTCAGTTGTTATATATGTTTACTAATTTTGTAATTTACTTGTATGCAATGTATTAATGTCTTTCTGACTCTAGCTAAATTGTAGTAGAATTGTATTTATTTTATTTTTTGGTCTTCAAACAAGTTTTATTAACTTACTGTTTCTTTTGGTGCAGAATTGAATATTTTTTGCACCACATGATGTTGATTATGGCATCACTAGGTTCCAGACATTATCCGACCCTACTCTTCCTAGCCAAATCAAGGTGTTATTGTCTGAAGATGGGTTATAGTTGTTTAAGAAAACATGTTTTGGGCATTTTCTTTCCCTGCCCAAAAATGTATCCAAAATCAGGCATTTCACCTTCTCATGAAATATGAATTGAACGCATCCGATTCTCATTTTTTTATAGCAGAGATAAAGGGTGAGAGACTGAATTTTGGGTTGAGGGATTTTGCCCTTATCACTGGCCTTGGATGTTTTACAGAAGTAAAGGACTTTGGTTACACAACTAAGCATGACAGTAAAATAATAAGGAGTTATTTTCCGAACAAAGAAAAAGTTGAGAAGTCATACTTGAAACAAATTATAACCAGCTGTAGTTGGGTGAACAATGAGGATGTAGTCAAGCTGTGTATTCTCTATCTGATAGAATTCTTCTTCTGTTCTTCAAAGAAAGACAATGGTTTGATAGAACATTTTAGGTTCTATTTGGTGGACTCGGGACAATATGCGAATTTCGCATGGGGTATCAAGCTTATACACAATTGCTTCAGTCTGTAAGGCATAAGTTGAACCCTTCTGTGCATTTTTATCTCATTTGAGGTTTTTCACTCGTTATGCAAATTCGATTTTATGAGTGTTGCTCTACAATCAACACTGATATAGCTACAATGGTTGGTAATTCAATCGCCCGCATACTTAACCAGACAGGTAGTAAGGACAAGATATGGATTTCTGCATTGGAAGAGAGGATGATCAAGGCATGATGGATCAAGATAAATATTTTTCACTTCTGGACAGACGATATAATACAAATTATCTACACATTTTATACATTTGATAACTAGGTCCCTCACTTTTTTTACACTCAGTTCACCAACATGCTTGAAGCCCCAGAAGAGCATTCTGGAAATGACTTTGCCAGACAAAGTTGAATACATCCTTGAAGAAGCTGAAACAAAGGCCGAGCATCCGATAGATGCTCCATCTCCCTCTAGACATAAGCAGGCAATGGGAATAGATGACAAGAAAGATATTGTGAAACAATTAAAAAAATTAAGAAAAGATGTTGATAAGGTAACATCTTAAGATAATCCTAGCTGGTTCCTTTTAAACCCTTTTTCTATGTTATGCAAATTATTTCTTTAACTCTTTCTATTTTAACGTGTAGGTCGGTTCAGACCTTGGATTATTCAAGAAAGTGGTATATCTAATTCTTGATTTTTAGTCTTCTTTATATAGTAAGCCTCTAATTGTCAGATACATTATAACTATTTTTTGTTCTTTAGGTTTTTCAAGAACTATGTAGCATTCTACTACTACTCAATGATTCCATCAAGTCTGTATTACAAGCAATAAAAAGTCAACATGATATGAATATTGATGCTAAGGTTTCATTCGACATATACTTATTTTGGACAATAATTTTTACCATGTTTATATTTATATTAACATTCATACGGTATATAGTCTAACAAATTCCCATTGCAGTTTACTAGCAGTTCTACGAAAAATGATGAGCATTACAAAGAAAAGAACAAACAACATAATCATGGCACTAGTGCTAAACCAGTGTTGGACAGCAGCAGTAAAACAAGTATTTTAACCATTTTAACAGAATTTAATGATAAATAATCTACATTATATTTATATTATATCTACATTATATCTACATAGAGCCTAAATTACCAACAAATAATCTACATTATATTTTCAATTGTTGTCTTAGATGCACGACACATGTCTAACATTCAAAATGAGGAGAATGTTCCTGTAGGTGTTGACTGATCTTTTCAATTTCAAGGGGCATTAGAGGAAGAAACTGCAGGTATGATTTAGTATATTTTATCTACATATTTCACAACACATATTACATCTTAGCCACAAGACAATATTTCAACAAATTAACTACAATTAAACTATAATTTATCTACAATGTTATTTCTGTTTATTACACATGATCTACAATTTTATTAAGTTGTACACATTTATTGTAATAGAAAAGAAAACTATGCTTGTGGACTCTCCAAAATAAGATGCAAATGTTGGCATACAAGGAGAGCATTTAAATGAGGAGAAGGAGACAATCATTTGCAATCTTCCAATTCCACAAGCAAATGTTATACAACAAGGAGACAATTTCAATGAAGATTTCAGTTTACAAAATAATTGTAGGAAAAAAACAACTTTTTTCATATAAGTTTCAATTTTCCCAAAAGAACTAATGCAACCAACATACAATGTTGTTCTTTTGTTTTAAATTTTGTAGGTGAATCAGCCGACTACAACAATGTAGGTGATTCGGACAATGACTCTAGGTCTGGAAAAAGGACAATACACTTGATGATTTTGAGCTACCAAACAACTTCTCACAGATTGTTAAGTTTGGCGAGGTTAATGAAGATGAAACAACCCCTGTGCATCACGGAAGAACAAGGGTTCCTGGAAAGCATGCCGGATCTCCCTTTCTCCTTTATTTTAGTTATGGGAAAGCACTTCTGTTGGACCTCCTCCAATTTTCAACATACAACATCTATTTATTGGGTTATTGGCGACGATGTTGATCCTGACCTATTGGAAGAATTCAATAAGTGGTTGTATTTAGGTACTGACACGGTTTCAAAGATGTTAGATTAATTTTTTCATATTATCGAGTGCATACAATTTATGGATTTCCAATTAAAACTACATAATAATTGTACTTGCTATGTCTTTAAATAGGAGGAAGGCGCCTTATACTTTAAAAGATAACCAGCTCAAGACGTGGTCTTGGAGTGGAGAAAGTTAATAAAAATAACTGATTTTATACTTTGGCACATCCTGGACAAGTCCTCAACAACACGGTACACACATACCCTGGCAGAATTTAATGATTAGCTGTAGTATTATGTTATTTTAGAAATTTGTAGATTTTTTATTTGCAAATTGTAGTTAAATCGTATGAAGCTTTGAGAAATAATGAAATCTATTTTTTTGCAACACATTGATGTTATTTTATACTATTTGAGGAAGAGAGGAAAGTATGGTCCTGAAAACAAAACACGATTTACAATCAGTCTGTATGTTCAAGACTAGAATTGAATAAATTTATGAGAGGTACATTAATGCTCCTACCGATAAGAAGCTTGCTATTTTCAAACCCCAAGACGTCGTATCAGAATACATATTGGGGTACCGATTACTTGCAAATGTTGTATGGGACAAAGTTGATTTTATGATTATGCCCATAAACATTGTGGAGAAATTTCATTGGTTGTTGGCTATGTTTTACATTACCGATAGAGTTCTATATGTTTATGATTTTATAGTCTCTTCACGAAATCACAAACTTGTTGAATCTGTTGTCGATAAGTTTGCTATTATGATCGCCTTCTACTTGTCATGCATCGGCTTATATGGAAAGTGTCCAGACATCAACTACAAGAACACAAAGGAATACATTGAAAAAGATATCACTGACCCTCTTGACATTCAATGGTTGGTCGGTGAGATACCCCAGCAAAAAGAAGGATCATTGTATGTGCTACTTTTCCTTGTATCTATTTAACCAATTTATTTTATATTGAATGCTAAAATCTTTTTCCTTGTTATTTTTTGTAGTGATTGTGGTGTATACGTGACGGCATTTGCAGAATATGTCAGCATTGGAGAGCTATCGATTTCAAAGGAAGTCCTTTATGATATTGATCAACGCCGTAGACGGTATGGAGCGCTCATTTGGGATTATGCTAGAAAAAAGCAAGAGCTTGGTGCAATCAGTGAAAGTGAGGTGACTAGCAGATTAGCAAGAAGAAAAGGTGCACCAGCTGTGAACGAGAGAACACAAGTCCAGAAAAAAAAAAAAAGAATTAGTTGCCCTTTTCAATAGAAAAATTATAGTTAAAGTGTTTAGTTGTAGTTGGATTGTAGTAAAGTTGTAGACAAATTGTTTATCAAGAAGGAGTCAGTTGCAATTTATTTGTAGCAGATTTATGCTACAGTTGTTTTACCTTTTATTTTATTATTTTGTCCAGAACTCTACTATGTAGAATAAAAAATATCTGTGGTTTTTTTTTGGTTGAAAGTTGTTAGTACTTGATCTCGATATTGGTACTGTATAATTTCTTTACAGCTACTACAATTATGTCTACAACTACTATACAAAAATACATAATCTATTCAATTTTAGCAGTGTTGTTAGGAAAGGCTGAAAAATAATAAATAAACTCAGTATTTGAAAAAAATAACTACAAACCAATTGCATTAAGAGTTGAAATCTGTTTTGCAAACATTCATTGTAGGAGACAATCTTTATTCAAATTAGCAACACAATTACACCGCAACTATAATTCTCCAAAACAGAACAAATACAGCTTCATATGTCTTAAAGGACAAATTATCATCAACAGTACTCAGTAAAAAAAGTTTTTTTAAGTTGTATCAATTCTTATTTCCTTTCGGGAGCATTTCTACAAGATCTTTTGTTATGCCCTTCTAGTCCGCAGTTGCCACATGAAACCTTGTACTTCTTTGCATTTACTTAATCATATGGTTTGTATCTTTATTTTTGAGGTCTCCCTGGCTGCCTTTTTCCGATATGTGGCTTTACAACTTCTTCAGCTATATGTTGTGGCATATTCCATTTGCTTTCGTCAGGCAGTGAGTCTACTGGTACTTTATAAGTCTGCAGAAGGCTCTCCCTCATGTAATAAGGAGAACAATAGTTTTCATAAGACTCGTTCCTCTGCCTCAAAGCCGCCAAAGCATGTGCACAAGGAAGTTCATCAAGATGGAATTGTTCGTTTTGAAGGCAACAATGAAGCGTTTCACACCATCTATCACATCATGGATGTAATCTGTTAAAACGCTCATCTACAATTTCATTACAAACACACAACAAGTTGTCAACAACATTAACAGTATATATTTAGTTTGATGGAATCAATGATATGATGTTATTGGCTATAGCTTGCTCTCATCTTCTACGATAATGTCCTGTTGTCCTCAAACTCTTTGTTGTATTTTTTCCCAAGGTATATGAACGTACCATTTGCATTCAATAACTTTCATTAGTCTAACGTTCAAGAAGAGTCGTCATGTACTCTAATAGTTCTACTATGGGCAGCTCTCTGGCATCTTTGGTTACCGCATTCAATGACTCTGCAATATTTGATGTTATCATCCACGTTCAGTTCACCGTAGCATGTATTCCGAGACCATCTATGATAGACAATATCGTATAGGTATGCTTTAATACGTGTATCGATCTCTTCAATCTTTGATATTCTTTTATTAAATTCATCAAGCGTGATCGTGCCGTGGAAAAATACAATTCACTTAACTTTAGATGACCCTTCTTGAACTTTAACCTTACATTTGTCCAAATATGTCACACAAGCATAATGTAGCATGCCGGTATAAACAATAGATGTTGCCTTCAAGATACTCTCATTCTGGTCCGAAACAACACACATATTTAATTTTTCACCATATGCATGTTTGAATTTCTCAAAAAAACACTTCCATGATGCGTCATTTTCTGAATTAGCAACAGTGTATGCTAGTGGTAATATGCTACCTATCACATAGATACAAAAAGAAATTCAATTTCTGTAATAAAGTTGAAACTACAAAAAATATAGTCTCAAAAATAACTTTATAATAATATTTTTACAATTAATCTATATTACTTACTGCATCTATTGTTCTAGCTGTTAGCAGGATTCCCTTATATGCAGACTTCAAGAAGGTTCTTTCAACTACTATAACTGCCCTACAATGCTTCCAACCCTTGATGGACGTACTAAGTGCAACAAATGCATACAAGAAACAAACATCTTCAGTCTTCTGCAATTTCACTATCGACCCCGAATAAATCTTCTCCAAAATATACAAATAACTTTGCAAGCGACTGTAGGAATCAGCAGGATGGCTTCTCAAAAATTCCAAAGCCCTTTCCTTTGCTCTCCAAGCTAGCATGTATGTTAAGTTCACACCATGATCCGACAACGTGTCAATTTGTATGTCTTTTGGTGTGTATATTATCTTAGGATCCGCATATTTTGGCATCACCATGCTGCCAACTACCATGGCAATAGGTTTGTGTTGTATATATGTGTTGTCCATCAAAGAGCATGTGTGCAAGCTGTTGAATTTTCGAACCTTGAACAATGTTGATTCATTTATGCTGGTGGACTTGAAGTGCCACATACAATTGTCCCCAACACATACGAGGTAGTAGCTACAGAATAAAAATAATTGAAAAAATGTTATGCAAATTGTAGCTACAAAATACGAGGCTGTTTATGCACAACAACTTATCTTGAACAATTTATATACAAAAAAACTACAACTATACACAATATGAATTTGACAAATAAAATATCCCTACCTTCTTACACTAGACCTTTTCACCCTAAATTGAAACTTATTCATGACAGAATAGTACTTCATTGTACTGACAATTATTTGCTTGTCTTGGTAAACTTGGCCTACTTCAATTATATTTGGCGTATGTTATGTTATGATGATACTTTCATGTTCCACAATTGCCGGAGATGTTTGCATATCAATCAACTTCACTGTTCCGGATACTTCTCCAATTGTGTTACAATTGCTTGACAATTGTACCACGTTAGTATTACGGTAATCAGAAGAGTCTGCACTCAATTAAAAGTATAGTAATTTAGACCTCTGTATATTCATGTGTTCAGTATTTGACAGAATGCTTGTAAAGACATAATAGTTGAACTGCATTTGTTATGTAGTATTATTATAGATAATTTGTAGTAAAATTGTAGAACACTTGAAATTGAAAAAATATCAGCACTAGAAAAACATCAAACCTGCAATTGTGCTCGCATTCGACACACTGCATTCAAAATCGAAATCACGCACTGTTATACACAGCGGATACATTCCTAAGTTTTTATTTTCCTTTTTCTTCTCCATATACACTCGAACTCTCACATCGTTCCAAATTTTTATTGGAGGACAATGTTCATTGACAGTGTATTTGAGTTTGATGATTTTTGCGGAGGTATCAATCATTAGATGCTCTGCAATTGCAGAATTCAATTGACTATAATTTGAATCGTCATTGACTACAATTCCATCAACATCAAAATATTTGTATCTCCCAATGTTATCTCACTGACTATTGCGCTGAAGCATAATCGCTAATTTTGACATTATGTCGCGAAATTCAATTCAATTATAGCTAATTGTTTGCAATTGTTTTCTTCAAAACCTTTGTTTATGGAAAACCAGAGAAAATCTGCGTAATAGAAGGATTTTTCAAATATGTTGCCTTGATTATGGTGCGATAATAACCAGAGAAAATCTGCGTAATAGAAGGATTTTTCAAATATGTTGCCTTGATTATGGTGCGATGATTACGTCAGTAAAATCTCTAATTGAAATATAAGCGATCTCAAAATTCCGTGTCTAAATAAGGAAAATTATCGCAGAAAGGAGTCTAGTTTAAACAAATGTATATATTTTATAGTTAAAACATATTTAGATCGGGTAAATATATAAACTTGAACATTTTTCGTAATAAGGTTTCAAACAGTGAATATGAACGAAAAAGTCCCATTTTTTGTCTCGTAAAACCTTGTAACTACCTTGCCAGTGGAGAAAAAGAAGAGATTAAGGTTAATATAATGAAAAAAGCATTCATTTCCTTGTAACTGTTGTCAGTATTTTGTTGAGGTATTATCATGCCAATTTCACTTATGGAAATTAAACTTATTTGTAGTCAAATCTAACATTAATAAGTAAATATATATCATTTTTAATATTCTAAACATTTAAAGAAGATAATCATGATTTCAACCCGGTATAAGAACACGCAACGATCATCGATCCATGTTTAACAAATATCCATTGTCAAATTTTCTTTCTTTGAGACATCTCCAGAGCAATGGACTTGGTCTCACTTGCCTACCAGCAAACGACCACTAGGGTTATAGTTTTGATAATACAGATGATTTTGGGAAGGTACCAACCTATTCTCAATGAAACTGATGACTACTATAAAACTACAACAGGATTTTGAACTATTAAAGTCGCATAACTTTCAACATCATAATAAAACAATAAGTTTGACTATAGTTAAAACCGCTAATAACAAATACTACATCTCTGTATAAAAGTGCCAGAAATCTAGGCTTCTCGTGTTGCTTTTCTGTCCCTAGGACGTTGACTATTATAGTGGCTCTGCAGTTTCATAAATTTTCATCTGAAAGTCATCGCCATAACTTGCCAAGAAAAATTCAACAAGTGCCTTTTTCTATTAGCATATGTCGGGCTTGTTCCTAACAAAGTAAAAACAACTTCTCATCAAACATTTAATGGCAAAGCCAGTGTGTGGGGTAAAAACATTGTCATCCATTTAAAATATTTATTTATGGGGCTCGACAGACTTGACTAGTCCAAACCTCGAGCCTTTAAAAACAACCAAAGGTAACAATACTTGGAGGGGAAGAGATAAAGTTAAATTAAATTAAATTAAAGAAAGTTAGTCAAAAGTATGGGTCTTAGCTCTTAAGATTGGGTGGATAAAATTAAAGAAATCAGATTAGACGACTCAAATTCGAGCATATTATTTAACTTTTCTCTAACTTGAAGCTTTCTCACCTATACAATTGCATTTAAATGTGTGGCTTAGTAGTCACTGAAATAGTAAAAATCGCAAAGAAGATCAAATTTTAATCTTAGCAAAGGCAAAAGAGTACTAGGTGATTTTTGTTGGAATTTTGACTTACGTTAATTGGTTATAGTCTGAAAGGATAGTGATGTCGTTTAATTGGTGGATAAATAAAATGCCTAATATTAAATATTATGTGTGTGGATAAGTGAGTCTCAATAACAATTGACTTGTGATTGATAGGCTCTCTTTATAAATAGAGGCCAACCTCCCTCTCCCTAGCTATTAGAAATATGTGGTAACAGTTGACGTCCCATCAGTCAGTTCTTCGGACTGTAAGAGCTCGTAACTAGTGGATCGTGAAAGTTGGTCTCCGATTTAATCGCCGGTTGCTATCGCTGTTGAAATGATGGAATTCAACGGTACGCTTCCTTAAGCTCTAACTCTAGATTGATGATATAATTGTGTCTTAATCTCTGTTATGACTACAAATTAATATTGATATCAGAGTCACTATAATTAGGGATTAAGATAAAAAATTAATCTTGAGTTTAAAAGTAAAAACAATCGTTGTAAATTCGGACGATGGCTCGAGACTGTCTTTCTCTGATATTGTTCCATCGCCGAAAGTCGGTGAGTGTTTTGAGTGCATTAGAGGCGGCGATGGGAAAACAAATAAAACAGATGAAGTTCTTTTCTTTGTTTAAATTAGTTATGCTAGGATATGATTAAAATAATTAAATAACATAAGTTTTAGCCACTGAATGCCCACAGCGGCGAAAGGCAGTGTGGTGTTTCTTTTGTCTTGCCAAACTTTTCACCTTTGGCATGTTCTTCTTTATTTACTGTGATTGAAGTTTGATAATACAAGTACTATTCTATTAGTTCTTTCTCTGAGAAAGAATGTGATCCTTAATCAAATATCTCACTAGGCTGCCAAGTCTGACTTTTCGGTTTGGTTGTAGAACAATTACCTTTTCAATAGAGTTTTGTATTGATGTTTGCATGCTGGAATAACAGAACAATTCTATTGTGTTTCAATAAAATTTGTTTTGATCTCTTAAACTTTTCCGAGTAGTTGTTCCTTTTAAGTCAAAGGATGGAATTAAAATTAATATAACAACTAAACGGGTTTTATTATATGCGCTCTATTTTAATTTCACATGTATACAATATTATTTATATTATTATAAAAGTATGAATATAATGTTGGTTTATAAAAATAACCTTTTAATAATAAAAGGACATATATTAGTCTTATAATCCTATTAGTTTTAGGACATAATACTATACGTTAGGAATCCTACATGATTACCTTTAGGAATCATATTAATATAATTACTTTCCGACTGTCTAATTCATATAAAATTGAACAAGTAAATATCTTTAGTCATGTAATCCTTTTACTTTTTGGATTTACTTCTTAAAAATTATTATTACTAATTTAATTTGAAAACGTATTATAATGTCCTATTACTAATTAAATTTGAGAATGTATTATGTTGTCAAAATCCATTTAGAAAAAGGAGAGACTATATTATTATAAAAGCATAAATACAATATTAATATACCAAAATAGCCCTAAAATATTAAACGGAATAACTCATAGAGAAAGGGCATAACTGCAATAACTTATTTCTTGGACTATGATATATTCTATGCTAATTTTTAATATTTACGATTTTAAAATTAATAAAAATTGTCTATTAAATTCTTATTAAAAATATGTAGGAAGGTTAAATGAAATGAATTTCATCAGAATCCTCCGTATTGGCAATACATTACCACTTCATAATGTCCAATACCAAAAAAATAAAAGTAATATTAAATGGAATGCATAAAGAGTTAACATCGAGAAAAAATAATACCCCCACAATAATATATTTTTATATTATATTTGAACTATTTTCCTACTCAAATAATATTATTTTATTAATTTTTCATGTAATATTAAAAAAATACTCAATTATTAAACAACAATTAAGAAAATTTAAGAATATAAATGTACGAGAAAGAGAAAAAAATAATTGGTAAGAGTTATTACCACTAATGATTCTACACACATAAAGATCTAAAAGTGATATGTCATATCAATCTTTTACTCTTTGAAAATAAGATTTATGGTGCATAAAATTATAATTAAGATTAAATATTCAAAACAAGATGAACTAATATTAAGATCTGAATCAACATAGAATAAATTATTTTTTATGTTAAAATCAAATAATTAAATCTTTTAAATAATTATTTAGCAAGAGAATCCAATTCAATTATTTTTTAAATTCATCACATTAATAAAATTCTTATTCAAGTAATAAAAAAAACCTAGGATACATAAATTTATTCCATAAAAAGAGCGTTAGAATACAAAGTAAAAAGGTTAATATATTATTAAGAATCAAAATCCTATACAAGTGTCTGAGAAAGAACAATCAAAGCTGAATCTTAAACAAGAACAAGCTTTCAAGACTACATTTTAAAGAGTCGACTTTGCTATAACCCGTTTATTCTTTGTAGATGCCTCCGGCGGAATCGAGAAATAATATTTCTATGTCATGAATTACTTGCAAATATCATATCAAGGGGCATGACACTGTTAGCAATAATAGCAAGTAGTGTACCAACAACGATTTTATTGTGAGGCCACCCACTTTAGATTTGATATACCTCTTCAAACAACTTAAATAATCATCACAAATATATCAAAGCATAGCAATGGTGCTAAATTTATAAGGAAAGCAAAATTGATAATATGGGATGAAACACTTATGGCTAAATGTCAAACTGAATTCTAGAGATATATTGGACATTAATAAATCGTTTAGTGAAAAATTAATAGTTTAGGAGGTAATTTATGTCAAGTACTATCATTAATTCCAAAATCGACAAAAACAGAGACTGTAAAAGTCACCTTGCCAAAGTTATACTTCTGACCTCAAATGAAAAAGATTCAACCGACAAGAAATATAATGTAAGAACAGATCCAGTATTCAATGTCTTCTTGTTTCGTGTCGGAAACGAATAAGAGCATCTAATAAAAGTTGATTTGATTCTTCCTGCACATGGTTATCAATCCCAATGGTAATAATATGCCTCTAATAAGAGAAATATTTCTATCATTAGATTAAAACGCAATTTGTGCAAATCGCATGATAGAATTAAAAGGAGATTTTAGCTAGCACAAATGAATATGTTAATCAACTAAATAAAAGGTTGATTGCAAAATTTTATAGCAAAACAAAATATTTTTCTATTTTTGACTCAGCAAAAAATGGCACCAATAATTATAACCAAGAAAAATACTTATATACTTTAATACCAAATGACCTTCTACCATACCTGTATGTTGTCAAGTTTATTATTTCTTACGCATGTTAGTGTTTCCGTATATATAATACACTAAGTTGATCTTCCATTGTATATAGGTTGAATTTGAAGAAAAATATGCCCGTCATGCTACTGAAAAACTTAAATACGCCGAATAGCTTATATAAGGTATATAGAAGTTTTGACAATAATGTCATACATGCAAAAATTATGATACTGGTCAATGTGCTTCTTAGTATATTCTTATCTCTAGATTCAACCTTCATCTTTTGAAATTAAGGAATATCCTTTTAAATTTGTGTGAAAATAATTTTTAGTATGTTTATGTTTTGTAAATATATTAATTAAAGCACAAGAACAAACATCCTAATATTGGACTTTGCTGCAATATATTTTCTTGCACGAATAACTGTATGTTGCACTTTCAAGAGAGATATCAAAATCGACAACAAGAGTTCTGATTAAGGCAGAGCAACCAAAACATTAGGAGGAAACATATACAAAAAAATATTATCCACGAAGAAATGTTTGTTAAGATACCATCACATTAAATACTTTTAAACTATGATACATAATTATCTAACATGATAAAATTGATCATTTGTGTAGGTTTTGATGATGTTTTTTAATTTTAAATTTATGTATTATGCTAATGTAATAATATTTTTAAGCAATTAGATAATTGTTGTATTACTACATAAAATTTCTCTTATTAATTAAATTTTATTGTTCCTTCATATAAATAAATGTTTAAATCATCACATGCCATTATTAACGTGCAACGCACGTTCATAGATACTAGTTTAAATAAAAATTTATGATTAATAAATAGTTTCCACCAAAGTGGTCTATTTATTTGGAGTCATTGGAAATTCTTAAAACTTTATACATGTAAAATAATATTATACATGGATTGAGAATTATGATTAATAGATAGTTTCCACAATGGTGATCTGTTTATTTGAGTCATTGAAATATTCTCAATACAGCATGTCTAAATTGTCCTTTATAAGTGTACACTAGTGTTGGAGGTTTACCTTTTGATACTAGTGACGCTAAAATAATTTATGAGATAAGATATTATATTTCAACCCAACGGATGAAGCTTGATATCTTAGATTCTCATGTATATATATAAAATAAATAAATAAATAAATAAATAAGGATAATTTGATGTAAGAGGAAGTTTTGTATCTCTTACCTAAAGGAAGGACACAATGCATGCCTTGTACTCTTGGATAATTGGAGGAGGAGGTTTTGTATCTCTTGCCTAAAGGTGAGGATACAATGAATGCCTTGGACTCCTTAATTTTTAAAAGGGGAGACAGTTGCAACCCAAAGGAGGGGTGTAATGGATGTCCTTGACTCTTTTGATTTACATATGCCAGCCCATAATTTTATCTAATTTTTGTGTTGTTTGCTTATCAAACTATTAACAACATGACTACTCCGTTGAATTCCATTGAAACTTTGACTAGTAGCAACTAAAAGAAGTAAAAATAAGATGTTGAAATAGTGTAAGGTCTTATGGACCTGGACTTTGCATTGACTGAACAGAAACCTGCTGAACCTACAACTACTAGCACTGCTGATGAAAAGGCTAAGAATGAGAAATGGATGAAGGCTAACAAATTGTGTCTTATGATCATGAAGAGATCCATTTCTGATCACATAAAAGGTGAAATTAAGGATAATGGAAATGCAAAAGATTTCTTGAGTGCCAATGGACAGAAATTCCTAGAATCTGATAAAGCTGAGATAGGTAGCCTGATTGATTCCCTGTCTACCATAAAAAGTATGACCTTGTAGGTAGTGTCCGTGATCATATTATGAAATTAGTTAACATTGCTACCAAACTGAATAATTTAGGTGTAACCATTACCAATAATTTTCTTGTTCATCAATTCCTAAGACAACTTAAGACAACATATAATGCACAAAAAGCTAAGTAGAGTATTGATGAGCTTATTACTGTTTGTGTGGTAGAGGAAGGAAGGATCCAAAAGGAGAAAGTTGCGAGCATAGTGAACCTTGTTAGTTCATCTAGATCAGCTGATTATCCCTCGTATAAAAGAAAAGGTGGACCCAAATTTCATAAAAAGAAACATGGTTAGTCTCATCGTCCAGGTGGTAATAGTGGTCATACTAATAAGCCTGGTGTTAACCAAGGTCAGTCTTATAATCCTTTTGGTCCTCAAGCTGTAATTAAGAAAGAAATCAAGTGCTAGGATTGCAAACGAGTAGGTCATAAGAGAGCCGGTTGTCCTCTGAAAAAGAAACCAGGTAACCTTTTGGCTTTTGTCTGCTTTGACACTAGTCTTGTTTATGTTTCTTTAAATTCCTGGTGGTTGGATAGTGGTGTAACTGTTCATGTAACCAATAACTTGCAGGATCTAGTAAGCAGACGGAAGCCAAAAGAGGATAAAGCCAATATTATTGTGAGCAATGGACTCAAAGAAAAAATAGAGTTTATAGGGACGTCTATTTTACCTTTTAAAAATAACTCTAGTATTCATTTAGAAAATACTATTTTTGTACCGTTTATGAGACGGAAATTAGTGTCAGTTTCACTTTTGGACAAAGCTGGTTATTTATTTCAACAAAATAATGGTACTATTAAAATTTTCTATCATTCACATGTTGTTGCTGATGCCTTTTTAAGTGATGTCCTATACCGCTTGAATGTGTTGAATAGAATTTTTTCTAAAATGCATGTTGAAAATATTGCCCACAAAAGGTCTGCTATGAGTAAAAAGTCTTACCTGTTATCGCATAGGCGTCTTGTTCATATTTCTAAAGAAAGAATTGAACGATTGGTAAAGGAAAAATATTTTCCCTGTTCTTGATCCAAAAGATTTTGAAACTTGTATGAATTGTATTAAGGGTAAAATAACCAAGTTAAGAGAAAGGGTTCTACTAGGAATTCTGAACTCTTAAAAATTATTCATACTGATATTAATGAACCTTGTATACCTATTTTGACCAATCATAAGTATTTTATTACTTTTATTGATGACTTTTCAAGATATTGTTATATATACCTTTTAAAGAGAAGTTTGAAGCACTTGATAACTTTAAGCTTTAGAAGACTGAAATTAAAAAATATATTAGGAAGTCCATTAAGATAGTGAGGTCTGACCGTAGTAGTGAGCACCATAGAAAATATGATGAGTCTGGTCAATGTATGGGTCCTTTTGCTTTATTTTTGCAAAAGTATGGGATAATAGCACAATATACCATGCCAGGTACTCTAGAGCAAAATGGTGTGGCTGAAAGACGAAATCGTACTCTCATGTAAATGGTGAGAAGTATGATGTCAAGGACTAGTCTACCTGAGTCTCTTTTGGGCCGACGCCTTAAAAATAGCTAGCTATACCCTGAATAGAGTTCCTACAATATCTGTCTTGAGAACTCCCTTTGACCTATGGACAACCCGAAAATCTAGCTTGAATTATTTTCACATTTGGGGATGTTCAGCTGATTTTCATTTAGAGTTGCACTAGATTGATGTTAAAACTACTTTCTTGAATGGGAGTCTGCTTGAAAAAGTTTACATGGTTCAACCTGAATGGTTTAAAGAAGCTGATAAAGAATATCTAATATGCAAGCTTAACAAATCTATATATGGGCTTAAACAAGTCTCTAGCAGTGATACTTGAAATTCGATGAAAACATTATAAAAGGATTTGTGAAATAAGCTTGATGAATGTGTTTATCTTAAAATAGCTAATGGTAGTTTCATTATTATGGTTCTCTATGTTGATGACATTCTGCTTGCCACAAATGATTTGGGCTTGATGAATGAGGCGAAATAATTTTTATCTAGATCTTTTGATATGAATGATCTTGGTGAAGCCTCTTTTGTTCTTGGGATAGAAATTAAAAGAGATAAGTCATGTGGTTTATTGGGTACATCACGAAATTCCTATATTAAGAGTGTTCTTAAAACTTTTAATATGCAAGACTGTAGACCTGGTGTTGTACCTGTTTTAAAAGGGGATAAATTGTGAAGATCAATGTTCGAAAAATAAAGTTGAGAGGAGAACCATAAAAGATATGCCATATTCAAGTGTTATTGGTTGTTTAATGTACATGCATGTTTGTACAAGGACTAATATATCATTTGCTGTTAATATGTTGGGAAGATTTTCTTCTAATCCTGGGTGGGCACATTAGGTGGCTGCAAAAAAGGTGATGAGATATCTACAACGCACCAAAAATTTCATGCTTGTGTACAAAAAAGTGTATGATCTAGACTTGCTGGTATATTCAGATTTTGATTTTGCAGGTTGTCAAGAAACAATGAAATCAACTTTTGGGTATATTTTTATCTTGGTTGGAGGTGTTGTTTCTTGGAAAAGTGGGAAACAAAGTATCACTGCTACATCTACAAAGGAAGCTGAGTTTATTGCTTGTTTTGAGACTAATTCACATGCTGTCTGGATGAAGAATTTTCTTACTAAATTGCAAATTGTGAATTTTATATCTAAGCCTGTGACTATTTTCTGTGATGACAGTGCAACTGTGTTCTTCTCTAAGAATAACAAGAGATTAACAGACTCGAAGCATGTTAGCCTTAAGTTTCTTAAGGTTAGAAATATGGCAAAAGAAGGTTATATATGTATTGAGCATATTAACACAAAATCTATGTTGGCTGATCCTTTGGCTAATGGTCTTAGGCCTGTAGTGTTTAATTAACATGCTCAAAATATGAATATTTTAGAGTCTTTTGATGTGCTTTAGTCAGTGGGAGTTACTTTGTAATTACTGACTGATATATTGCTTTTAATAAATTTTATTTTTATGCAAGCTTGCGTTATTTTATATTTGTTATGCTCATTGAGTAACATCATAACTTGTTTATTTTTCATTTCCAATTGGATATTGCATAAACTCATGGTATCTTTGAGTTTTGATGCTTGTTGCCTTGATTATCCCAGTTAAGGCACGAGGAAAACCTTTTGAGGTGACGTGAACCTTTGTGTCACTTGGAGGCTCCTGAGGTAATATGGTTACTGTATCACTTGTTGGATTATCTCTTTCTAATTGGTGTGACTCTGTTCACCTTGATTAGAAAGATAATATACTTAGCACACATGTTTAATCCATGTTGATGGAACTCTAGCAGACATGATCATAGATAGAACTCATACTTGAAATAGTGTGATGCCTGCTACGATTTTACCTTTTGTGTTCTCCATTGAGACTGGATGGATTGTTATATGGGTCATTCTATCCTTGGCTATGTGAGTAGTGTGGTCACTATAGAGTCTAAAATCTTATTTAAAAAAATATTTTTCTCAAAACTCAAAAGTTTTAAAATTGTTTTCTTGTCCTCAATTAACGTTGGCGTCCAAGTGGGAGAATGTTGGAATTTTGACTTACCTTAATTGGTTATAGCCCGAAAGAATAGTGACGTGGCCTAAGTGATGGATAAATAAAAGGCCTAATATTAAATACTATGTGTGTGAATAAGTGAGGCCCAAGTAGACATTCTTTATAACTAGAGTACAACCCCTTTTCCCTATTTATTAAAAAAACCCTAACGTATTCTACCTTTTGAGCGCAAGGTTGCGAGAAGCGGAGCTAATTTGGAGTGGGCTTATGCTGCCAAGGCAGCGTGTTATGTTATGGTTAGCAAATCAACAAAAACTGCTGACTAAGGAGAGATTGATGAAGATGCATATCCCTGTCTCAGGAGATACTGCATGCTGTTTATGTGGGCAGGATGTTCTGGAGACACACCTGCACCTATTTGCAGAGTGCCAATGGATTACCAACTTGGTCTAGTATTCATATCCCTGCAAAGAATGTATCTGAAACATTACAATGGATAAGGAGAAGGCACTGGAGACAGTTTCGAAAAGAAGTTGCAGCAGCTAGTCTTGGAGCTATGATCTATTACACTTATTGGAGGATCTTTCGACAAATTCGTTTAACCGCGGAGTTCTGTGGTAGTTAGATCAAGAAGTAAAAGCAGGCTAGAATCAGCACGCGAGCAGGTTCAAGGAAGGCAAGAAACTTCAAATGTTAATTAATCGATTTTGTAGTTAGTGCAAATGTATAGTAGATTGTTTGTGTTATTCTGGGGTCTAGTATTACTGTATGACGTATACTAGATGCCTTTAGTTTGTACAAAATTTTGGTTGTTATGATAATATTTATAAATTATTGCCAAAAAAATATGTGGTAATGATTTACATTCCATCTTGGTCTCAGACTTAATCGCCGGTCGTTAAACGATGGAGTTGAACGATACGCTTCCTTAAACTCTAACTCTAGATTGATTGCACAATTGGTATGGCTGCGAATTAATTATTTTACAATTTCAACTTATCCGCCTAAGCTTTAGCGATCAACTAAATGGGAATTTGAGGTACACAAGTTGGTTGGCATACTACTATTATTTTTAAAATGCCTATATAATCATATTATTTAAAATTTAAGTGCGTGCTTGCACTAAGATTGAATAGAAAGATGACAACTTATTAGAACCGTTTAAATTATATGGATCGTGTAAATATTTTTTTAAAATTATATAGAAGGACATTGAGAAAATCTAATACTATTAAGGCACATTTTGGAGCGTCAGACTGCACCGCTGTTCGTGTCCTCATCCGCCTCCCCTAAAAGGGAAAAATCTATTAGATCAGAGAGAGGAAAGACTTTACGCTTAAATGAATTCTTTTATTAGCAATATTCGTTAGTATTCCCAATACCAAAAAAATGATAGTATGATATTAAGCGACACTTCTGAGATCTGCAGGTTACAAAAATGGAAAATTTTCAGACTAGACTATGATATATAGATAGATACGTGACAATAAATCACTGCTAACTTGAGTCCCAATTATTTGACTCTGCTTGAAAAATAACAAGGGGAAAAAACAAAGCAAATCCCAGTTGAAAAGAGATCTAGGCGGATTATCATTTAAATTTAAAAAATAAAATAAAATCCGAAGCTAAGATTATAACTGAAAGAATGGCATCATATCTAACAGCAAAAGAATGTGAAAATACCATTTCCTCATTTCATTAATAACAGAAGTAACTATGAGTTGACCAAAAACAATTTTAGTTTTTGTCATTCTCCAAACAATTACGTGATGTGAAATTCATTATTTAAAACTGCAAATAATACTTACAGACGTGGGTCTACAAATCTTGGGTCAACGAACGCTTATTTGCCCTTCACACCACCCTCTTTTGTTTGTTTCTGGCTCTATTCTTTGTTATTTAAGTAATTTATAATAATAATATTATTAATAATGTATTCAAGGAGAGAATTTTCTGTTAGACTTAAGCTAATAATTATGTATGTCAACTTCCATTCAACTCTTCCTTATCATTACCAGATGGTTCTTTCTCTTACACTGTCTCATTCCCTCTGGTAATCAATGGAAATTTATTCAGAATTTTGGGTGTTAATAATCTGCACTCTCTTTTTTCTTGTTTTCATCAAATACAAGAAGGGAAAATCTGAAAAAGGAAATGCAAAGTTCCCTCCAGGTAGAAGAGGCTGGCCAATTATTGGTGACAGCTTTAACTGGTACAATGCTGTTGCCAGTTCTCATCCCCCTTGTTTTGTTGAAAAACAAGTTCAAAAGTAAGTCATAACCCCCCCTCCCCTTTTTCTTGAATTTCTTCCAACCAAGCTGACTTTTTGAATATAGATTTGGTTGAAATTTGAATAAAAGAGTTTATGAAAATATGGTAAAAAATAATATTTGAAAGTTGAAGTTGTGTTTGAACATGTATTTTACTTGAAAAAATATTGAAGTTTTGTGAGCGGAAGATAATTTTTCGCCCAAAAACTGGGCCAAACTAGTTTTTGGAACTCGAAATTTAAATAAATCTCATATAAATCTCATGTATTCACAGGTATGGGAAAATATTCTCATGTAGCTTACATGGTAAATGGGCTGTAGTATCAGTAGACCCTGCTTTTAACAGATTTGTAATGCAAAATGAAGGGAAGCTATTCAAATCAAGTTATCCAAAATCTTTCAGAGATTTAGTTGGGAAAAATGGGGTGATCACAGCACAAGGAGAACAGCAGAGGAAACTTCACTCTATTGCCTCTAATATGATGAGATTGGACAAGCTTAAGTTCCATTTCTTGCAGGATATACAGAGGGTTATTCAACAAACCTTGAATAGTTTTCAAGATAATGAGGTTATTCTTCTCCAAGATGTTTGCAGAAAGGTATGTTTTGGTTTCCACCCGGTGTTTGGTACCGTATTAGGGTCTCGACTAATCTGGAGTCGCCTCATAAGCAGAGGCGGACCTATTTTGTATTGAGAGGGGTCACCTACACCCGAAAGTTCGAAAAAATGTCATGTATATGTATATATAAATAGTGATATATTAGTAGTGTCACCATGTATAGAAAGGATATTTTTGTTGAATGCAAAAGTGCAAAAGTGCACTCGTGACTTTCAAATCCTAGGTCCGGCTCTGCTTGTAAGTTCTATTAAAGGGGGAAGTGCTTCCTACTAGGATTTATTCCATGCCTAGAGCTCGAACTCAAGACCTCTGATTAAGGGCGAATTAATCTTATCCATCCCACGACAACCTTTAATATTTATGCTAATTACAACCCTTTTCATACTAAGTTCATTACGTTTTAGCTTCTTATTTAATGAAAACTACAAAACATTGAATTAATTTCAGCTGGCCATTAATTTGATGGTTAATCAACTGCTGGGAGTGTCAAGTGAATCAGAGGTGAATGAGATGGCTCAGTTATTCTCTGATTTTGTGGATGGATGCCTTTCTGTTCCAATCAATATGCCTGGTTTTGCATACCATACTGCTATGCAGGTAAAAATTAAGTCAGGTCTTACCATATCAAGCGTGTATTTGGTAGAATGGAAGTCATTATTTGCTAATTTTCTGGAAAATATTTAAATGTTTTTCAGTGATTGATTATAAAGTGGAAATTTTTTTTCGAAAAAGGATAATATTAGCAAACTAGAATCTATTTTGATATAATTTATTAATTATATAAAGATTGATAATAATGTCTAAGTGCTGGTCATAGTAGTACGTAATATGAAATTAAGAATTTAAGAAATTTGTGAAAGAAAATGATTTTCACCAACAAAAAAAATGAGGATAGTTATTTTCCCCTTTTGGTGGAAATTGTTTTTTCATTTTAAAAAAAAATCTGGCCACTGATTATACCAGAAAATGACTTGCAAAAATAGTTTCCGTCACAAACAAACTGTAAATTTAGACGTTTTCTTTTCCTTCATAATTTATAGTACATACCAATAAATTGTTGTTAAACTTTTACTAGTGCCTTGTGGGAATTGAATGTTAGTTTTAAAGATAATATAATAGTTGAATGGCCGTAATAGAATCATGAAGTGTCTGTTATGTTAATTGAATAGGCAAGAGAGAGTATTATAATCAAGATAAACAAGATTATTGAGAAACACAGAAGGCAGCCGTCGTGTGGAAATGGGAACGGTGTGATTTATAGACTGCTAGAGGAAGAAAGCTTACCAGATAATGCAGTTGCAGATTTCATTATAAATCTCTTGTTTGCTGGAAATGAGACCACTGCTAAGACCATGGCATTTGCTATTTACTTCCTTACTCAATGTCCTAAGGCCATGAAACAACTACAGGTACATAATCTGCATTCCATTATACAAAAAAGCATATTATCTTCTTTTTTTTTTTTTTTTTTTTTTTTTTTTTTTTTTTTTTTTGCCTATTTTATGAATGTACTATGACTACACACAAAGTCGGGATTTTAATTAAAGGGATTAATAATATAAATAAATAAATAAACGTACAAAAATATTAAGGGGATTCAACAACATCTATTATATATTCATACAAAAGAATTTAATTTTGTACATAAAGTATAATTTTCCGGCGAAGGGCCTTTAGCACCCGCTAGTTGCGATCCGAACATTGACAAAAGAAAAAAAAAGTAAAATAAATGCGACAAGGCTTGTGGAATTTGTTTCAAAACATTTGACGTTTTAGAAAAACATGAAAAATGTAATTCTTTTTTTTCCTTTCAATTTCATCTTTACTGCTCTAATATATTAGTAGGGCGTTAATTAAGTAAAGAAATTTATAATATAAAGGGTAGTTTAGACAAACTTTAATAATATTAAATATTTTTCTTGGGGAGTTTGCAGAAACTTTAAAGAACAAGAAAATATGAACCGTAGGTAGTAGCTATTTATTGAAAAATACTAGAAATATATTGATCAAGGGAAGTAAATGAACACTAACATTTACAAAGTTGTAGCTGTCTAAGCCACTTGTTTTTCATTTTTACCTTGTGTCCATAAGGATAGGATGAGCAACAGAGCATAAGAAGTCAGAAGGGTAGCTTTGATACTGAGGAGGAGATGCTCACTTGGCAAGATTACAAATCCATGCCTTTTGCTCAATGTGTAAGTACTCTTTTGGATTTCATCTTCTTTTTTTCTCCACCTTCATTAATAGCTTAATTTTGATCTTCTGAAACAACTTTTATTGACAGGTAACAGATGAAACGCTTCGGGTTGGAGGTATTGCAATATGGTTGATGAGAGAAGCCACCAATGATGTTGTATATGGAGGTATATAATGCTTACTTTTATCTCAATCTCTTTATTGATGTTTTCACAAAATTATTATCGGCAAGAACATTTTGTAAACCTAAATTAAAAAAATAAAGTTTATCTTCCTAACAGATTAACCTTTAAGTTGAAGCGCTTTACACAATTTAACATGGTCTCAGAAGTAGTCAACAGTCTTGTATGTGTTTGTTCTAATAGTTTAAACTTTTATACAAGGTAATTTACATCGTACAACAAGCCGAACATAATAATTTTGGGACATGCCTTCAACTATTATCATATAACAGTTTAAAAGGGGATTTCGATGCACAAGTCATTCTGCGTCCACATAGGGTTCGGGGAAGGACTGTACCAGAAGAGGTTTGATGTAGACAGTTTACCCTAATACAGACATTAATGGCTGCTTCAACGACTCAAACCCGTGACTTATAAGTCACATGAAGACTAATTTTATCGTTGCTCAGAGACTCTCAACTAGATCTAGATGTAACTTACTTTGTGTCTTTCTATATATAGATTATGTTATACCAAAAGGCTGCTTTGTGGTACCATTTCTCTCAGCAGTTCATCTAAATGAAAACATCTATGATGATCCTAGAAGTTTCAACCCTTGGAGATGGATGGATCCTGAAAACCAGGTTAGCCATTTAACCAATCGCTAGAGTTTCAACCACTTTTTTGGGGGGCTTTGTAAATTGATTTATGTGCTAATGATTCTTTTGTGAAATCATTATTGCAATAAAAGGAAAAAAGAAATTGGAGAAATAGCCCATTTTTCGCCCCATTTGGAGGAGGAGGACGCTTTTGTCCTGGTGCAGAATTGGCCCGCCTTCAAATCGCAATATTTCTTCACTACTTTGTCACTACTTACAGGTACCGCTCTTATTACTTTCAGTAAATGTATTCGCAAATCTCGGACGTTATTTATTGCAAAATCTTCATAATTAACATCTTTTTAATTTAATGGAAAAATATGTGGATTCGAAGATGATTTTTGAAGAATTGGTTTTGGTGTGTTGAAAGAATTGTGTTTAGAAACCAACCTTTGGTTAAATTTTTAACCTCTTTTCGGAATATAACATATTTATTCTAGAAAACAAACTATTTATATTTCAGTCAGCAACTTTTACAACATCTTTCCAAATTCTTGTTTAAGACTTCAAATGTGACGTATAATACACTAACGTTAGGATAGAATAATTCTGAACGCATTGTTGCTTAAATTGATTTAAACCTTGTAATACAATTAAAGCTGCATGTTTGGATAACACAATTTCGCAATATGGGACAACAATACTACTCCCTCCGTCTCATATTATGCGTAGTTTCTCTTTTGCACGCCCTTTAAGAAATATTAATTAGGAAAGGGATTATACTATTCTACCCTTATTTATGTCATAAGATATAATCTCTCTTCATTGAATATTTATTCTATTTATGTATTCTTTCCATCTCATCAAGAACAATTATCACAAAAGGTAAAAAAGGGGAAAAAATCAGTTTTGTCTTGAACTTTTAAAATAACAAATAATTTGAGACAATTATTTTTGGTAACCACGACTGTTAATACGAGACGGGGGGAGTATTGCTAAACTATAAAAAGGAAGTAAGGAACCCGATTTTGTACTCCATCTAGTATAGTACGTATATATGTTCATATTTGTCCGTTTCTAATACGTGTTTCATTTTTTTAAAAAGGATTAGAGGCAAAGAGTGTTTTTTTAATTGTTTAAACTTGATTTCAACAATTAATGTGTCCCTTAGTTCGCATAGTGTTTTCAAATGGACAAGTAAAATTATCTCTTAAAAGAGGATAAATTGGAAATTCAAACTGACTATTATAGGGTTATTTTCTTTGAAAGATAATCCTTTCAATATTTTGGTTTCTTATTATCGCCAATATAGTACTTTTTTTTTTTGTTTGAAAAAATAAACCAAATCTTTGGAATAAAAATGAAAATACATGACCAATCCATGGACATATTACATGGAGTGCAAGACCAATTTCCTTCAGATGAATTTTATTTGAATTAATAAATTGGATCCTTACTGAATTTATAGGTGGAAGCAACTGAAAGAAGATCGCATGTCTTTCTTTCCATCTGCTCGTTTGGTCAATGGCCTCCAGATACAATTAACCAGAAATTAAGCCCCAGACAATGCATTTATTGGATGTTTGTCGAAGTAATCCAATTTGCATTAATCTTGTACTCTACTTATTTCTATGTTCATCTTCATTTTATATAACATGTTATAATAAAAATCGAATTTAAATGTCGATATTGTGTGATTTCTTTGTCAGAATGATGAAAAGATATATCTTTTTCTTGTTTACATGTGAAATACTGAAATTTCCTTCCTTTGTTTGGTTAGCACTTAGCAGCGTGAAAGTAAAGAGGAAACAAGCCTCCAACAGTGCCATGTGACTATGCCCAAATTAGACTTAATGCTGTAATCAATGCTAGCAATAAATGTATGAATTATAGGAGATGCAAAGGCGAAACTATTTACCCCTTATAAAATACGTACTATATAGTTTTTATCTAGTTCATAGAATCGATTTTCCACGAAAAAGTTATTTGATTAGTTAAATAATTTTAGTGTTTTAGAACGATATAATAATAGGACAAGCATGGCTTCTAATTATTAGATAATAGAAAAAATAACGTTTACTGTTCTAAAATGCGTGCACTTCAATCAAGATTAATTAAGGGGTCAAAGAAGCATAACTCACATAGTTTAAGGAGGGTCACGGTTCCAATATAGAGTCATGAAATTCAATTATTTTAGCATTTTAACCATTATAGTCAACTTAACCGTTATTGTACAATACAATTAAATTAAATAATAAAACTATTTTTACGGAAAAATTAATAAAAATATTTTTAAACCATAACAAATAAAAATAAGCGGTATAATACAATATAATGCAAAATGATAACGACCCTCCAAACGAGCTGTCTATAAACTATGTGAAAGAAAACATTTTTTCGAATTTCTCCGAGTTGGGTTGGGCTGGCCAACTGAGCCCGAATTAGGAATGCTGTTCCAAATCCAGATAGAGGATAAACGACCCGATTGCAAAGAAAACAAGCCCTAAATCATCGACGTTGGCAATCCAAATACGCTTGAGTCAATAATCCGCGGTTGTATTATCTGCAATTAGCAGCCATGGCTGGTAGAGAAGTTCGAGAATATACCAATCTCACCGATCCTAAAGGTACGTGCATGCAAAATACTCCCATTTTTTTGGTTGATTAGGGTTTCATTCACATTTAACATGCAAACAAATTGCAGATAGGAAATTTGGTAAAGGAAAGGATAAAATAGATGACGAGGAAATTGCTTTTCATCGCATGGTTTCTAAGGTTAGCCAATCCCAGTGGTTCACCATTTTACCTCTTTATTTGTTTTCAAGCGACGAATTTACCTTTGATTCTTTTTGTTCTTTTTTTTTTTTGTATTTTTCAAAATTTGATTTGACATTTAATATCCTCTTTCATGTTACTACATGCCTTAGGATCATTACAAGATTCTTTTTTTAGAAGTTATTTGGTTTCTCCTAAAACATTTAATATGGCTGCGTTTTCAATGCATTATAGAACAAAATGGATATGACATAAAAGGTTTTTAGTTGCGTGAAGAACTCCAGAGTATATGGGAAGGAAGGTTCATCGTTTGGCATCGTAACCTGGTGTATTTTACAGCTTGTTTGGATGGTTGTTACTTGTTGTATTGTATCGTATTGTGTTTTTACGTTAAATATAATGTTTGTTATGATTGTTACTTAAATTATTGTATCGTTTCGTTAAATCCGTCGTTATGGAACAATGAAAAATGCCACTTTATGGAACGGCCGATTTGGTGTGGTCGCGTCGTTACCTTATTTTTTTCTCTCATCTTGGCCTTCTTTATTCTTAAATAATCCTATTTTATCCTACCTTTTTATATAATAATTCTTCCTCATATCTTACTTTTATTTGTAATATTGCAAGTTTATTCTTCATATCGTTAGTGCATGACATCGTGAAACGACGGCAAACAATACAATCCATCCAAACATTGTATACATCAAAACAATTACAGTAAAATACAGTACTATACTATATAATACATTATGAAACGATACATAACAACCATCCAAACAAGCTGTTAGATCGCGCTGTGCTATATGCATGGTGATGTTAAATGGTTACTGAATTAATGAAGTCAATCAAAGTTCTTTTGGCCCATACATTTGTAATCATCATGATCTAATTCTGACAGGTTATATCGTTTTTCGTTTCTTTGCTTGGATCGACATCAAATATCTTTTCAACTTATTTTCTTTTTGAAGCAATTGGAGATTGTTCATATTCTTATTCAGGAACATTTATTCTTCTTCGACCCGCTTGTTGTTCATTAAAAGCTGAATTTTCTTATTCTAGCTTTGGAAGGGTTAACAAAGCTGACTTGGATGCTGAGCACCAATTCCTTTTACTAGTTACTTCCTTAGGAGGATCCCCTTTTCTTCTTTTCCCACATACGTCTTTCCTTTTCTACTTTACTGGACATTAAATGAACACAAGAGATGTTACAAGGGTTTAATCAACCATAATAATATGCGTTAACTAAAAAGTGCTAGTGATGGAGTTAAGCGGCAGAACTTTATAAAAAAAGAAGAAGATGGAATTAAAGGGTATATGGAAGAAATTCCCACCAGCAATTAGCATTCAGAGTAGAGGTCTTTCCTAGGAGATTTTGCATATAAACATTCTGTAAAGAAGTTTAGCATTGCTACACCAAATTGGTATGTTTTTTATTCCTTGGACCTTATCCAAAAAAAGGACCCCCTTGAAAAGTCATAATACAGCAGAGAACTTTCAGGCCTTGATTATATTACACAATGTTCCCACTTAAAATCATGGGAGTGGTCTGATAACATGCCCTGGCAGGGATCTTGGCTTTTCCTACTGGGCACTTTATATGGTTCAGATGCAAGATGTTGCTGTGGAACGTGGAGGTTATCTTCATGGAAGAGGCGGTATTGATTCTTGCTCAGCTTGATTCATTTTCTTTTATATTTCTTTTTCCTTTTTCCCCTGCAATTCCACACATAATAAAGTGTGTTATAGTTTCTTGGGCATTGTGTGAGTTTTGAAAATGCAGCCCTAGACAGTGATGACTTGCTCTATCTCAAGGAACAGATTGAAGCTGAGGAGGACGCTGAACGCCTTCTGCGCCACACTGAAAAACGTGCATTCCAAGCATTCAAAATATCCTTTTGTTTGTTTTCTTGGATTTTGTCTCATTTTGCATGTGCATGATTTGCTTATTGGCTTTATCTGTTGCTGGAAAATTTTAAATTATGTCAACTGAACTTCATTAACTTATCAAAATTGAGAAGTTTCTTATTGATGATTTATGCATAAATTTTCTCTTACTGGCACACTACAAGCCTGTGGTTTTGGGAAACAAGAGAGCATGTATATCTACGTAATCATGTGGTAGTCTGTGATTCCATAACAATTTGAAACAAAGCTGTTGCTGATTCTTCACCTGTATTACTTCCTCTGGCACTTCGTGTTGAGCCCAAGCCAAAGAGTGGGATCAGGTTTGAACTTATCTTCTAATTCAAGGCAGACCAATTGCCCAGAATATCTTTGGCAATTAACTCAAAAGATTTCTTGGCTGCAGGCAACAAGATCTACTAAAGAGGGTTATAGAAGTCAAATCTAAGAAGCCGAAAGTCTCCAATCCATCCAATGGGAATGATTTTCCTGTACTTCCAAGTACACAGGCTGCGCCAAGTGGCAAGTGTGATGCTGATCATGAGAATCAGATAGAGACTTTGCCAGCTAGACCAAGTGATGCTGGAGATATAAGAGAGAGAGAAAATCCAGTGAAAAATTTGCTTGCAGTATATGAGAGTTCTGATGATGATGACTGATTTTGTTAGGATTTATTCCTCTATGATGCTTAGTATAGTGTTTGAGTCAAGAAAACATCAGTTATAGGTGCAGAGTGTAGTGCTTGAATTAATGAACATCATTAGTTGGTGCGATGTGCCCATCCTAATCAAGAAGCCTGGCTTGCTTGTTTTAACATGGTTACAGATGATGGGCAGTTGCAATTCATACTGGAGTTTGCTTTGACCTTAACAATTAGCATTCTCCCTCCCCCACATGCACTGTGAGAGCCTAAATCTTAATGTGAGAGCCTACATTAGATGAATGTTGGTTTTAGTTCTACTATGTACTGTTTCCTTTGTAAAGTGAATTGTAGGTTCACCACTAGATTAAAAAGAAAAAAGAGTTTCACAAACTGACATACAAAGTGACAATGAGTGGACTGGAAATGCCTCTACAATATTATAATTTCGGCCGGCATAACTGAAAGTTGCACCAATGATACAAGAAAATTGAGAGAAGCGGCTTAGAGCTAATGTAGTTGAGAAATTATTGTCCACAAGAGGCAACAGCGTTTACATCTCGTGTCAATAGTGTGAATTGGGCTTAACGAAAGGGGGAGGTTTAAAGAAGGAAAAAAGAAAAATTATGTGAAAATGACACCAAATAGCCACTTTTAAGCGTACTGTTATTTAAGGATTAACCAATTTCGCTCAAAGTTCATGACACAACGTCCTAGAGTTTAAACCTCAAAATTCAAACTTCAGGACATCGTGTCCTAAAGTTCGAAAATTGTGTCCAGAAGTTCGAATTTTATATCTTGAATTTTAAATTAGCAGTTCAAAAATTCAGGAACTTAAGTCCTGAATTTCAAATTAGCAACTCAAAACTTCAGGATACTTAGTACTGAAGTCCTAGAATTTAAACTTCAAAATTCAAACTTCAAGATATCATGTCCTAAAGTTCGAAGATTGTGTCAAGAACTTATGTCCTTAATTCTAAATTAATAATTCAAAACTTCAAGATACTTAAATCCTGAATTTCAAATTAGCAGCTCAAAAGTTCAGGACGCTAACAGTCCTGAATTTCCAAATTCAGGATACTTGGCCCTGAAGTTTGGATGTGTTAGCTAATTTTTAAATACATTATAAATTGTGAATATATTTTAAATAGCGTGCTTAAAAACTACTGCTGCACTTCATTGGCGTGTTTTACAATGGGCGTTACCTTGAGGTGAGTCTGAACTCTTTATTCCTTTTATAGGAACAGTGAACTACAAACACATCCACGATCTCAAAAGTTTTGCAGGAAGAGTATTATTGAGTAATAAAAAGTTCTTGCTTAGTTATGAAATAACGTCCAATGATGTTCGCCTGCTCTACAATAAATTGCTCATGAAAGGTCCCCATCCGTTTGCTGGGTATATCGATAGAGAGATCTTTTAAATTTGGCAGACCCTCAACTTGCATACCATCTCCACAAATGAGGAACTGATTCCCAACTATAAAAGATCCAGAAACACGAATTGCTACTCCATCTTGACCATGAGTACGGCATTGAAGTTTCTCCACGACATGCACAAGCTTTTCCGGAGGCCATTCACCAGCTAATGTCTTCCGTATATTGGACAAGGTTGAAAAGATATTGCTGGGACCAATGGATTCTTTCCCGCCAAAGCTTAAACGTCATAGAAACATTAAAGTTAGAAGGTAAAGTCAAGAGGACCACAAAGAGCTCCAAAAAATCATAACACGTGATTGCAAAGAGCCTTATATAAAGATGCTCTCATCGTTGTGTTGATACATGCAAAGAGAGACAGAGACACAGTAAACTATGCTCAAACTGCATGAGTGACTCTCATGAAATATTTTTTGAGAAAGACAGAAGAGTGAAGTCTCATGAAATATGATTCAAGGGTATGCACAAAGAGCCTCAAATTCCTCAGATCCCACAATATTCCCAGAGCAAGACCTACGCTCTAGGAGCCAGGTCCCACAGTATACATCTGTTTGTACGGATGCTTGTTACGCGTGTTAAAACAAAACCGAAGACATACTAAAATCAAATTTCTCCTTGCAACAAACAAGTCTAGACTTAAAGTCGCAAATGTCAATATGTCAGATACCTGAATGTGGAGCATTCATTATATAATGTCTTGGTATGCTGCCAAAATTCATCGGATCCATCAAACAGCAAATAGTAATGTATTGTCAGCATCTGACACAGCAAACAACAAACATGAATTCAGCATGACCTACTCCCGAAAGTTTTAGCCTATTGTAATTTTGATCGATAGCGAGTTAACTAAAGTAATACAGAAAACGGGCAGGCCCATGCTCTCTACGACATCTTAATTCTAATAGATTTTTCACCTAACGAAGGAATTAGAGCTACTGAAAAGGTAAAAATGAAGTAAAAAACTCACATCTGCCAGATCCTTCATCCTCTGTGTAGGATCAAAAATGCTTCTGACAAAAGCACCCAAGTCCACTGCTGAATCAGTATACTTGGTAATAAATGGATGTGAAAGAAGCTGCAATTAAAGAGGACCATGAGCCACCATGCAATCTTAAACCAGTCTACTTTGTACATCACACCTTCATCATTGTTAGCAGTGAAGGTCCTAATGTATCAGCCTACATAGAAAACTCTATGATAGACATAACAGTAACAGCAGCCACCTGTTTCGTACAGGTCAAATAAAATCCGTATCCAGGTCCAACAATGATAAGCCATACGCAATCAGTAGCTCCAACTTCAATGAATATATATGCACGTAAATAATGTACATTAAGCTCCAAAAGTTGAAAGCTGTATAAAATAATGCCAAACACCTTTCCCTATTGTCCCATGTTCAATGAAAATATATGCTCATTTACGCTTGTACCTTCTTTAAAAAGGAAAAGTAAATTTCTGCCTGTCGGTTAGGCACATACATAAGGTTCAGACAATCATCAAGCAGCACTGGTTTCATCTAATCGGATGAAATCATACACACAACCAGTGTTTCATGGTGAAAAGGTCTTTTTTCCTACTTGAAGTTTTAGCCATCTATACCATTTCTAAAATATCGAATAGGCAATAATATTAAGGAATTCCTTTTTTGTTAAAGTCGATCCTTGGACTTCTTCTCATAATTGTCCCTTTGACGAACAAATGTCTGTAGTTTGTTACATGCCTGAGATTGACCTAAACAAGAATGAGAAATTCATTGGACTGCACACGTAGTTCAAATAATCCTGGAAGGCAACTTTTCAGACTGAATTGATGCAGGATTCAATTACCGAATTGAACCTTGCATGGTCTAGCAAGCTTGTTCTCTCTGCATATCTTCTACAGTTGCTTCCTTTTCCACTTCATCTCCTTATCTGTCTTTCCATTTCAAAGTAGTTCTCCGGCAGATTTGACCTTCCAAAGCTCTTTGGGAATTTCACATCTACTTCCTCTTGCCCAGGGAGAAACACACTGTTATGCTTTATCATCCCCCACATGGCTCCATCTCTAATACAAGGGAGAGCTTGTTGCATATCTATTCTTCATCTGTCTACATGCAAGCGTGAAAACAGGTTAAAGAAGAGAGTCTCTATTAGACCGTAACCAGTGCTTGTAGCACAATATAATTTCACACGTCTATATTGACCATATTCACATGAAAACCAAGAAAACCAGGTGGATCTTGGCTTCAAAATATTCAGCGTCCTTTGAAGTCCATCGGCTATGAACTCACTGGCATATGGTCTTAAGTTTTCAAAACCGATAAACAAGAAATCGGCCATCCAAAGGCCTCCAGAAGCTCCATGAAGACCAGATGTTTTGTTTATATACCCTTCCTTATTGTATGTCTCCAGTGCTTTAGTACCATTATACGTTTTGCAAACAATTGCTAGCTGAGTCTCAAGTCCCAAATAATCTGAGAGTACGCAAGCAATTGTTTGCAAGACATATCAAGGTGTTCCTAATTGCCCCGAACTCCAATGCACCTTATCGGGAGAATGGTAAACAGTAGACAGGTTAATAACTTAAAACTGAAATTGTTCCAGCTGACTGAGTAAAATTGACAGTCTGATTCTGCTTCCAGTAGCATCACAGTGCCTTGGCAGTTGCGCAAAGATAGGGTGAAATGTGAACTATCTATTGACTGTCTGATATCGAGCATTTGATCAAATGGAGCACTAATTCTTGCAATCCCAGAGCACCTTCCTTTTTTTAATTTCCTTCAGGAACGCGCCAGAAACACCACATGCATGAAGTAGTGTGGCTATAAGATTAATTCTCCTAAGCGTAATCCTTTTACAACGGAAATTCTGAGTGTAGTTATCCAATAGCAGTATTATTCCCATTCCCGTACGAAATAAAAAGGAAGAATCACTAAAAGGGAACCATAACTCTTACTACCTCTGAAGGACCTCTCAAATGTTTAACATGGTTCTATGAAAAACTAATATTTTATGGAATTCTTACTTCTTTTGAGAATTTAGATGTATTTAACCAATTCAATTGTAAACAATGGTGATGATTCCCTCATCATACAGACATATTTACTTTTACTTTGTACCTTTTCATACTTTTACCAGTAAAACTTACCTCATTAACTCGGAACATATTCAAATTGTTTTATATAAAATGCAGTGGCAGAATAATATTCCCTAATTCTGAATTCTTTTTAGTTCAAGATTGACATATGAAGCGTACAAGTGATCATCATATCTTCACTAGAGGTATATGTTGCTTTTATAGCTGCATTTGCCTATTTAGAATGTGTAAAACTTCCAGTTCCCCTTCTTGTGATCTACTTGCTTGTAAAGGAAAAGCCTTTGTACTGACCTGCTCTGCCGTCAGCCTGTCATCAGGATTTTTTTTGAGGCAAGCATCAATGAACGAGCAGAACTCTGGTGAAAAGTCATGTCTTGACAGTGAAGGAGACGGATCATCTAGGATCTGCCATCATAGTTTGGAAAAAACAAGGATGAGATGTGATGATGGACTCAAGTTAGTGTATGTAATTCATCTAGATTATATCTGAAAGAAAAGTGACCCAAACATGTTGACAGGGGCTGAACTGATTTCTAAATTTAGAAAATCTGATAAGGTAACATGCTGGGCCGAATATGAATCATTTATAATTCCATCCATATTACATTTCCACAATAACGGGGCAAACTACCAGTAAGTTTTTACAGTAAAATAATTGATAAAAGAGCATCCAGAGATGCAACCTGTTCGTATTAACCATCCACTACAACCCTCACAAGCCCAGTCTTTCTTTATCAAACAAAATTTAACTGTCACCTCAAATTCAAAAAAATGGAAGGAAAGCAAGAGTTCATTCCAATACAATTTCTTTCCCTGAATTTGATTTGCTTGATCTCCTTTCTTGTTGCAGTTGATATTACATTCTAACTCTTGAAGTTCGATTCTCTTGTGCTGCTGCCCTTCTTTTTCTTCACAAGATTTTCCTTGTAACGGGGTTCACTACCTTCTTGCCTTCCCTTTTCAAGTTGCATTACCTTCGCCTTTCCTCATCTGATCAGCACAAAATTTACATGTTAGTCCCTTCTTTCTGAACCAATGTCGGCTTGTCGCTATTGCTTCTTTTGCAGTCCGACTCTTTTTTCATCATTGGTGTCCTCCCTCTGAAGAGCATTATCCACATCACCTGGAGCACCCAGGTCCAAAATAGTAAGCTTCCCAGCTGCATCAGTCTCATATGCTCCTTTAATGCCCTGAAAACGGTAAACTCTCTCTCTCTCTCTCTCTCTCTCTCTCTCTCTCTCTCTCTCTCTCTCATGGTATATCCTATTTCACCACAAAAATAGGAGGAAACTTCATGTTTCTAGATGTCGGTTTCTACCTGAGATGGTTTACGACCTAATGACTTACCAGCAAGTTAAAGCCTTATGTAAAGGAAAGAACATATAGTAGAACTCTGCAATGCACAAAATCAACAAGTTCCACAGCAAATCATGCAAATTTTATAAGAGTTTGAATCTCAGACTTGCGTATTATAGTCTTTTGTGGATGGAGAGGGGGTTCAGTTGCAAATCCTTAAAATAATCAAGAACAAATTGGTAAGAAATAGGTAGCCATAGAGGATTGACCTGCAACATGAGATTGACAGGTCCTTCATTAGCTGTATATGGAAATTCACCTGTACCACACTCAAACAGTGCAAGCCCAAGGCTCCAAATGTCAGCTGGGTAAGAGTAATTCTCATTTCGTATTCGTTCCGGCGACATGTAAGTTACTGTTCCAACGAAAGTAGCACACTGAAAATACAAAAATTAGAAGGAATGAATCTGAAATAACATATGCCTGAAGATATTCATAATACATTTCTTGGAGAAAGAGAAGTGGATATTGGTGTAACCTCCTATAACTAACCATAGCAATAGAGCTTTCTAAGCCAGCACTAATGCCAAAATCTGTTATTTTTGGCTCCCCCTTGAGATTGACAAGCAGATTTGCCGGCTTTATGTCTCTGTGAACTAAATGTCGAACTCCGTGCAAATAACTGAGACCCTTAAAGAACAGAGAAGTTCTATAAGTAAAGCTGAGGGACGATACTAAGACTACCACTAAAGAAAGAAGTTGAAAAAGATTCCTTACATTCAAGAGCTTTTGAACCATTGGAGAAAGGATAGCTTCTGGAATGCTCTTCCTCACTTTTATGATATCTGCAAGAGAACCCCCATCCATGTACTCTAGAGCTATGCTTATTTGCCCAGAATCTGGAGTATAAAACGCTCCATAGAACTCAACAAGACCATGGCAGCATGGTGCCTCACACAACGTCCTTATTTCAGTAAGCAGTTGTTGCCTTTTCTCCTAAAATGCACGAGAAAATATTTCAGTGAACAGAAAATTGGACATTCCTCCTTTTTTAGGGCTAATCTCCTCTTAAATAATGACATGGTTCCATAAATTTCACTTACCCACATGTACATACATTCTTTTAAGTTCTCCATATGATTACATGGTAATACTGCATATTTGATCCTTCATGGCTTCTTATGTTATTCCCTCTCTTTTTTTTCTTTTTCTTTTTTTTTTTTGGCTCAGGAATAATAGCTTTATGGCTGCATATGTTTGCTACACCTAGATAGAATCTTTTTGCTCACAGACAAAAGATGTTTCCTTCTAGACATGTTTAAGTTGGTAAAGGGAGCATAAATCAGAGAAAGTACAGTACTGAAATTTTATCACAGTCTTAGCCAAAAGATAAACATCCATATCACTTCCTATTGTGAGGCTCTCTCTCTAAATTTATGACAAATTTGCAGCACTTATAATTAAAAAAAATAAAATTAAAGACAGGTGGACTTAAACATTAAGATTTCTTTTCTTTTTTTATCAGGTAAAATGAAAGGAATTAAACATTAAGATTGAAAAGACTAAAATGCAGAAACCTTCTCAAAAATATTAATCTTCTTTAAAGCAATAATCCTGTGAGTTGGAATGTGGATAGCTCTCTGAACAACACTACTGGCACCGCTACCTATGGCTCCAAAAACCCTCATCTCATGGGAAGCACATTTATATGTCTTTTCACCATGATCTGCGTCATCAACAGGCCATGAAGTACACTTTTGAAGTCCCAGCTCATTGATGTTGTAAACACCATATGATTGACTCAACAAATTCACAGTTCCACCATCCGATAGCTTCACAGAACCAATATCAGCACTCGTAAAAATGTAGTGCGTGGGCATATTAATCTTTAAAGAAGAACTTACAGAGTATGAATCAAAAGGATCCGATGTAGAGGCAGGGGAGAAACCCTTCTCAGCATCAAACAAAGGCACAAGCTTCTTCTTCAATTCCTCCAATCCAGCCATCACATGCGAAAAGCTTTAACAAGTAGAATATAACATCCTTCTTCCCTGTCCACATAAAGGGAATAAGGCTAATGAGATATACCATTCTCTACTATCTCTTCTTTCTTTCCTTTTCTTTTTTTTTTACAAAAACTACTATGCCTCTATCCTGAACTAGCTGGAGTCAGTTATATGAATCATTTTTTTTATAAGGTAAAAGTTAAAGCCCGTTGTACGAATCATTATACCCATTCAGCTCTATTTGAACCCATTAATCATCTTTTCTAGTTACAACACTTCCTTCTCAGACTGCATTACAAACATAATATGTGTCATGGAAACATATATCATACTTTCCACTTATGTAACGTGATTTTGTTGAACTTATACGCGTTCCTAGAATATACACAAATAGTGGAGTAACACATAATATCACTAACTTCGCAGAATCAGAATATCAACATCAAACAATTACACATCGTGTGAGCTGAATTTGCAGAACGGCAGCAATATAAACAAAAAAAAAGACAGGAAAACCTAAAAGGGATCGGTGTTGTTTCGGAAAATGAGAAAAGAAAGTGACAAAAGGTTAACACTTAGAGATACTTAGAACGAATTCAATTCAGTTCCCATTTGATGCACCCAATTTGCTCCGGTGCTTCTTCTATGGTACAACAAAAGAAGAAGAAATTACAAGTAAAGTGAAGCAATCACCTGTTTTGATGATCAGACAGGCAAAAGGTACAAGGACGATAATGATGGATCGATAGACGTTGGATTTGCAGTACAAAATGAATGCCTATAAATCGCTTTGGGCCTTTTATAGTTGTTTTGCCTTTTGCAATATTGTCCCCATATATTTGTTTAGTTTTTCTTTTTTCTTTTTCATTTTTAAGTTTTGTCATAAGAATATTTATAGCACCATTGGCAAATTTCACTTCTTCAAACACACACAAAGATCATCAACTTTAAATTGGACACAAACTTATCCAAAACTAATTATGTCGACTATTGTCCCATACAATTTTTTAGGTTGCATTTTTTTTTTTAAAAAGTTGAAGATGAATTTTTGCGGATAAATTGTAGTTTTCAAAAAGTATTAATTTTATTTTTTCTCTTTTTGCAGTTATTTTTCAGCTAAACGGCAATACTAATAATTTCTCAACTTTTATAAAGACTAATTTTCTTTTCTTTTTTGGTAATTCATTGAAGATTATTTTTTACAAAGAAAAGTGCAACTAGTTTCGGCCAATCAATCAATTTTATATTTTTCCCATATTTTTTAAAATGCCAAATAGTGCTTAATGGCGGATAATGTTAAATAGTGAATAATACTTAAGATGCCGAATAATTTTTAATGGCAAAAAATACTTAATAGCGAATAATGGTTAACCTTGAATATTGCTTAACATTGATTTTTCCTTTTTGTTTGCAAAAGTCATTTTCCAGCTAAACGGCAAAAAAGATAATTATTCAATTTTTACCAAGACTGAAAAACTTCCGTTGAGAATGGTTTTTGCCAAAAGAGAAATCAAAAAACGACCGCAGAGAAGTTAGTTTTTCTGCTTCTCCACTAAAAGCTTCGTCACGAAGAAAAAAACCCTTCAAAAATGCGCCTTTTTCTTTAAGCGCTTTTGGTCTTGAAAAAGCTTGGCCAAACAAGCTATTAGTATTTACAGAAACATGCATCTCCTCAGTGAGGATAGTTTTACACCATCACCCATATAACATTTCCATTGCGTTCACCTACTACAACAATTCTGTCCTTCCTAGAGGCTCCTATCTTGAAAAGGGAAAACAACTATTTCAAGACTACAACCCATCATCAGATTCTCTCACCATTGATCATTTACTAAAAATTAAATGGTTACATCGAATAGACTTGGCTGCATAACACACAGTAAGATTTCTCAAGTCGACTTAAATTCTGTCCATCTACACCTTGTTCTGGAAGCTAACTCTGCAGAACCACAAACGTCTACATTTAGAGGAAGTGATAAGGGAACTCGTAGCTATAACAACGGACGATAAAAACAATATGATATCTAAATGGAAGAATTCAAAAGGTAGAGATCACCTAGGCACTAATTTACTGTTTCCTCCACATGTTGAGGATTCCAGCTGCAAGAGACTTCAGATTCCTCCACATAGATGAATTGCTTTCAGCTTGTGTATCAGCCTTGTGCTCATTGGATAATTCCCTATATGAAAGCTAGTTCATGTCAGATAAGGTGTAAACATAGACTCATCATATATAAATGATTCTATATGAAAAACCAATAGACTAAAGCAGGATGGGACACCTCTGATTGACCTTCTCTGCTGATATGTCAAATGCAAGCATATAAGCATAATTATGAGCTGATTTAAGATGCCCTAAGCTAAGAATAATCAATTCCGAGTTTAACTGCATCAACCAGTTAATCAATTTTAACCCACATTTTGATGGTTGAAATAATCAACTTTTCATTCCTTTGAACTACTCCAAATTGTAATACTGTAAGTCTTATCACACATTAAAATGATACTTCGAAATGAAAGATGACAAGTCCAATTTGTGCAAGTCATAGTCCAATTATTACTAGTATTATTGTAATAGTAATTAATCATTGCTATATTAAGAGGTTTCTGCTTTTCTTGTGGAGGGGTTAGGGGGTTTGTGTGG
>MCJB01009678.1:96259-134812 GCA_002018475.1 Nicotiana obtusifolia | reverse complement strand
GTGTGGGGGGTGGGGGTGGTGAGGCTGGGACAAGACATAGCATGCGTCAACAAATATTGACAGACACAGATAACCAGGTTACCTTGTAGGCTCTTGCAATTCAGGTGAATGTTTTTGCTCATCGGTCAGCTTCAGGCCATCAAATTTGAAAGTTTCCATAGTGGAGACTTTCTGTTTTAGGTTAGTCTCAGGTTCCTCAGAATGTGAAAAGGTTTCTAGCTCTGGTTCAAGAACTTGTGCAGCAGCATCTTTATTATCCTGCATTAGAAACTTATTTATTTTACCACATGCAACAAACAAGAGGGAACTTGGGAAAATGTAAAAATTCAGATTCATGAACTTTGAAAGGAAATAGATAGTAAGATAGCTTGCCATGTCTTTTTTTCTTTAAAACCTGATTTTGTGGAGCCCTCAGAAGAGGATTCAAAATCTATTTGAAAAATCACCATAGTGGTGGATAATGATGAAGTCATTGTACGTCTTACAATTACTATAAATTCAAATTCAAGAACTCTTAACAGGGACAAAAATGTGATCAAACTTCAATATCAGATGAACTCAAAGAGCACTGAGTTCTATTGCATACTTACACTTCCAGAAATTCTTGACATCTCCTGCAAGAAAGACTTCTCTGCTGCAATTGGAGTTTGTGGCTTTGCCCCTGCCTCACAGTTGCTATTAGTATCCCCATCTATGGTTAATGGTTGAGCTTCTTGAGATATGCCTACATCAACTGCTTGTCGACCACTTAAGATTTCTTTGAGTTCAGATGAGGTCTTCCTGTTCTGAGTGAATTCTTTTTCCAATGAAATCCCATTTCTTAATGGACCATCTTCACATTCTCCATGTTTGAGAGCTGTTGCAATGCTTAAAGTCTCTTCAACTTTGGTCAGTAATTTGTCCTTCCTAGTTGCAGCTTCTCCTGCATAAGCTTCTTTAACCACAGTGACTTTATGTTCAACTGGCATTTTAGAATTGTACTGCAGTTCTTGTACAAGCCTCTTGATAGTGTAATACGAGCCACCAACTTCTTTCATTGCCTTCTTAGTAGGTGGAAATTTTCCACCATTCATGGCTCTATATCTGCAAAATGGATAATAGATGATTAGCTGACCTTAAACTTCAGAACTCCACCGTAAAACCTGCAAACCAAATTAAGGACCTGCTACAATGTGTACACATTAGCTATAAAGCATTCATTATTTGCACTTGATGCTATGTAAAAGTGGTAAAGGAACAGATATAGACCTAAATAGTAGTCTGATACTATGTTGAATGAACTCTCCAAAATGCTGCAGCACCCGTATCAGATCCTCCAAAAATACACTACCTTTGGAGGATGCGACATGCACCCTACGACATTTTCGGAGAGTCCGAGCAATATAGGTCTGATTGACATAAAAACTATTCCAAAAGAAAAGACTATCAGGACTAGTGGTGGCAAAATGGTTAAAAGAAAACAGTTGGCCACCCATATTATCCACTAAAAAATAAGTTGGATAATGAATTTTTTAAAAACGGGTCAAATATGGATAAGAACCATGTTACCCATGTGGAAAATGGATAACCAATGGGTTTAACTTTTACATTTACCCATATTATCCGCCGGTTAACCGGTTTTTTATCCGTATTAGATATGGGCCAGGTCGGATAATTTATCTATTTTTTCATGCTTTCGACCCGTCCCATATCAGACTCGACCGGCCCGTTTGCCAGCCCTAGTCAGGACTATAGGGAATTTTGTTCCACCTGAGTACAGAGAAGATACAAAATCTCTACACATCAGCTGTAACATCCTTATAGACAACCAGGAGTACTCACAAATAAATTCTAACTCAGTTCAGACACAGGTTCGATGACTTTCAAGACTAAGGATCCCATAATCCAGAGACAACAATACCTTTTAGGAACTCCTAAAGGGAATCCAGGAGCTCTGTCATGATTGACACATCAAAAAGTAGGCCACTATTCAGTAACATTGCCAAAGAAGATAATATATCGAGTAGCCCCTTCATCTTTCCGCACTACCACTAGAGTTTTTCTCTTACTTATAAGTAAACAGAAGAAAATTAAATCAAAGAACACTTCAAGAGATCAATAAATCTAGAAAATATATGCTTCATTTTCCATGAAAATGAGAGTAACATATTCTTGTTGATTTAGCATACTTCCAAAAATCAAATCTAAGCACAAAAATTTTCATTTATACTTCTATAAATCTGCTCTGCCCCTAGGATCACCAATTCACTTGGCCATAGTCCTATTTGTTGCTTTCAGAGATCAACCAAATAACCAATTTAAGAATGCTATCTTTTTTGCTTATCATCAATTCCATCAGTAAGAGAATGAGTTCATTGGTTCACTTATATAGGATGTACTCAAAGTCATGAGCAAGCAAAGATACAATAATAAGGATAGTTGTTACAACTAGCTCAAGTTTCAAAAAGAAAAGAAAGGTTCCTACTATGGTTAAGCAAATCCAAAACATTAAACGAGCCCTTCTGTAGGTAAGTGAAGCAGCATCTTATCAAGTCAGCACAAACATCTAATAGGGCATGCCTTCAGAAAGTAAAGACACTTGACATTAAAGCACTATGAAACTCTTTAGTTGCAACAACTTGAATATAATTTTTTCTTACTATTATCAAAACATGAAGTTCATAAAAGCTAGCTGTAGTTTTAAGGACAAGTTAGTCCCAAGAACATGAAAGATCTTGGCAATGAGCTCCCAGCTTCTGACCAATGGAGAGAAAGTGAGAATGGATCTCACTAGTGTAGATCAACCAAGAGAAAAAGAGCATCATACAACCATTAGAACTCCACCAGTTCATTGATACAGTACACAAGGGGTCATATAACAGGTTTTTGCAGCCAAATCTAGAAAAAGGACTCGAAAGACGCAAGGGAAAATCCTTCTGATGAAGCATCCACGGGGAGGGATACAATTGAGAACAATGATTTCCAAGAAAACATGTGTTGATTATCTTGGTGCCATATCTGGATACATGATACTTTACACAAGTTATTTATTTGAGGAGGGTGGAAACGGGAATGTTCCAACAAGAAGTAAAATACTCTCCACCATATTCAAGAACCCTAACGGAACCTCACCCTTTTTCCTCCAAATTAGTCAACCAAATGCTTCAATCACCAAACTGAATAAAACGGAGGAAACTTAATTTGTATAAGATGACGATGAAGATCATGTCTTGGCTCCCCTTAATAATGAGCAAAAACTAAGACATAATTATCCAATATCCAATTTTATTTAGCCTCCATAAATTTTCATATATGAAACTTCACTCTCTAACGACTTTTGAATGAAATTCAGACCATTCTTTATGCCTATTTGCTTAGCTGTAGCCCATTGCATCAGTTGTTCCCAATTTGTCAACGTCAAGTATAAGGGTTGCATTTGAAAATACCTCCAGCAAAATTTGTCACACAGGTCAAATAATATATAGCACCAAACTTCAGAATTTGGGGACTTGGGTGCCTAATTTTCCATTTGTTTAGTCAAGTGAGTGCAACAATAGAGTTGCTCTTCTGGTGATTGTAGGTCACGGTTCGAGGTGTGGAAACAACATTTTTTGCAGAAATTTTAACAGGAAGGCTGCATGCAGTATATGTCCACTCTCTCACTACCCCACACTAGCCAATGACAGATGTAGAGCACAAGTACTGGGTTCATCTGAACCTAGTGGATTCGACACGAAGTATAGATACATATGTGAAAAATCACCAGAATTTAACAAATATTAGATTCTAAACCCATAATTGCAAAAGTGTAAATGGGGGCATTAGTAAAGAACATAAAGGTTGAAATCATCAAATTAAAATCATGGATCCGCCTCGGGGCCACTAACTGAGAAGCACTAAGCCCTTGTAAACACAAGAAAAGAGAAGCAAAGAGTCAACCTAAAAAGAAGGGAAAACGATATAATACTTGTTAACAAAAGCTTCCACCATTGCTTTCCTTTCATCCCTCGATACCCTTTTGCGTCGCCTTTTAACTGCCGCTAAATCAGACAGAACAGTGGAAGCAGCATACGACTTCCCACGAACTGAATTTGAAGCACCTTCAACAACTACAACAGATTATGCATGCATTCGTTATTTCCTATGATTACTTTTTGCTCAAAATGTTGATGATCCCAGGATACTACTTTACAGCCAGATTAACCAAAATAAATAAATAAATAAATACTAGTAATAAAATTCAAGAGAGGGAGAAACAAATACCTCTGTTGGAGAGATTTATAGAGAGTCGCCGAGCAATCTGCATCTCTAAGTATATGAAATCAACCCAACAGTATACACATAATAACGTAATAATATATTAAGTGAAAGCTTTGAAATGAAGGAGTAGGCGAAGGAGGGTTTAAGATTCCAAAATTAATCTGTTTCACTTTGGGGACTGAGGTTTAAGACAAGCTCTAGAAAATTATAAGAGGGCGTTTTTTTTTTTCCCCCCTTTTAAGGGTTCTTTTTTACTTCACTTTTTTCGGCAAGAGGCTCTTTTACGGTCAACCACTTGATAACATCTTCATTATAAATATCAATTTTTTCTGGTTATTGTTGTAAAATTATTAGTAAATATGGATGTTCGTTACTCCCGGTGCTTTTATCCATGAAGTAAATAACCTTCATTACTCATTACTATTATGATTGTAATTTCCACACCTCCATAATTTCTCCCCATGATCTCAATTGTTAATGTCGTGTTTAAGACAATGCTTTTGTAACCTTCTCTGTAATAGTACAAATAGAGGCATGAAATATGATATGGGACACACTTGAACACTTGATGAAATAAGAAAGTTATCTCTTCTTCTCTTATTCTATTACTTATCTTCTTGTTTTATATTATTACTTTGAACTACATTTCTTAATATGTTATCAGCACGAAGTTGAGCTCTTTTCGTTGTTCAGGTGTATTTGTTCATTCTTTTTTCTTCGTTGTATATTTTAATTTCATGATTAATGTCTTTAATATGCAGTTTTATAATTTCTCACATCTTTGGATGTGTAAAAGTAGAGAATTCTTTGTTTATTTATTTTAAGTTGTTTGCATGATTGTCATGTGAAAGTTGCCAATTTTCATGTTAATAGAATGAATTGAGAGAAGAATACTTGATTTATGTTGTTCGACATTTGAAATTGTGTTAAAGTTAGAAAATATTTTTGTTCTAGTTAACATTAGATATATTAATAATTTGAAAAAAAAAAGTATTCTTTTCTATGGAATTATCACTTTAATGTATATAAATCACAAATTTGATATTATGTCAATTGTTTCTTTACGCTATTATCCTAATAATTTTTAATTATTTATCTTCTTTAATAGTTTTCTCTATGTCGAATTTTTCAAAGCTTGAGTTTGTGGCACTTGACATTTTTGAAAAGAATTACCTATCATAGGTTCTCGATGCTGAGATTCACTTAGCCGTTAAAGGTCTTGGTGACACCATTACTCAGGGTAATGATGCATCAAGTCAGGACAAAGTGAAGGCCATGATTTTCCTTCGTCATCATTTGGACGAAGGTTTGAAGGTTAAATATTTGACAGTGAAAGTTCTACTTGAATTGTGGACTGGCCTGAAGAAAAGGTATGATCACTTTAAGACTACGGTATTGCCACGGTCTCGATATGAGTGGATGCACTTACGGTTGCAAGATTTTAGGACCGTAAGTGAGTATAACATGTTGTATTTTGAATAACTTCCCAATTAAAATTATGTGGGGATGTTATGAATGATGAGGATTTGTTGGAAAAGACTCTTACGACTTTTTATGTCTCAAATATGGTATTACAGCAACAATACCATAAAAGAGGTATTAAAAAGTATGTTGAATTGATCTCATGCCTTCTGGTTACTAAGCAACATAAAACACTTTTGATGAAAAATCATAAAGCCCGTCCCACAGGGTCAGCTCCAATTCCTGAAGCGGATATGGTAGTGAGACGTGATAAGTCTGAAAAAAGACAGAATAATTATCATGGCCATATGAATATACGTAGGCATGGCAATGGCAAGAGACGATATAATAATCGTCATCGTGGTGGTCATGCAAACAAGAACAATATGGGTTCTAAAAATAGTCCTTCAAGAGGCAAAAACGGTAATTCCTACCGCTGTGGCATGAAAGATTATTGGAAAATTGAATGCCGTACTCCTGAGCATTTTGTCAGGCTTTATCAAAACTCCATCAAAAGAAAGGCAAATAATGTTAGAGCATCTTCTGCTATTGCCCCAGTGGAGTCTCACTTGACCTTTAAAAATGATTTTGAGGCAGGGCCTTCAAACAAAAATGATGATAAATGCCGAGGCAAATCTTGCTTTAAATGATGATGATTTTGAAGGCCTCGATGATATTACTCATTTGGAATTTGAAGATTTCTTTGGGGATCAAAACTAAAGTTTGATCATTTTGCTGGGGAATGCAATTATGTTTTATTTTTATTTTCAGTATTTTTTGTCTCGTTCTAAAGTTGTTTTTATTTTCAACTAATACTTTGTCTTATGTTGTTGTTAATGTTGTTTAGTTTTTCTATATTTCTTACGGTGTACTTCTATTTTTCATGAAGAAAATAAAATTCCCTAGTCTTCAATTGGATCCAAGATGAGTAATGAAGATTTATGTCTTTCAGATACTGCTACAACACACACAATATTAAGAGAAAAGAAAAATTTTCTCTTATTTGGTTATGAAAAAGGCCTATGGTACTGACGAGCGCAAAACACAATACGAAATTAATGCTCGCTAGCCAAAGATAGTATAGTTAAATTACCATCTCCACAGGGATTGAATTTAAATAATGTTCTAGTAATTTTTGGTTTAGCACTATTCAGGACGAACAAAACTTAATTTTGAAGGATTACTAAGTACGATTAACTACTAAAGCAAAGCAATTGACAATTGACTGTCAAGAACTAGGTATTAGTAAAGTTGAGTTCTTATCAATATGAGGAATAAGGGTTGTGACAGGACAGGTGCAAGATAGCTATTTCGGATTTAACTCTTGTTAATTCACTCTAATGTTCTAATGATTCTCACGAATTCACTAGATGATTAATTCAAACATGTAGCCAAGATTCCTCTCTCGACTAAATCTTAACTCTACGAGGTGAACTAATATAAACACTGTGAAAATATGCAAGCATGCGTTAATGGAGTAGTCTTCACGAAAACGTCTCTCGAATATTCTCCTAACTTGATTTAATCAACAATTCAACAAGCGCTTTCGATTACTTAAGAGAGTCACTGAATTAAACCAAATGAAATTATATAAAGATAATCACCAAATATTCCTCTTTAGATTAGATAAATCGGTGAATAAAGTTGCAACAATTCAAAGCTACATAAACGAATTCAGCAAAGAACTAGAGTTAGAATCCACAAATATTTATCAAAACATCATACTCGTCAAACCCAAAGGGAAACAACTCCATAATCATGTAAGAAGTCATCACAAATATAATTAAAGAATAAGAAAACATCACTCTAACATCACAATACAAACTCCCGTATTGAATTGATGGAAAAATGACGAAATCCTGTGTCTTGTAGCCTCTAATGCTCTCCCAAAGCTTTCAAGGTCAAAGGTCCCTTCAAAAATGTCTTTTTGGTATTTTTATACCATGTAGGAGTGGGCCCGGACGAATCTACCATTCCCAATCCGAAATAGAAAAATACTCTAATAAATTTGTACAGGCGCGCCGTCCCATGCGGGGCGCTAGTGGGAAAGTTCAGAGAGCAACTTCTGACGGACAGCAACACAAAAGCATTGTCGCGCCGCCTCATGCCCTGCAGCTGTGCAATTTTCACATAGTAAATTGTTTTTGTCCATTTTTGGTATCCAGACTTGGCTCCCGACCCCCGAACAGCATTCCGGTTTAATTCCTTTGGCTTTTAGTCAGACTTCGATGTTGGATGATCAGCCTAGGGCTTTTTTTTTTTGGCTTCTACGTCTCATACTCAGACTTCAAAGCTCCAACTTGTTCGATTTAGCTCCCGATTATTTTTTTAACTTGAATTCACTTCCTTCAAGGCATAAACATACATAATAAGTACAATTCACTATCATTTAGGCTTAAACAAAAGTAAAATACAGTAATTAAAGTACAAACTACGACTAAAACACGGGATTCTAGCCTACCATCAAGTATAAAATTAATTGAGGGCTCTGAAAGAGCGACCTTATTACTACTTGGAGGAACAATATTGATTATTAATAATGAATTGTATTGTAGTAAGTCTCAAAGAAACTTGTTGAGTTTCAAAGCTATTCGCCAAAATGGCTACCATGTTGAGACCTCTAACGAAGGAAAGGTTGAATACCTTTATATTACTACGATAAAAGCGGGAAAAAATGTGTGCATGAAAAATTACCCGCATTTTCTTCGGGGTTGTACCACACAAATATTGGTGTGGTTGAATCACATGCCATAGTAAATAAAAGGTTTACTACTTCTAATGATTTTATCATTTGGCATGACCGGTTGGGCCATCCTAGTTCTAATATGATGAGCAGAATAATAGAGGATTTAAATGGGAACACATTAAAGAACAAGAAGATTCTTCAATTTAAGGTATTCTCTTGTGCTGCTTGTTCTCAAGGAAAAATTGGTTATTAAACCATCAGTGGCTAAAGTTGGGATTGAATCCCTTGCATTTCTGGAACGTATACAAGGTGATATATGTGAGCCTATACACCCTCCATATGGACCATTCAAGTATTTTATGGTCTTGATAGATGCATCTACAAGATGGTCACATGTCTACTTATTGTCAACTCGTAAGATGGCAGTTGCAAGATTGTCGGTCCAAATAATAAGGTGAAGAGCATATTTTCAGATTATGCAATTAAGATAATTCGTCTTGATAATGCTGGTGAATTTACATCTCAGGCCTTTATTGATTATTGTATGGCACTGGAATAAAAGTTGAGCATTCGGTTGCTCATGTTCATACTCAAAATGGTCTAGCAGAATCGTTGATTAAATGCCTCCAATTAATAGCTAGACCGTTGCTAATGAGGACAAAACTTCCCCTTTCAGTACGGGGACATGCTATTTTACATGCAGCAGCACTTGTGCACATAAGGCCAATCAGTTATCATAAAATCTCCCCATTACAGTTGGCTTTTGGTCAGGAACCAAATATTTCCCATCTAAAATTTTTTGGATGTGTGGTATATGTTCCAATTGCTCCAGCAAAACGCACAAAGATGGGTCCCTAAAAAAGGTTGGGAGTATATGTTGGTTATAAATTTTCTCCTATTATTAAATATCTGAAGCCTATGATGGGAGATTTGTTTACAGCCGGATTTGCTAATTGTCATTTTAATGAATCAGTTTTTCAAACATTAAGGGGAGAAAATAAACAACTGAAAAAAGAGATAGATTGGAATGTATTATCTCTATCTCATTTAGATCCTTGTACAAATAAATGTGAACAAAAAGTTCAAAAGGTCATTTGTATGCAAAAAAATATTGCAATCAATTGTCAGATGCATTTACTAACCTTTCACAAGTTACTAAATCGCATATTCCAGCTGTAAATCTGGTAGTCCATAAAAAACTTGATATGTTGTTGATGGATGTTGTCACAACCTACTTATATGACTCATTGGACAATGAAATTTTTATGAAAATCCCTGAAGGATTTAAAGTTCAAGGGAAACTTGTTCAATAAAGCTTCAGAAATCCTTATACGGATTGAAGCAATCAGGGAGGATGTGGTACCGCCTTAGCGAGTATTTTCTAAAAGAAGGGTACAAAAATGACCCTATTTGCCCTTGTGTCTTCAATAAGAGGTCTGGATCTGAATTTGTCATCATAGCTGTGTATGCTGATGACTTGAATATTATTGGCACTTCTAAAGAGCTTCCAAAGACTGTAGAGTGTTTGAAGAAAGAATTTGAAATGAAAGAACTTGGTAAGACAAAATCTTGTCTTGGCCAACAAATTGAGCATGTAACAAATGAAATTTTTGTCCATCAAACAACATACACTAAAAAGGTTTCAAAGCGATTTTATATAGACAATGCACATCCATTGAGTACCCTAATGGTTGTGAGATCGCTTGACATATTTCGACCTCAAGAAAATGATGAAGAACTCATTGGTGATAAAACTCCATATCTTATTGCAATTGGAGCACTGATGTATCTTGCCAACAATACCCGACCAGATATTGCTTTTTGCAGTAAGCTTATTAGCAAGATTCAGCTCCTCCTCAACAAGAAGACATTAAAATGGTGTTAAGCATATATTTAGATCTCTTCGGGGAACTATAGATATGGATTGTTATTCTAATGAATTCAAGTCAGAAATGATAGGCTATGCCGATGCAGGTTATTTGTCTGATCCACATAAAGCCCGATCTCAAACAGGCTATTTGTTTACATATGGAAGTACAACTATATCATGGCGTTTAAGGAAACAAACAATAGTTGCCACATCTTCAAATTATGCTGAGATAATAGCCATTCATGAAGCTAGTCGGGAATGTGTTTGATTGAGATCAGTGACTCAGCATATTCAAGAAATGTGTAGTTTTCCTATGAAAAAAGACAATCCAACTACACTATATGAAGACAATGCTGCTTGCATTGCTCAACTGAAAGGAGGATACATCAAAGGAGACAGAACAAAGCACATTTTACCAAAGTTCTTTTTCACGCATGATCTTCGACAAAATGGTGAAATTAATATTCAACAGATTCGTTCAAGTGAAAATTTGGCTAATCTTTTCACTAAGGCATTACCAACCTCAACATTTGAGAAGTTGAGACAGAAGATTGGAATGCGCCGTCTTCGAGAAATAAAATGATGTTTTCATGAGGGGGAGTAAGATACGCGCTATACTCTTTTTCCCTTAGCTTAGGTTTTGTCGCACTGGGTTTTCTTAGTAAGGTTTTTAACGAGGCAGCAAATAAAGGTATTACAAATATGTGTACTCTTTTTTCTTCACTAAGATATTTTCCTACAGGATTTTTTCTTAGTTAGGTTTTAACGCGGCATATTATCTATTTTTGGACATCCAAGGTAGAGTATTGTAAAACTATTAGTAAATGTGGATGTCCACTACTCCTACTACTTTCACCGACGATGTAAATAATCTCCCACTACTCATCACTATTATGATTGTAACTCACACACCTCCATAACCCCTCCTCATGATCTCAATTGTTAATGTCATGTTTAAGATAATGCTTTTGTAACCTTTTATGTAATAGTATAAATAGAGGCATGAAATGTGATATGAGACACTTGAACACTTGATGAAATAAGAAAATTATCTCTTCTTCTCTTATTCTATTACTTATCTTCTTGTTTCACATTGTTACTTTGAGCTACATTTCTTAATAGTTATCAATTTTTATGTTATATTTACTTTTCTATAATATCCGTTTATCTATTAATAATATGCTCATGTAAATTATTTAAAATTATCAATAATAAGCTTAAAATTTATACCAAATATTTAAAACTTTAATGCACCGCGTATGATAAAGAATATTATGTTACTTTTAGAATTAAAGATTTCATTCAATTTTATTAAAATATATCCTTGTATATTTTTATTTCATTGCACAAAAGTTTAAATCTTTATCATTTAGTTATGAATTTATTAATCATGTATTAGTTTCTCCTAATATAAATAAAATATTCATATTTTTGAGATTTTAAATTTAAATAATAATTTTATGTTTTATATTTACCATTATGAAAGAAAAAAAGTTAATTTTTGGATAATTTTTTTTATAACAACCAAATATATCTAAACTTTTAATGTTATTATATATGTATAACAATCATTTACTATAAAAGTAAAAAAAAAAATATCCAAACAAATAATATGTTATAAAGATATTTGACCGTACTTGGTTTTTATTTTTCTCTCTTTTGCTTTATTTTCAGTAGTACAACAATTTTCCAGATTGAGTAGGTTCGTTTTTTTTTTAACAATTTTTTTTTCTAATACATCGATTGGGATCAAGGAAAGGAGAGCTGGCAGTGAAAATTGAAAGCACATGGGAGATGCCCACCCAAATCACTACTCTGTAGGTGTTGGTATGGATTTTTTTTGTTTTTGTTTTTGGGTAATACCACGATTAACAAAAAAAGGAAAAATAATAGAAATAAACTATAAAAAAGACCAATATGGTAAAATCAGCTGGTTAAATGATTGCTTTCAAGATCCATTCTTTCTTTTTCCGTCCAGATTTATTGTATCTTGGAAGTTCAATTAATTTGCACATTCATATCTAGAGAAAGCATACGGAAAAAGTTCCGAGGGAGATCATATGGAGGTATTGGGAGGTTATGGGTGTTCCGGTGACTTACACTAGAATAATTAAGGACATGTATGATGGAGCTAAGATACGAGTGAGGATTGTGCGGTGGTGGTTGGGAGGGGGGCGNAGGGGGTGGGGGTTCGGACCACTTTTCAGCTGTGATGGGGTTGCACCATGGGTCGGCTCTTACCTCATTCTTATTTGCCTTGGTGTTGGACACACTGATGCGCCACATTCAAGCGGAGGTGCCTTGGTATATGTTATTTGCGGATGATATTGTTTTGATTGATGAGACGCGAGGTGGAGTTAACGCGAGACTGGAGGTTTGGAGACAGACCCTGGAGTCTAAAGGTTTCAAGTTGAGTAAGACCAAGACTGAGTACTTGGAGTGCAAGTTCAGTGACGAAACTGAGGGTGCGGACGTGGAAGTGAGGCTTAATACACAAGTCATCCATAAGAGAGCTAGTTTCAAGTACCTTGGGTCTATTATCCAAGGAAATGGGAAGATTGATGAGGATGTTACTCATCGTATTGGAGCGGGGTGGATGAAATGGAGACTCACATCCGGTGTTTTATGTGATAAGAATGTGCCACCTAAACTTAAGGGTAAGTTTTACAAAGTGGTTGTCATATCTACCATGTTGTACGGAGCAGAGTGTTGGCTAGTCAAAAACTCTCATGTCCAGAAGATGAAGGTAGCGGAAATAAGGATGTTGATGGATGTGCGGACATACCAGAATTGATAAGATTAGAAATGAAAATATTCGGGCAAGGTAGGAGTAGCCTCGGTGGAGGACAAGATGTGAGAAGCGAGGCTTAGGTGGTTTGGGCATGTGAAGAGGTGAAGCACAAATGCTCCAGTGAGGAGGTGTGAGAGGTTGGCCTTGGGTGGTCTGAAGAGGGGTAGAGGTAATGCCAAAGAAGTACTGGGGAGAGGTTATTAGGTAGGACTTGGCGTTGCTTCAGCTCACTGAAGACATGACTCTTGATATGAGGGTGTAGAGGTCGAGGATTAGGGTAGAAGGTTAGTAGGTAGTCGAGTGTGTGTTTTTTCCCATACCGGTAGTAGTAATTAGTCAGCCTTGTTTTTCGGTTATTGACAACCTTGATTACTATATATTTTCTTATTATATTGCTGGTGATAATGCATGTTCTCTTATTATCTTGTTATGGTTACTGTTTGTTTCTTATTATCTTGTTGTTGGTATTACTTGGTGTTACCGCTTTTTTTTTCTTATCTTGAGCCGAGGGTCTATCAGAAATAGCCTCTAGGTAAGGTCTGTGTACACACTACTCTCCCCAAACCCCACTCGTGAGATTACATTAGGTCTGTTATTATTGTTTATATAAGTAAAACAAAATTCAATCATTTTATCCGGCTAACAATTTTCCAAGATCTATCTTATTATAAATCAAATGTTATTCATGATATATTAGTACAAATCTTGGTAATCATTAAGATTGAGAATATTACAATTTACAAGAATGAGAATCTAAACACTTCACTTAGTTGATCAAGATGTAATGATTCAAAATGTTGTATTTTGGGTGCATACTTCCCAATTAATCATTTGCAAAAGCATATATAGGTAGGCGGATAATTCACTACTTTATTCCCTTTCCTATATATGTATATGGTTCAAATTAGAACATCCCCAGCTCAATCAGCATTGATAATGTTAACTTTGATATATTATACCATGAAGACTCATATTTAAAACCTCCTGAGACTCAACATCAATTTCCAAAGACATCAACGAGCTTGAGTAAAAAGTGGAATTAAACTACAAAATGTTATGGAACTGCCCATATGGCCACTTTTTGCAAATGAAATTTCTGTCTTTGGTAATGAGGTTATTTATAAAACCTTTAGCCGTCTCCTATACCCTACAATACAAACTAAATTCTTAGTCGCCAACCACAAAAGGAAAACATAAACTTCTCTGACAATGGTATTATTTGACTAAATTCCTTAAATAACGCCAATGAAAGTAAAGGAATTGATTAATTCCATTGACACTGCAAGTCTGAGTTCCGCACCGAACGAGTGAGACTCTAGGAACTATTAGAGCACGTATTGTCAAAAAAGAGAGAGAGAGAGAGGAAAAAATAGGAAGGAAAATTTTTCAACAATGTTCTGTTACAACTGCTGCCAACTCTAATCACTCCCATTGAAATCAACTTCATACCCCAATGTACATTATCATATAATCACAATATTATAATATACTACTAGTATATATTAAACTATCAAGAAAAACTTCATCCTATAAATGTATATGATTAAGACTTCCTAAAGTTTTATTATATAGCTGTCAACAACTACAATAATTATCATGCATAGTTCAACTTATCGCCCCAAACATCTTGCTAATCATACCAACTAGAAAACAGCAAAAAAAAATTCAAACATCGTGTTTGTACGTGTCTTGTTAAATATAATTCTTTGTTGTGTCCGCTTTCACGTCTTCATCTCGGAATCTTTAGCAGCTTTGCTTTGCCTTGTCTACTACGTCAAAGCTGTCTAAAATAATACTCCACATTTTATACAAAGAGAGAACTCTGTAATGGAGATCACTATAGCACCAACTATCTGCATAGTTTTTTGAACTTTGAACCGTTTTGGCACAGTTGAAATTATACCCATGTTTTGTATCTTTTCAAGTTGTTCTTCAATTTCACTTCACCTACTACAGGTAAAATTTCAGGCTATTACTCTTCTATACTCTTCAAAGTCAAGGGTGCCACGACCAGAATGAGAAAGTTGGCTCCTTTAACGCGTAGGATCCTATTTTTCGCGTTGTTTCTGGTGGTAGAATCAGCTGATCAGATCAATGAATTTTATCCAAATGAAAGAGATTCCTTGTTGCAGCTTAGAGATAGTGTAAAATCAAGCGTGTTTGATTTGCATTCACATTGGACAGGTCCTCCTTGTTACAAAAACCAGAGTAAATGGGCTGGAGTTGTTTGTTCTGATGGGCATGTCATTCACTTAGTTTTAGAAGGAATTCAGCTAATTGGTTCTCTTCCACCAACATTCTTGGAGCAAATAACTTTCTTGAAAAAACTCAGCTTTAGAAACAATTTCTTGTATGGTCCTTTACCTAATCTCACAGGTCTAGTTTATCTAGAATTTGTGTTTCTTTCAGATAATCGATTTTCGGGTTCGATTCCAGAAGGATACATTAAGCTACAAAATTTGACAGAATTAGAACTCCAGGTGAATAATATTGAAGGTTCAATTCCACCATTTAATCAGCAGACTTTGATTGCTTTCAATGTGTCTTCTAATAAACTTGAAGGACCTATACCTGAAACTCCTGTTTTGCAAAGATTTCCAAGGAGTTGTTATGGAAATAACTCAAATTTGTGTGGTGGGGTTGTAGGAATACCTTGTCCAATACCACCTTTTAGTCCACCAAAATCACCAATTCCTTATATATCTCCACCCTCACCAGGTGAAAAGAAGAAAAATGGGCTTAAAGTTTGGAGTATTGCTTTGATAGCAGCAGCAGCAGCACTTGTCCCTCTTTCCATTATGTTCATTTTACTTCGTTACTTTAGAAGATCTAAGAGAAAAGAAACACAAGGAGAACACAAGAAAGGTAAGACTTACATTTTATCTATTTAAAGGGAGCTTTGGCTTAGCTGGTAAATGTTGCGTACAATAGACCCTTATAGTCCGGCCCTTTCTTCGATCCCGCGCATAGCAGGAGCTTAGTGTAACTATCATCTATTTGAAGGGAGCGAGAGTTGGCTGTAATTGAGATACATTTTTCGGATGTATGATATGGATTTTTTTGAAATAGTGACAATTTTAAACTGCGAGAGCAAGGTCATTGAACTCGTTGGCTCCTGGCGCTAAAAATGATTATTTTGCGATAGGAAGACAACCGATTCATTCCCATTATGACGTCAAAGTCAACCATTTCTAGCTCAATTAGATTGGCTCTAGTCACTCGGCCGTGAACTGTGACTATGCAACATAGAACTAGATTAGCTACTGAGTTGGACTTAAAGATCTACAACTATTTTCGGGTTCTTTTTGGTTTTTCTTTTCTCAATTTGGACATATTTCAAAAGGAGAAGGATGACATGTGATGATAGAGTATTGTTTATTGTTATTATTTCCTCTTTTAACATTTCCAATTTTAATGTTGACAGGAAATATTTCAACTGAAAATGTGAAAAAGAGTAGGTATTGGTCAGAGAGCACAGAAGACCCAGAAAGAACATTGGAATTGGAATTCTTTGACAAGGATACATCAGTCTTTGATATGGATGATTTGCTAAGGGCATCAGCAGAAGTGTTAGGAAAAGGAAAGCTAAGCACAACATATAAAGCAATCCTGGAATCTGGTATTGTTGTTGCTGTTAAGAGACTCAAAGAAATGAATTCTCTGAGCAAGAAGGAATTTACCCAGCAGATGCAGTTGCTTGGTAAACTGAGACATGAAAACCTTGTGGAGATGATTTCATTCTACTTTTCAAAGGAGGAGAAGCTCATTGTTTATGAATATCTTCCCTACGGTGACTTGTTCGAGCTGTTACATGGTTGGTTCATTAACTCTATTTTTTTTCTTTCTTTTTTCTGGCAAAGTAAATATCTCAATTTTAGCCTCTGTTATACTTTGAGACTATTCATATCCTTGTTGTCACTTTGAGACTATTCCTATCCTTGTTGCCAGCAAATTGTCTCGCATTTGCTTTTACCTTTAACGGACATCTAACATGGATTCTTTGTTATACTTTGAAACTATTCATATTATTGTTGTCGCCAAATTATCCCGTATTTGCTCTGGACTCCACGTAATGTTTTTGGAAAAAAAGACAAAATTTACCCCTCCACTTTCTTCAAGTTGTAGTTCATTTAGGTCGAGAACAAATATGAGACAAGTTGCGAATGATATCGATATGAATGAGCCTAAAAAAGTATAACGGATAATACAATGAAACTATTTGGATTTCTTACCCTTGTCCCTTCATTTCCCTCCTTAAAGTTAGACTACTTAAATCTTCATATTCAATCTTGTAAAAGGTTATGATTCTTGGTTTCAGAAAACAGAGGAATTGGGAGACAACCATTAAATTGGACAGCAAGAATATCCATCATAAAGGATGTTGCAAAGGCTCTAAATTTCTTGCACCAGTCTTTACTATCACATAAGGTGCCACATGGAAACATCAGATCAAGAAATGTTCTAATCCAACAAGACCCCCACAACAAGAACTACCATTCCAAGCTAACAGACTATGGATTCTTGCCTTTGCTACCTTCTAAAGAATCCTCAAACAAATTAGCAGTGGGAAAATCTCCAGAGTTCTGTCAAGGGAAAAAGCTAACAAGAAAAGCTGATATCTATTGCTTTGGGATTCTACTCTTAGAAGTGATCACTGGAAAAATACCAGGTGAATTATTCTCACCAGAAAATGGAGTTACAAATATTGTTGATGATGATCTTTCTGAGTGGGTTAGAACAGTGGTAAATAATGATTGGTCAACTGATATTTTGGATATGGAAATACTTGCACAAAAGGAAGGGTATAATGAAATGTTGAAACTTACTGAGTTGGCTTTGCAGTGCACAGATGAGGTACCAGAAAAGAGGCCTAAAATGAGTGAAGTGTTTAGAAGAATAGAAGAGATTGAGGTTGAACAAAACAGATTAGTAACTGATGTTGAAGATGATTCAGTTTCTTAGTTGAAGTTTCCTTCCTAAACTGTAATCAAGAACGTTAGAAATTTAGAGGGAGGTTTTAGCATAAAAGCAGAGCTAATTAGTTTTATGATATCATTTTCATTCTACAAGCTAATTCTTTGTAGATCTTTGATAATTATTTCCAATGTTCATCTTTTACTTGATGACATTACCATTTGAATTAACACATAGTACAATGTTTCTTTTTCATCTTTTTTTGGATAATGGTATTAATTTGAATAAATTCAATAACAGAATTTGACCTGTGCGACTTATCCCAAGTTTGGGTAAAAAGAAGGGTTGCAGTTGGTCGATAGCTAACCAGACACGACAAGTTATATAAGGCCGTACTCACCTAACCACGTGTTACATTGGCACCTATGTATGATGAAAAATAAGCAAGTTCTATGAATGAAGCGATAAAATTCGTACAACCGACTTCTTGGTTGGTATTAGGATGTAGTAATTGCATTCCGAGAAAATAATAGTTCATAATTCCGATTCTCAAATGGATACATCTAGAAAATGGTAATGTAATATTCTGATTCGAAAAATGAGTAATCAACTTGAAGAGTAACGTCCCTCAGGTTCAGTTGTCAAATGAAGAAGTTGTAGTATTCCCCATTCTGTACATAATGCATGTACTAGCTGAGAAACTTCTGAGGCATGGGGCCAATTGATTTTGGCAGCAAGCAAAAGGATTGAATTTGTTGCAGTAGTGGATGAAGATGATTTAGCTGATAGTAAATACTAAAAGAGAAGCAACCCGAACATAGTAGTGTGGATGGACTCTGGAAGTAAGTCTTCGGGTTTGAGCTTAGGTGGAAGAAGAGTGAGAAGAAAACGGTGTTAATTGGATTGAAACAGACACCTATGTAGTACGTGTCAAAACTCATGCACACCTTTCACCCAAGTGTCCACTTCATTCCAAACTCCATTTTTTGTCTAACTTAACCAGCCATCTACTTCTATTATAACACCATTTATCTCGTTCTTGGTTACCCTCATCTTTCTTTGAGCTCTTCATCTTTATCTTCTCTTCTTTCTTGATTTCTTCTGTGACTTCAATTCATATATTCTGTGTGACTTCATTCAGCTTTGATCACTAATATCTCACGAAAGTTTCACAGCAATAATCTTCTTACAGCTCTGATCAGTGGTACTAAAGCTGCTAATTGATTGATTGCGAAAACTGTTGGACCAAAGAGAAAGACTAAGGAACGTAACAGACAATCATAATCTATGGCTATGCCAACACGGAGATATGCATTTGGGAGGGCGGATGAAGCCACCCATCCTGATTCCATGCGCGCCACCTTGTCTGAGCTTCTCTCCACCTTCATCTTCGTCTTTGCCGGTGAAGGCACCGTTCTTGCTCTTGGTAAGTGATACCCTAGCCGTTTCATTTTATATAGGATGGTGTGATTAATTAAGTACATCCTTTAACAAGGAAAGACTTTCAGGCACATGCTAGAAGGTAAAGTACATTCTGAACTTGTAGTCTAAAGCATTTGCCATCACATTTCTGTTGCGATAGAGTAAATAACTAGAACGTAGAGATTGAAAAGAAAGAGGGTATATACAAAGGAACAGAAGGAGTATCATCTTATTTCTGTTATGTGTTATGCTGTCAATCATGATTTCTAACCAAAAGTTGATGCAGAATAGTTCTACCACTATCATAAGCAGCGACACTCGTAATCATGCATGCATGCACAGAGGTTGTATCACTATGAAAATTTATTTGTTGTGCAGATAAGTTGTACCCGGAGACGGCATTAGGAGCATCAAGACTGACAGCGATAGCGCTGGCGCATGCCTTATCGTTCTTCGCAGCCGTAGCCTCAAGCCTGAATGTTTCTGGAGGGCATATCAACCCAGCTGTTACCTTTGGTGCGCTTGTTGGGGGCAGGATATCCGTCGTCCGTGCTGTCTACTATTGGTTAGCTCAGCTTGTAGGTGCTGTTGTAGCCTCTCTCTTGTTGAGGCTTGCTACTGATGGCATGGTAATAACAAAAATCCATAGTTGTTTATCTTGCTCAATTCTCTCTCTTTGGTGTTTTATTTTACTCATGTTCTATTTGAGATTGAGGCGTAATTGTTGTTGCTGCAGCGGCCACTGGGATTCTCAGTAGCAGGAGGAGTTGGCAACTTGAATGCACTTGTGATGGAGATGGTAATGACGTTCGGACTAATGTACACAGTATATGCAACTGCCATTGATCCAAGGAGGGGAAGCTTGCACACCATTGCCCCTCTTGCCATTGCTTTCATCGTAGGGGCAAATGTCCTAGTGGGTGGGCCTTTTGAGGGAGGATCCATGAACCCTGCAAGGGCATTTGGGCCTGCTCTCGTCGGCTGGAGGTGGAGGAACCACTGGATTTACTGGTTGGGCCCTTTTGTGGGTGCAGCCTTGGCTGGACTTATCTACGAGTATGGAATCATACAGCATGAGGCCGTTCCGCGCCCGACCACCCATCAGCCATTGGCACCAGAGGATTACTAAATGCACTTCGATAGCAGTCTTCCATTTGTGAATAAGAGAGGATTGTGCTTAAAAAACTGAAACTTTTATGTGAAGTTTGTACTCCAGTTTATGGTTGTCTTTTAATTCCCTTTTCTAATGTTTTCTGCATTTGGATACTTCTTTATGTAGTTGCATTTTGCAAGTTTCCCAAAATAAAGACAATGATCCCAGTAATAGCATTGTACCTTTATCCATGTGTCTATTTTCGGCTTTTTATTTTAATGGAGTCATGTTTGTGTCAGTTCAATTTTTGGCTTTGTTCATAATTGTTTACTCTAAATTTCACATAAATAATATTAAGAGATAAATAAAAAGAACGCAAACTATCCGAGTTAAGATACTCTTGGTCGTTGGCTGATCCTGCTTGGGCAGGAACATGTTAATGGAAAAGTGCCTGGCAAATAATTCAACACCCTCCCTTTATATAGTAGGGAGGTCGTATATCTGGTGCAACTCTATATAAGGTAAAAAATTTCGTACAAGGTAAAAAATCTCCTGATTTGTTAATTAAGCGGTTCTATTGATTTGTGCTGAGATTTTCGCTGCGATGTTCGACCAATTACGGATATTCTGGCTTTCTGTCATTTAGGTTTAATGATCTTCCCTCGGACATTTTCGGAGTCAGGATCGATTTCGGATTACGGGCTCGGTGTTCTCGAGGTTGGACACTTTGGCTTCGTGTTCCGCTTTGATGAAGCTTGGTTCGATCTTTGACCTTATGCATTCCGAACTCGATCTGTCGTGTAATAGTTGAACTCTGATGTGGACTATACAGAGTTGAGCCCGATTTCGACCATATATAGATGGGCCCGACTTCGACCGTATACGGATAGTTCCCTCGTTCTTTTTAGAGTAACGACAAGAAATGATATGAGCCTTAGATTCTCACCATACTGGATTCCGATTCTCACTTTGATAAGTGACGGTAAACTTATGACATACGCGATACGGAAATTGAAAACGTCCCATCAGAAAAGCCCTTTAGAGCATTAAATGTGTGTCAGTCGGCGTTCTGCCACTTTGGGATGCGAATCGCCATTTTGAAAGACTATAAATACCCTCATTTACTCTTTGTATTCAAATGTTTGTGCTCTTTTATAAAAACTACATAGTTCTTATCTTCAAGACCTCCTGCCTTCTGATTTTCTGAAAATACTTCACAAGCTATCTTCAGATTATATTTCCTTTGCATCTGTATTTTTTTTATTTTCTTCATCTGTTCAAAAATAATGCAAATACTTCGAAATCCGTTCTCCAAAGACAAACTCCCTCTTCTTCTCAACCTGCTGAGGACGTTTCGCTTGTCGTCATTGAGGAACCTACACCGGAGCCCCCCTCTGAAGGCGTTTGTACCAACCGGGTGTTCAATCGAAGCCGATTTCAAGGTCGATAAAGCTTCCTCAATACCGGGCCGATGCAAACCGCTCACGAGATACATCTGTTCAATCACCGACAGATTTCTCGATAAAGTCAAGAAAGATTGTAACTGGGTCGACAAGTTTGTGGCGATTCCTGCGCCTGAAGAAGCAATCACTACCCAAGTGGACGGTTTTTTAAGTGTTTACACTTATCCCTTCACGTTGGGCCCTATGGACCTGGTCATTATTGCCTTTTGTAAAAGGTACAAGGTGACCCTGGGCCAAATTCATCCTTCTTTCTGGAGGATAGTCATCCTTCTCCGTTTTTTTGTAGGCAAGATCGAAGGGTATCCTTTCACCGTCGATCATCTCATGCGTTTGTACAGTCCCCGACTCTACCGAGAAGGGTTGATAAAACTTGCTCGTCGGGAAAGCGAAGCCCCGTTCTCAAGTATTGATGAGGATCAGGATCGGGGTTGGTTGGGTCGATTTGTTCGAGTGAAAACATCGGATCTAATCTCGGCCGAGGATATATGTCATTCCCTGAGAAATGGAATATGAAGCGTAAGTGTAACCCTACTTATCAATTTTGTTTAACGTTCTCCCTTTCGCCCTTCCTCTTATCAATTTTTTATGGCGCAGCTGTTTCTCGGATGCCGGATGCAATTCCTCATCTCAAAGAATAGGTTGAGGGGATCGTATCCCAAAGACCATATTCCGAGCGTGCATGGCGGGAGCTTTCGAAAGGCCGGTGGGAGGCCCGACTTCATGGTGAGGTAAGTTACATTCGAGCTTAATCCTTTATGCTATCGATTTCTAACTTGTTTTAACCTTCTTTTGCAGGTTATCAAAGGATGTTGAGATGAGACCTCCACCTGTAGGCGATGATGTTCTCACCGAGCCCCCTGTTTCGAAGCACGATAAAGAGAAGAAAAGAAAAGAGGCTCCAAGTTCCTCAGACCTCGGAAAGAAGAGACCGAGGAAAAGATTGGCTCGTAAGCCCAAGGGGAGTACTAGTGATCGAGTATTATCTTCAGACTCGCTATGTCGATTGAGGGATGAGTCTGAGGAGCAAGAAGAGGATTTGACCTTGTGGCTAGTGTGCAACCACAATCTGAAGGGCAAGGGGTCTCCGAACCAGGGGTTAGTGAAGCGAATCTTCGCCGAGTTGAGGGACCCGAGATGGAGACAAGAACTGGGGCTTCCCCAGATACGAGGAGAGCACCGCTGGGAGTCTTGGGTCTGATTGAGATGGTTGATTTGCCCTCTTTCTCGGATCAATCTTCAACGAGGCCCAAATGGCAAAAGAAAGTTCCCCGGATGGAGGTCATAGATCGAAAGACCCTTTCTGTGGTTTTTTTGATAGTGTGGATTCGACGTCCGCGGAAGATGTTCTTGGGCTCGGTAATTTAGAGGTACCGAGGAAGAGCTCATCCATCGATACAAGCGGGATTTCTTTCAGCCCAAAATTGCTCGATCGGTTTCCTGCTCCGAGCGCTTACTCTGATCGAAAACGATCCATATCTTTCACTATTCTCGAGGATGCCCGAGTTCTTTCCGCCCCCGTTGGGGTGGGCAGTTATCTTCGGTGCTTGGTGACCAAGGAGGATCAGGCAAGAACGAGGTGGATGTGCCCTGCCTGTTCAATGAAGCTCAATAGGCGCTGAATCGGGTAACTTCCGATAAGCTTTATTCGATGTCCTTTGTTATGTACTTTAAAATTTCAAGTAATCATAACATCTTCCTTTATGCTTGCAGGCCTCGGTACTTCACCATGAAGCTTTTCTCCGATTTCGGGAAGAGTCGAAGCGCTATGAACGGCTCGAAGGGGAGATGATGAACCTCCGTGCCGAACTGGAGCTTACCAGGAAGGATAATGCTGGCTTGGTCGAGCAAGCAGAGCAAAAACTTGATCAGATTAATCAGCTTCGATCTGAAATAAGTGTGGTTAGAGCTGAGGCCGACGAGTGGAGGAGCAAGATGGATCAGCTAGCCTCGGAAAAAGAAACATCTCAGGCAAAATTAGCTTCAGTAGAGGCAGCTTAGAGAGGCAAAGGAGAAAGTCGAGGCTCAAACCAAGAATACCGACGAGCTCCAATCTCGGATCAGCACGGTTATCTCAGATTGAGATAATATGGCTAAAGAGCTAAAAACAGCCAAGTCGGAAGTTGCTGTGGTCAAAGCCGAAGCTGATGAACTGGTGGCTCAATATAAGGCCGATGCGGAAGCTGCTCAAGATCAATCAAGGAATATGGTTGACCATATGAGGTGGCAATCTCGCAGAATTATCCTTGAAGAAATTCATGCTCAAGGCTTTGATTTATCGGCGGAGATCAAAGATGCCAAGATAGCCGAAGCCGAGGCCAGAAAATTAGCCTTTCCGAAGGAGGATGATTCCGAGGATTCAGTCAGATCTGAAGAATGAGACGACCTCGGAAATCCTGATATCGAGGTGGGATCCAGTTGAGACCAAGTCACTCCTGACCGAGTTTTATCTTTTCCCATGTTTAATATTGTGTATCGAGGTTGCTCGATTTCGTAAAAGGGATTTTTGATGTATATATGTAAAGCTTTCTTTTTGCAACTTTTGAAATACCTTAGCCCTCGAACACTATTGTAAAGCTTTCTTTTTGCAACTTTCGAAATACCTTAGCCCTCGAATACTATTAACTTGGTATAGCCTTAACCTTTTAATTCAGGGGGTTGCCTAATAGGTCTTATATCCTCTCGAGTTCTGCTAACTCAAAACGGTCTCAGCCTTTAAAGTTCGTGGATTGCCTAATAGGTCTTATATTCCCTCGAGTTCTGCTAACTCGAAACGGCCTTGGCCTTTAAAGTTCGAGGTTTGCCTTAATAGGTCTTATATCCCCTCGAATAAGTTTGTTTTTCGGACAAAAGTCCCCGAATGAGAGAATGGTTATTCGAACTAAAGTTAAAGTGGCCCTTGGGCTAAGGCTGTATTGTGGTCCGGGCCCGGGCCTAAATGGGCCAAATGGGCCTGGGCTTAGGCGGGCCGGGCTGAGACGGTCCAGGGTCATCCCGGGCCTAACGGGCCAAATGAGTGGAACCGGCTCACTACGGTCCTAAGCCCAGATGGTCCCGGGCTAAATAGGACGGGCCCGCGGGCCTAAACGAGCCTCAACAGCCTTTTTCGTTCCGGGCTATTTTTTTTAATTTTTTTTTATATAGGGAAATTTCTTGTAAACTATATATGTATATACTAATATAAATTGCTTATATATATCTATATAAATATATAGAGTATATATAGTATGTATATATAATTATATATTGCTTATATATATATATATATATATATATAGAGAGAGAGAGAGAGAGAGAGAGCTTATATGTATTAGATATATATAGACACATATATATAAGGCAATATATATATATATATATATTTCTTAGTCTTCCTCCCCCCAATGGAATGAGCACAACAAGGTATTAATACCATCATTAAAAGGAAAAAAAACTAAGGAAGATGTGCCAAAGTACAAGTTACATATTAGTCTATGTATTATCTCTAACAAATCTCATAAATCCTTCAAGGTCCGGAGGAATTTTCGTTGGTGGTGGTGGAAAAGAAGCTTGTTCATCACCGCTTCCGGGCGAAGCAGCATCCTGTACAAGTTCCGCTAGCATTTCTTCATAAGCTTCGTCTATCTCCGGTTGTGATTCTGCAAGTCCAAAATTTCTTCTTTCCGAACGGATCCAATCTATGAAGAGTACTGATTTTTCCAAGCTCTCCCTCATAGACGTTCTATGATCACCGATTTGAAGTCTCGCTTGACTGAAAGCGCTCTCCGATGCCACTGTTGAAGCTTGAACACTTAAAATATCTCGAGCCATCCTTGAAAGAACCGGATAGTATTTTTGTTTGTCCTTTTACCATTCCAAAACATCGAAGGAGCCGTCGGGATTCTCTGATTCAAGTCTGTGCGATAAAATAACCTTGAAGCTCATTTAGTTGTGAACTATCACCAATATTATCACCTTGAGAACCCCTGAACTCCGTCCAAGAACTAAGGGCTTTTAGGCCTGCAGTTCTTTTAGATGATTGCGAACTAGACGAAGTAGGAGTTGAAATATTTGGTCTAGCATGATCTAAGGCTAGTTGATAAGCATTATAAATTGTTTGAGTATTTATTTTAATTGAGGCTTTTGCATCTCCAAGTGTAGCAAATTCCTCAGGTGAAAGTGATAAAGCGTTATAAATTTTTGAATACTAAAAATGAGGACCTCCTAATTTCATTGTAGGATTTAACACTGCAGCAACACCAAAAGGGGATAGGGAAAAAATATTTTATAAACTTAGCTTTCATAGAATTAATAGCTTGTTGATAAATTACCCCACCCTCTGAAAATTGAGTAAATAAATCTGCAAGTGCTGCAATATAAACTAAACAATTAAAAAATAGCAGGATAATATTGCCCAGATAATTCATTTATAGCAACATGAAATTGTTCTAAAAAGTCTACAAGCATTTTAACATTAGTCCAATCTTGATTTGTAAGGTGCTCATCATTATCATCATCATCATCACCTACACGAGCATTATACGTTGCGCTTATTGGGTTTCTATATTCATATGCAACAACTAAACTTTCATACATGCAATTCCATCTAGTCAGACAAGGTTTAGGAACCTTTCTTTCTCTAAGGCCAAATTCATCACATTTTTTAAAATAGTCTTTAAGTCTACTTCTACGGTTTGAATAAAAAAGCCAATTAAGAGCCATTTTAACCTTTTCAATTTCTACATTTAAAACTTTCGTACCATCACCGACGATTAAATGATAAATATGACAAATACATCTCATATGAAAAATATTACTAAATGCAGGATTTAGTGTAGCTGTAAGCAAGCCTATAGCATTAGTGTTACTAGAAGCATTATCCATTGAAACTGACATTATTTTATCTCTAATGCAAAAATACCTACAAATTAGCAATAAACTTACCTGTGTGGCGTGAATTAATTATTCTATAAGCAATAATGTGCTTGCATTATCCACTCCTCATCTATCCAATGACTTGTAATAGTTAGATAATCACAGTCATTACCACTTCTACCAATATCAGTAGTAATAGCAATGCGACAATCTATATGAGTAAATAAATAGCACAAATATTGTTCATATTCATATTTATATTTATAAATATCGCTCTTTACGGTTGCGCGAGGCCATCCTTTATAAGTAGGATTAAAAACTCTTCTAATATAATGCACAAAATGAGGTTTAGAAGGAAAACTATAGGGTAAGCACATAACAGTAATCATTTTTGCCAATTCTTCACGATCTTTATTTGGATCATAATATAAAATGCCATCGGTAACAATGTTAATTCCCGGTTGAACTAGATTTGAACCTGTACTAGGGTTAACCGTAGTATCTACACTTGTCCCCTCTTCCGCACCTTTCATTTGTAAATATCTAGCTTTATCTCTAGGGTGTTTCAATATGTGTCTAGTCAAACTACCCGTACCGCTACGGTTGCCAGTATATTTATGAGCCATCAAAGACCCACAAGTTTTACACTTAGCCTTATTCTGTTCTCTTAGTTGAGTTAAAAAGTGCCAAACAAGAGATGTTTCGGGCCGTTTAGAAGGTTTTCTATTAGAAGTAGGGGTTACTACAGGAGGGTCAGGTGGGGCATCAGTTGGGTTATTAACAGGACTAGTAGGTGTATCATCTAAATCCGGCTGCGTTTCATCTAAATCATCATTTTCCTCATCATTTTCAAAGATAGTTTGATTAGGATAAAGAGCATTCATAACTTCTTCATTTAATTGTTGACCTGGTGCAACATCATGGCAAAATTGACTACCGAAAAATTGAAAACAAGGGTTATCACTATCAAGAATAACATGTGGAGGAGGACGGGTAACAGGGGAAGAGTAGTAGCTTGGCGATTGGATTCACCAATTTTAGATTTTCCCGTACCCTTACCACCAAATATTTTTTTCAAAGAAAAGTCCATATTAATTATAATTATAGTAAATAAAATAAACAAAACTATAATATTAAAACTTAAGAGTTGGAACGAGTTTACCGAATTGACGAACAACTTCTTGAAAATTGAATATCGTTGAAGACTTGAAGACTTCAATTCACCAACTTCACAATTTTTCACGAAATTGCAATAATAAAGTAAGCAATTATGGAAGAAAATTAGAGAGAGATTGAGAGAGATTGATGAATTTGTGAGTAAAAATGAAATAATGAGGGGGTATTTATAGTTGAGAATAGGAAAAAAATATATTTATAAAAAGTTTAGGGATCAAATGGCTATTTTTTAAACTTTCAAACGGCTGAAAATTAAAGGGCAACGGCTAGATTTTAAAAATCTGACCGTTGGCCCTTTTAAAAAAAAAAAATTTAAAAATAGCCGTTGGGGCCTTGTTTGACCCGTTTGGCCCGGTTGAACCGGCCCAAGCCCGCCTGTCGGTCCCGGGCTAAACGGTCCCGGGCTCACGGGCTATTTGTCAGGACCAGGCCGCTATGGGCTTTTGCACCACTAGAGACCGGCCCGTTTGGCCCGTTTGGCACGTGGGCCCCGGCCAGTCCCGGGCTAGGCCTGGCCCACAATACACCCTACCTTAGGCTCGTTTGATTGGAAGCGGGACGTTTGTAAACAAGAGATTTTTCTTGTTCATAATACTAATGCATGTGTACAATTTGTGTTAGGGTTCGATCAATCTATTTGGGCACGGTTCATTTGACCGTTTGGCCCTTACATTGAATCTTATTGATCTTTGACCCTTCAATCCTAAAATATCTTTCTAAGCTAAAGTGGCCCCCTAGTATTCGGGGTCGATTGAAGATAGGCCTCGAATACTGTCGTCACCGATTTGCTATCGGCCTTCGAATCTAAGTTAGCACGATTTACTAGTTGCCTCATTAAAAACCTTGCCGTAAAATCCATTTTGGGACAAAACCGGCTCAATGGAAAAAGAGTGCAACGCGTGCTTTCAGACTTAATATCTCGTATCCCTCGATCCAGGGTACCTCGTTTGATACCTGCAAATGTTAGTTCGTAATGCAAATAAAAATAAAAAACAGGGTCGTACCTTAGCAGTAATACCGTTTTAAGTGACTTATGTTCCAGTTGTTTGGTAGTTGTTTACCATCCACTGTTCCGAGCTTGTAGGATCCCTTTCCGGTGATTTTAATGATACAATAAGGCTCTTCCCAGTTTGGTCCCAGCTTACCTTCGTTCGAACTCCGTGTGTTTGGTGTAACCTTCCTTAGTACTAAGTCCCCGACATTTAAATATCGAAGGTTGGTCCTTCTATTATAATACCTCTCGATCCTTTGCTTTTGAGAAGCTAGTCGAACAAGGGCGGCTTCACGTCTTTCATCTAACAGTTCCAAGTTCGTATTCATGGCTTCGTAGTTCGATTCCTCTCTCGCATATCGGAACTTGACACTTGGTTCCCCGACCTCGACCGGTATTAAAGCTTCGGCGCCATAAACCAGAGAGAACAGGGTGGCTCCGGTGCTGGATTTCTCGGTCGTATGATATGCCCGTAGGACTTCGGGTAATATTTCCTTCCATCTCCCTTTTACATCGGTTAATCTCTTTTTGAGATTATGAAGTATGGTTTTGTTGGTAGATTCGGCTTGTCCATTCCCACTGGGGTGGTAGGGTGTCGATAGGATCCTTTTGATCTTGTGATCTTCGAGAAATTTTATCACTCTGCTACCGATGAATTGCTTCCCGTTGTTGCATACGATCTCGGATGGCATTCCAAATCGGCATATGATGTGGTCCCAAATGAAATCGATCACTTCTTTTTCCCTAACCTTCTCATACGCCTGCACTTCTACCCATTTAGAAAAATAGTCAGTCATAAATAGTAAAAATTGAGCTTTACCTGGCGTGTACGGAAGAGGGCCAACGATGTCCATCCCCCATTTCATGAACGGCCATGATGATAGGACTGAGTGGAGTGTCTCCCCGAGTTGATGGATCATCGGGGCGTGCCTTTGGCATTCGTCACATTTTCGAACGAACTCCTTTGCGTCTTTTTCCATGTCGACCGAATAATAACCGGCTTTGATTATTTTCCGAATTAGCGGCTCGGCGCCGGAATGGTTCCCGTAAGTACCTTTGTGGATTTCCCTTAAAATGTACTCAGTGTACCCGGTCCCAGACATATCGCGAGTGGTCCGTCAAATGTTCTTCTGAACAAGGCTCCGTCCTCGGACAAGCTGATCCGGGCCGCCTTCGTACGCAGGGCCCTCGACTCTTTTGGATCTAAGGGGAGTTTGCCGGAACTGAGATATTCCACGTATTTGTTCCTCCAATCCCAAGTTAGACTTGTCGAGTTGATCTCAGCGTCGCCTTCTTCCACTACTGACCTCATGAGCTGACAACCTTTCCCGAGTCGAACTCGTCGTCTTCGATCGACGACCCCAAGCTGGCGAGGGCGTCGACCTTGCTGTTTTGATCCCGAGGTATATGTTGTAAGGTCCATTCTTTGAACCGATGCAACGTCACTTGCAGTTTGTCTAAGTATCTCTGCATTCACCCTTCCCTGACCTCGAACGTTCCATTGACTTAATTTACCACAAGAAGGGAGTCGCATTTGGCTTCGATCACTTCTGCTCCCAAGCTCTTGGCTAGTTCTAGGCCTGCAATCATGGCTTCATATTCTGCCTCGTTGTTAGTCAGTTTCACAGTCTTAATAGATTGTCGAATTATGTTACCAGTTGGTGGCTTCAACACGATGCCAAGTCCGGATCCCTTCGCGTTCGAGGCACCATCGTCCATATTTCTAAAGGAGTTCCTGAGCCAGCTAGCAACTCTCTTTCGACCTCGGGTATTAGGGCTGGTGTGAAATCAACTATAGAGTCTGCCAACACCTAAGATTTAATGGCGGTTTGAGGTCGATATTCAATGTCGTACCCACTTATTTCTATGGCCCATTTGGCAAATCGACCTGAGAGCTCGGGCTTATGCATCACATTTCTTAATGGGTAAGTTGTTACAACGCATATGGGATGACATTGGAAATATAGTTTCAGTTTCCTAGAAGCACTTAACAAGGCGAGTGCCAGTTTTTCCAAGTGAGGATACCTAGTCTCGGCTTCGCCTAAGGTTCTGCTGACATAATAAATCGAAAATTGTGTACTTTGCTCTTCTCGGACTAGGACTCCGCTTACCGCTATCTTTGAGACTGCCAGGTAAAGGTACAGTTACTCGTCCGCCTTTGGTGTATGAAGCAACGGCGGGCTCGATAAATACCTTTTGAGTTCTTCCAAAGCCTGCTGGCATTCCAGAGTCCCTGAAAAGTTCTTCTTCTTTTTCAATAGAGCGAAGAACTGGTAGCTTTTATCGGAAGACCTCGAAATGAATCGCCCTAGAGTGGCTATCCGTCCGGTCAACTTTTGCACGGCTTTCACATTATCTATCACCGTGATATCCTCGATAGCCTTGATCTTTTCAGGGTTGATCTTGATTCCTCGATTCGAGACCATGAACCCGAGGAATTTACCTAAACCCACATTAAACGCGCACTTTTTCGGGTTCAACTTCATGTTGTACTGCTTCAATACACTAAGTGTTTCCTGCAAATGGTTTAAATGGTCCTCTACTCGCAGGTATTTAACTAACATGTCGTCAATATAAACCTCCATTGTCTTTCCTAGTTGTTTCCCGAACATTCGGTTTACTAAGCGTTGGAATGTGGCTCCAGCATTTTTTAACCCAAATGGCATTACATTGTAACAGTATGTGCCATATTTAGTGATGAAGGAAGTTTTTTCCTGATCACCTGGGTCCATCCGTATGAGTATGAGTCGATAAAACTAAGGGTCTCATGGCTGGCAGTAGCATCGATCATGCGATCGATGTAGGGTAAGGGAAAAGAGTCTTTTGTACATGCTTTATTCAAGTCTTTATAATCTACACACATTCTTAATTTATTCCCTTTTTTAGGGACTACCACTATGTTTGCCAACCAATACGAGTATTTAACCTCCCTAATAGACCCTATCTTTAGAAGTTTAGTTACCTCATCCTTGATGAATGCATGTTTGATTTCGGACTGAGGCCTCCTTTTTTGTTTGACTGGATGGAACTTTGGATCCAGGCTAAGCTTGTGAGTGGTTATCTCCGACGGTATACCTGTTATATCAAGGTGGGACCAAGCGAAGTAGTCTTCGTTAGTTGTAAGGAATCAAATAAGTTTTGTCCTAAGCTCGAAGCTCAACCCCGAGCCTAGGTATACCTTTCGTTCGGGCAAGTCTTCTCGCAGTGTGACTTGTTCCAATTCCTCGACAGTCGATTTGCTAGCATCGGAATTGTCGGGGGTGATGAAAGATCTGGGAATTCCATAATCATCATCCTCAACATATACTTGTTTATCCACATTTGCCGAAGATGGTACATGTGATTGCTATTTTGTCTTGCTCTCAACCTCTTGGTTTGGAACCGTTGGTGTTAGTGTCATTTCTTCCACCGCGAACATTTCTTTCACAGCTGGTTGCTCCCCGTAAACTGTTGTAACTCCATCGGGCGTCGTAAATTTCAACACCTGGTGTAATGTCGAAGGTACCGCCCTCATGTCATGGATCCATGGCCTTCCGAACAGAGCATTATATCTCATGTCCCCTCCGATCACAAAGAACTTTGTTTCTCGAATGGTTCCAGCAGTATTTATTGGCAATGTTTCTCACCCTTGGTGATCTCACATGTCCTATTGAACCCGTTAAGTACTCGGACTGTAGGAACGATCCGGTCTAGCAGGCCGAGTTGCTCCACGACCCACGATCAGATTATATTGGCCGAGCTACTTGGATCGATTAACACACGTTTTACTTTAATTTTATGTATAAGTACAGATATTACCAGTGCGTAATTGTGAGGTTGTACAATTCCTTCTGTATCCTCGTCGTTAAAAGATAAAGTCCTCTCTGGCGTGTAATCTCGAGTGCGCTTTTCCCTAATGATGGATATTTTGGTACGTTTTAACATCGGCCCTTGGGGGGTATCGACTCCACCGATAATCATGTTGATTGTATGTTGAGATTCTTCCTGGCCTGTTTGTTTGCTCCTGTTTCCGAAGTGATTTTTTGCTCGGTCACTCAAGAATTCTCGAAGGTGTCCGTTATTGAATAGCCGGGTTACTTCTTCTCTCAGTTGCCGACAGTCTTCCATTTTATGACCGTGAGTGCCATGATATTTGCAAATCTGATTAGGATCACTTTGGGTCAGATCGGATTGCAATGGTCGAGGCCATTTAGTATCTTTGATGCGACCGATAGCAGATACAATAGCGGCAGTATCAACATTAAAATTATACTCCGATAATCGAGCTGCTTCTTTATGCCTAATGGGCCTTTCGAAATTGCTTTTGGTCATGAGCCCCTGGCTATTCTGACCTCAGTCATTTCTCCTTTCATGTCTTGGAGAGTTTTTCCCAGATACGCCGATTTTTCTGTCCCCGTGATACGGCTGATGTCGCTCTCTATTCGATCTTGGTTCGCGATAAATTTCCCTTTGGATTTTGTCATAATCTCTAACGGGGTAAACGGATCCCGAAGGGGCTCCGAGCTGATCGTCTTCAACTCTGATTTTTGACTGGTTCCGGTTATGTACGTCAGCCCATGTGACGGCTGGGTACTCTATTAAGTTCTGTTTTAGTTGTTGCGAAGCCGCTGAGCTTCGAACATTGAGCCCTTGAGTGAAAGCTTGAACAGCCCAATCGTCTGTGATCGGTGGCAGATCCATCCGTTCCATTTGGAACCGGGACACGAACTCTCTAAGCATCTCATTATCCTTCTGCCTGACTTTGAAAAGGTCCGATTTTCGCGTTTCGACCTTGATGGAGCATGCGTGTGCCTTCACAAAAGAATCTGCAAGCATAGCAAACGAGTCAATAGAATTAGGGGGTAAGTTGTGATACCATGTCATGGCTCCTTTCAACAGGGTTTTCCCAAATTTTTTCAACAGAACGGATTCGATCTCATCATCCTCCAGGTCGTTCCCTTTGATAGCGCATGTATATGCGGTTACATGCTCGTTCGGGTCGGTCGTTCCGTTGTATTTGGGGATTTCTGGCATACAGAATTTTTTGGGTATTGGTTTTGGAGCCGCGCTCGGTGGAAAAGGTTTTTGCACGAACTTTTTGGAATCTAGGCCTTTTAATACCGGGGGTGCCCCTGGGATTTGATCCACCCTGGAGTTGTAGGTTTCCACCTTCTTGTTATTTGCCTCGATTTTCTTTTCCCTAGATTGTATTCGTTTAGTTAGTTCTTTGAGCATCTTCATGATCCAGGGGTTTTCCCCCAATTCACACTCATTCAACCTTCCTACAACCGATCCATCCTTATGGGTAATTTCCCCGGAGGAGCCAGGCTCAACCCTGTTCGAGATTTGGCTTCGATTTTGTAACTAAGCTATCGCTGCTTGTTGGGCTTGCAACATTTCGAAGATCATCCGGAGGTTGATCCCGTCCCTTTCGACATTTTGGGGATTTTATGTCACTGATCGGACTCCCTTATGAACGCTATTTGAGGGGTCAGTAAGCTGATCTGCATCGACCGCCACATGTGAATTAGCATCGATTGGAATTTCGTCACCAGGCGCTATGTTATTATTTTCGCCTTGATGATCGAACTCGTTATCAACGTGCAGAGGTGCCGATTGAGAGTTTGACATTTCCGTATTGTAACCTGGAATCAGAGACACTTCAAAGAACAAGTGTGAAATAATGTGTGTGACGGAAAGTTGTATCAAGTCTCCACTATTATCCTTAGCCCCGCGGTGGGCGCCAAACTGTTTACCCTAAATTTCGGATAACAATTGAATTTATACGTGATTTTAAGGATACGTGGCCTAACTTGATACAAATGACGAATAATATAATGAAAGTTAAAATTAAGAGATAAATGAAAAGAACGCAAACCACCTGAGTTAGACACCTTGGTCGTTGGCTGAGCCTTCTTGGGCAGGAACTGATTATAATGAAAATTGGAATAAGTTAATGATAAAATGATTCAAGAGAGCAATATACCACTGTTTTTCTTTTTTATTGATGATTGGAAAAGTACCTGGCAAATAATTCAACCCTCCCTTATATAGTAGGGAGGTCGTACATCTGGTGCAACTCTATACAAGGTAAAAATCTCCGTACAAGGTAAAAAAAATATCTTGATTTGCTAATTAAGCGATTCTATTGATTTGTGCCGAGATTCTGCCGCGATGTTCGACCCATTACGGATATTCTGGCTTTCCGTCATTTAGGTTTAATGATCTTCCCTCGGACATTTTCAGAGTCAAGATCGATTTCGGACCACAGGCTCGGTGTTCTCGAGGTTGGACATTCTGGCTTCGTGTTCCGCTTCGATGAAGCTCGGGTTCGATCTTCGACCCTACGCATTCCGAACCCAATCTATCGTGCAATAGTTGAACTCGATATTGACTATATAAAATCGAGCCCGATTTCGACTACGTATAGATGGACCCGACTTCGACCGTATACAATAATATTCAACGTCCAAAGTCCAGTCCTACAAACAGAAACATTATCACTCGCCAAACCTGCCCTAAAGTTATGTGACAATTGGGAAGCGAGAAGATTCCTATTCTCGAATGTCCATGCTTGTTATGCTTTCTACGAAAGAAGCTTTCTTAGTTGCATGCCTAAACTAAAGATAACTCAACATGGTACAATGCAAAACATTTAGCATTTTTTTTCCATTCAAAAATATGACCTTATGCTAGGACGTGAAGATCCAAATTCAAAGGATATGCTAGTGAGTAGCGGCCTCTCTACTTCCCAGACAGGGGTAAGATCCAAACTCTCTGGGTTTGTTGTTGAATGCTAGTGAGTAGGGATTCAAATCCCACTTGTGGAATTTTTACTGGATTTGTTATTGTTGGTTTGTTGTTATATGCTAGTGATTAGTGACTAGTAGTATAATATTGAATGTTCTCTAGTGAACCAAAGGTCTGATCTAGTAATTTGTATATATCAAGGACATCCCATCAAGAAACTCATGGATGTATTATGTGAGTTAATAAGTTAAACTGTTCGGTAATTTCCTTTGCCAGTTGAGGTAAAAGTCTGAACTGAATATTTGAGCAAAAGTTTGAACTGAATATTTGACGACAGATGGTGGTAGGACAGGATGAAATACCGTCGTACATAAAATAGCATTCTTACTTGGAGATTGCTAAAGTTTGCCATAGAATCTGGCAACCCATGGAGCAAGTTCAGTTACATCAGGGGTTCTAGGATTGGAGGCATAATAATCAGACCAATAACAAGGAGACATATTCTCTGTAAGTTTACTATTAGAGTAAATGCAAAATGGCAGCCAGTCTTCTCCTCCATTCATTCTTCTTTTCCGCTCTCTTGGATACGCTAATGGCGCCTGCACATACCTGCACCAAACAATCCCTCAAGGTTTTTTATCCTCCAAAACGTGTTACCCTAACATAACAACTCAGTTCTACATTGTAATAGAATGGGGATATAACTTGACTAGTTCTTTGGAAGCTGCTTTATTCTGTTCTTATATGTGAAGGTTATACTTTTATATTTTGTAGGAGTTCAAAGTGATTCTAAATTATTGGGGAAGCCATTTGGATTAGTAAGTTACAGAAACGTGATATGTTAAAGGCAATGAGATATTTAAAAAACTAAAATTCTTGCAAGATTAGTACTATTCAGGTTTCATCAGATATATTACACAATATTTTAAAGGAGTATCTTCTTTGTTTCATAGAGTATATTTCCAGCCAGATGCATGATTTTCATGGCAAGATCTAATACAATTAAGTTTGGCCGCGTTTTCAAAAATTATACTACAACGTTAAGTCACATTTCCATCTTCTCCATCAACATATTCTAAGACCAGAACTCGGAGGAATAATCTAACACTCATGCACGCTACATTTTGCTTCAATTAAAAATTCCTTACAACTAGCAGGCATTTAATCTTACTAAGCTGGAACTACGGGGCAAGGTTTACCACAGACAAAGACAGATGGAAAATTGTCCCAAGTTGCTGGACAATTTGGAAGGAAAGGAACTCGAGATGTCTTGAATATATAAGCGACCCTCTCCAGAAAATTAAGATGAAGTGTATTCTGCTATTTTTTGTTTTTGGTGTAAATCAGAATACATAGATGATCCTGTTTCAATTCTAGATGTTTTAAGCTCCTTGAAAGAAGAACAAGGGTTGTACGTTTGGTTCTTTTGATGTAACACTCCTATTCTGGTTTCCAGCACATACTCTGTGCTGATGATTTTTATGGATATACTGCATATGTTTTTAAAAAAAAAAAAAGGCAATGTCTTTGAGCAGTTTAATGCATCCAAGAACAGAACACACCTGATACCGTCAAGCTGAACATCCCAGCAGAAGTGGGTGTGACCAAAAATATGACAAGCTTTTGTGCTCCCTCTAGCTCCATGTATGTATCTTATTCGGGCCTCAAGAAAGTCAGACCCAATCATCTTTGGAAGGTTGGGATAGAAAAGCATTCTCTTCTCTGGACAAAGCTCTAGTCTGCAAAGAGATGACAATTAACAATCCAATCAGAGTACAACAATGAAATCATCAGCATAAGATGTTTAAGGACTGGAATCTATCGGATAAAGATATTTAAAAGCTGGAGAATATACTAAACTGTTCTGAGAAGGGGACTACATCTAATTTTAATTCAGTTCAAAGAATTTCTGTATCAAGCTACTCATGTACTTTCCCTGGAGAAATCCCAAATTAATAGGAAAAACAACAAACAGAAGATAAATGATGCATGAGAGTTATTGAAACAACATGTAACCCACCAACCAAAGGGCCGAGTTCCACATAGTTTTCTTCTTAAGATAGCTAGCTACTCACCTTAATTACCTACATGGAGGACATATACCTCTCCCCTACATAAAGCAAGAAAAATCCTAGAGGAAGCACCATTTAGTGATACAGTATTATACAACAAGTAATACATGCCTCGTGACCACAATTGCTATGGAAGGGGGAGAGACAGCAAGAGAGAAGGATGAAAAAAAGTGGCGGAGAGAAAGCACTATGATACTGTAGATATAGTTAGGTTTTGTAGTAATATTGGACAGTAAAGGGTGTATGCTCCCCGATACAACATTAGTGAGAACAGTAAAAAGGAGAGTGACGGAGATCTTTCAATGTATTCTTTTATCCATGTTAATATGACATAAAAGGATAAATTTTCAGCATTTTTTTTTTCATATTCTTGATCTCTCGACTCTCGGTATAACACATAGGTGACAAAAACTACTACTATCATTTAGCTTAGCACAATGTAATCTGAGACCATTGAAGAGAGAGTATTAATTATTAATTATTAACGCTTGACACAGGCTTGGGAGACGATACCAATGACAGTAAACTGTACATGCTAGTAAAGCATGTTGTTATCAAAGTCCATTAACTTGGGAAATATGATGCGATGCTTTCATTAGAGTGATAACTCCTGTAAGATGCAATATTGCTGCCCTGAAAGATATGATTTTACACATAATCTTCTTGATCCTTGATTCTATGGAGTAAGCTAGTAGTGCCAGTGAGGTGGAATGTCCACTACTTTGAAGAATGTTAAGTTTTTAAGTACCCATTGCGTCCTCTTGCCCTCCCATATCCTCTCCCCACCCCCACCCT
>MCJB01009678.1:80464-96077 GCA_002018475.1 Nicotiana obtusifolia | reverse complement strand
CACCAAAAAAAAACAGCCCAAAGAAAAGAAAAAAGAAGTCCATCTATCTTGATGCATGTATTGATGAAAGGAGCAGTAAAGACGCTTAGCTTATTAACACAGAGCAAGACAAGAAAAGAGGAAGGCATTATCACATTCTATACCTAAAGACTTTTCAAAAGAACTGAGCAATCCAAATAATACCCTCGTCAAAAAATGGTACAGAGAAAATACACGAGATTCAAAACATTGTGACAGGAATGTATCAATATTCTCATCGTGGCTACCAAACGAATGAACGTATCAATATATTCTTTCAACTCAATACAAGAAGCGAGGAGAAAGAACTACATCCAGTAACAATAATCGTCAAACCAAAGAAGGCCGCACAAGCAGTCGCGGAGGCAGGATTTATGCTAAGGGGTTCAGAAAGAAAAAGTTAAAAAATTAAATTGAGACTGTGGCCAATGGGAATCGAACCAGCAACCTCACAAAGGTTTTGAACACCCTTGACCACTGAACTATGCTTTTGGGTTGTGTTGAGGGGGTTCAAAATATAATATATAGAGGTGCAAAACGGATTTTGCCTTATATGTACAGTGTAATTAACCCCCTTCCGCCTTACTAAATCCGCCCTTGAGCACAAGTGAGTAAGATCTGTTCAGCATAATTAATCACTCTAAAGCATTCATCTCCAATCAATGAAGATGTCAATTAGCCCCACATTATGAATATATATTAAACATAAGTGTTCCAACTCATCTTGTTATAGTTTACGAAATTTATGCTCACTCATGGTGGCTAGTTATGGTCAATAAGAAGCAACTGCAGTGAAATAACATTTTTAGCTGATAAAAAGTAATCCCTCATACAGATAAAGTTGACCCACTGCATTTCTGGTCCGCCCTTCAAGAACAACGTTAAATCCTACAAGAAGCCTCTACTGTAGCGCAAGACTTAGGCTTTTCAACCATAATCGACCAAATTTTAGACTAGCAACCCAAAGAGATTTTGAAATAGCCTGAGATACTCACTAACCTTGGAACGAAGTGTGAGAATGAAATTATTTGGTTGCATCTTGCCAGCATTTCCTGGACTGTATCCTGACTCTTGTCATTCATGGCATCAAAATGTGCAGCAAGGGAGTTATCTCCATTTATAAGTCCATCAGGCCACTTACATGCACGGAAGTCCTTACATGCCTGTGCAAAAATTGGTGAGGTTGAGTTACTGTACTAGCATAGAAGACAGAATCAGTAAACTACTATCACATAAATCAATATGTCTATTAACTGTGTAATAGAAACTTGTTGAAAGAACAAAAACTTACTGTCCGAGCATTCCAAACTCACAAAAAACATAGAGAAATGTTGCAATACAAGTAGCAAAATGAACAGGCTCAGAACAGTGAAAGTGCATCCAAAGCAACCACAAAAGAAGAGTCCCTAAGATAGTTAAACAAATAAAATGCAAAAGAAGATGAGCAACTGACTTGCAAATGTCAACTATTACGCCCATATACTCACCTACCCCATCACAGAGAGTACTTGACGTGGAGCAATCTGGAATCTTTTATTGATAAAAACGAATTGCGATGGAATGCACATCACTTCAGAGCACTCTATGAGATCAGATATGGAAGAGCTAGTAATTGACTTATTTTCAGGCGAATTTCAGTGATAACAAGGAGAGCCCTTCACTTCAGTTGTCAGTAAGCTAAAGATTGGCACACTCAACTTGCTCATCTTCTGTCTATCTCGAAACAAGGGACAAGGAAGAGGCTAACAATCATCGAATTAAAAGATTGTAAGTCCTTACAAGGAGAAAGAAAGTGAATCACCAGCTCCAAAGATGGAATGCGGATGCCGGTTATGTCCTTTTCCCTATCAAAGCTCTGGGATAAAGCAGAAATGACATCAAGATGTGGATAAAATGACCCAGCTGCAAAAAGGAAATAGTTTTGCTATTGTACAGTAACATTTACCTCGTGGTACCATGAGAATAGAGGAATAATTGCCAAACCATCAATGACACTAGGATTAGTTTCCACTCCAAGCATCTGACATGCATCAAGCATTTTGTCCAGCTTTTGAAGAGAATCGACCTGAACACAGAGGATGCATCACATTAATCATGTTGTGTTGCTTTTATCTTTACAAAACTACCATTATAGCAGGAAAAGCAGTACTCTACTTCAGTGGCAACAGAAGAGGGAAAAAAGAAAAAAGGAGAGGAAACACCACCAATGTTCATTCTTAAAGTGTTACTTTATCTGCATGGATGAAGCTTTTGAGACCTAAACTTAATAAGACTGTCCAAAAGGCAATGTCGTTGACTGAGAAAGGAACATGCATAAGAAACTGCAGCCATAAATGCTTCAAAAGGCGAATTTCTGCTCAGTTAAAAATCCCGTCATTAGTGACGGGATTCCATAATGTCACAAAACCATTTTAACAAAATACAATGACACATGAATGCAAAATCACAACAACAACTAGTGACATATGATGCAATTCTACACGGTAAATTTGAACTAAATTCTGTAAATCACATCTTCATGGAACGATATGAAGAAAAGCATGCTTACATAATTCTTTGTCTCTCTACGGAGCCAAAGGTCGTGGTTTCCGGGCACAAAGAACACATGCTCAAAACTAGCCTTCAAGAGGGACATTGTTGATACAAACTTCTCATAAGTCTCTGCAACATCTCCTGCAACAAGCAGAACGTCCTTTTTCTTCCCCTTGCTAGGTAAACCCTTTACCCATTCCATGTTCTCCAAGTATTCTGTATGCAAGTCTGAAACTACAAAAACCTCCAAACCAACTGTATCTACCCTAGCAGGAGGGATAATCTTATGCCTCGTAACATCAGCCTGTTTCATGAGATACCGCCCGCAATTCCGAACTCGCATACATTTGGGGAGACATCTCGAACGTCCAGGCTGCAGAGTGAAAATCGAGCTGGACGAAATTATGCATAGACCCATATTTTTTTTGCTTTACTCTCCTTTCCTGTCTCCTCTACTCTTGAATCAGCTAATCCTACATCAGAAAAATAACGAATTTATTCTTGACCATGAATAACAAGCTCCTATAAATTTGATCACTTTTAAGTATGATGCACAAAACATTTTTAATTTCTTAGAGTTCAACCAGTGTCAGGGAGCATTGCTTTTCCTAGAAGAAACCCTTCATCTCATAATTGCAAATATAAAGCCGCAGCACATACATTATAAATGAATAAAATAGCGATAACTGAAAAAGAATAATTGTCAATTCATGAAGCCAAAACTGTGAAAAGAAACAATAAACTGAGTAAGAATTCAACAGAAATAAGTATAGTAGATAAGGTAATATTTACTATTTATTGTAGCTAATTCTGTAAAACCAATTAACTGAATAAGAATGGCTCTTTTTACAGAAATGATGATAAAGGAGCAGAACAATTGACAATCCTAACCTTACCTATCAACATCCATTAACCTAAAATTATACAAATATACATCACCCAGGGGAATATCATATTATCATTACGGAAAGTTGAAACAGAAGATAAAAGTACCATGGTATCACTGCTTAATGATCCTCTTCTCTGTAGGTCGTCCGGAGATGAACAAGAAAAAACAGAATTGTTGGAAACGGAACCCAGTTATCCGCAGCGTGGCATCTGTTGGAAACCGTAGTCGCACTAGCCGATTGCGTTTTACGAATGCCTTCTATAAGCAGCCCTAGTCAAGGCTTATAAGTAGCTTTAGCTGAACCCGTTCTATAAATCGCTCTAGCGAATACGTTTATAAATCGCACAATCGCAATGACTATACAGCTTTGGCTTTGCTTATATACTATGTATAAATTTTCATTTAAATTTCTTCAATGGAAAAAGACTTATTCTTTACCCTTGGCTTCGGATAACAATTAAATTTGTACGTGGTTTTAAGGACACGTGATTTGGTTTGATACAAATAAAGGATAAATAAAAATAAAGACTAAATTCAGTAAGTAAATTGAGAGAGAATGCAAACCACAATTCTAGAATAGCTTGACCTTGATAGAATTCTCTAAGATAGACAAATAAGAAGCAAGTGGATAAAGAAAATAATTAGAGCAGACTATGTTTTTTGTATATTGATCGTTGTGTTTCTGATGATCCTTTTACAATTATGCTGCCCCTTTATATAGGGAGGGGAATGAGTCTTATACAAGGTAAAAAATCTATCTACAAGGTAAAATATCCCTTGAATTACTGATTTCAACGTCTTTGTTCATTTCTGCCGTGATTCCCGCCGAGATACTTACGTATCACGGGATTTCTAGTCCTTCTGTTACGCAAATCTGATAATTTTACCCTAGGGCGTTTTACCCTAATCGACCTCAATGGTCTCGTCTCGGATATCATGGCTTCGAGTTCCGTTTCGATGACGTCCAGTCTCAACCTTCGTTCCTTGATGTCTCGAGCTTGGCCTATCGAGCATTAATTCTAATCGACACCAGCCGTATGAATTCGAACCCGATATTCTCTATGCAAGCGGTCGAGTTTTACCCCATACAGATAGTCCCCTCGTTTTTTGGAGAGTAATGATGAAAAACGATATGAGCCGCCACTTTTTGATTAGGTCAAATGAAGACATACTTATGGCGCGTGTGACACGGAATTCGGGGCGTCACATCAAAAGAAACAAAACGTCATATTGATAAATGACGGTGGCATTGTGACGCACGTGGTAAGTATCGAAAACGTCTTTTCATAGACCAACTGAAGACAAGCCTCTGCAACGCCTGCAAATACTAATTAATGCTTCCTCGTTTTGGGACGTGAATCGCCACCTTTAAGAGGGTATAAATAGCCCTCTTTCTCTTTAGTTCCAAAAGTTTGCGTTATTTGAACATTATATTCTTCAAGTTCTCTGAGTTTGTCCACAAGTGATCCTTCTTCTTTATTCTTGTCTCACCCCTGCATCTACTAGCTTCTTTAACTCTTCATTAACAATGGAAAATACATCCAAATCTGTTCCCCAGAAACAAACCCTCTCTTCTTCTCAACCCGCTGAGGATCCTGAGCCCGTCGTTGTTGAGGAAACTACGATCGAACCCCCTCTAAAAGCGTTCGTACCGACTGGGTGTTCAATCGGTACCGATTTTAAGGTAGAGAAGGCTTCTTCTGCACCGGGCCAGGGTGAACCGGTTACTAGATACAATTGTTCGATTATGAACAAAATCATCGACAGAGTGAAAGAAGATTGCAACTGAGTTGATAAATGCGTGGTGGTTCCCGCACCGGAAGAGGCGATCACCACCCACGTGGAGGGCTACTTGAGCGTCTACACCTATCCCTTCACGTTGGGCCCTTTGGACCCCATCATCATTGCCTTTTGCAAAAGGTATGAGGTAACACTGGGTCAGATTCACCCCTCTTTCTGGAGAATAGTCATCCTCTTCCGCTTTTTTGTAAACAAGATCGATGGGCACCTTTCACCCTCGATCATCTCTTACAGCTATACAGTCCCTGAATTTTTCGAGGGGGATTAATAAAACTTGCCCGTTGGGCAAGCAAGGCCCCCTTCTCGAGCATTGACGAGGATAAGGATCGAGGTTGGATGAGCCGATTTGTTCGAATAAAAACATCGGACCTGATCCCAGGCGAAGACATGTCGTTCCTTGAGAAGTGGAACATGAATCGTAAGTGCTATCCTCCTATTTCAATTTGTCCGATGTTTTTCCTTTGTTATTTCACTCACCAATTTCACATGGTGTAGCTGTCTCTCGAACGTCGGCTGCGATTATGCACCTGAAAGAATGGGTCGAGAAGGTGGTGTCTCAAAGGACCTATTCCGAGCATGCTTAGCGCGAGATATCGAAGGGCCGATGGGAGGCTAAAAATTATGGTGAGGCCGATATCGTTTCAATTATGCGCCTCATGGTATCGATAATGTTGTCGATTTATAATTTGCTTCATCATTCATTCGCAGTTCTATCGAAGGACGTTGAATTGAGGCCAGCGTCCCCTGATAGTGAGGTTTCCTGCCATCCCCCTGTCTCAGAGTAGGAGAAAAAGAGGAAAGAAGTCCCCAGTTCTTCTGGGCCCGAGAGGAAGAAGCCGAGGAAAAGGATAGCTCGCAAGCCCAAGATCTCGGACTCAAATTATCGATTGGTAGACGAGTCCGAAGAAGACGAAGACCTCGAACTTTTGGGTAGCGAGCCATCTCGGGCAGTCCTCGAGCAGAGGGCCGATGAAACACATCTTCATCAAGTCGAGGGCCCCGAAATGGGGGCGAGAACTGGGGCTTCCGCCGATGCGAGAGAGGCGACGCAAGGAATCTCGGGCCCCATAGAAATAATGGACTCCCCTTCTTTCTTGGAGTCAACCTTTAACGAGGCCCGAGCCGCAACAGGACACTCCCCGAGCAAAAGCCATACACCGGAAGGCCCTTTCCAAGGTTTCTTCGACGGCGTGGAATCGACGGATACTTTTGGGCTCGAAGTACCAAGGAAGAGTCCCTCCACCGGAACGAGCAAGGCATCTTTCGGTCCGAAGCTGGTCGATAGATTTCCTGCTCCGAGTTCGGATCCTGATCGAAAGCGGATAATAAAGTTTTCCATTCCCGAAGATGTTAGGGCCCTTTCTGCGCCTGTGTTGGTGGCTAGTTATCTTCGGTGTTTGGTAACCGAAGAAGATCAGGCCGCGATGGACGAGGTGGATGTACCCTGCTTCTTCAATGAGGCTCAACAAGCATTAAATAAGGTAAGTTTCTGATAAGCCTTGTCTGGTGTTCGCCATTTTGCATTTCAAACTTCGACTAACTGTCATATTTTCTCTTGTACTTGTAGGCCTAGGTGCTTCACCATAAGGCTTTTCTTCGACAACGGGAAGAATCGGCGCGTCGTGAGCGGCTCGAAGGGGAGATGTCGACCCTTCGGGCCGAACTAGACTTTGTGCGTAGAGAAAATTCTGGCTTAATCGATCAGATGGGGCAACAGCTCGACCAAATAAACCGATTTCGATCTGAGGCAAGTGAGGCCAAAGCAGAAATCAATGAATGGAGAACCAGGACCGATCTGCTGACTTCAGAAAAGGAGGCCCTCCAAGCCCAAATGGTTTCATCGGAAAATCAATTATCGGAGGCAAAAGAGAAAATCGGGGCTCTGACTAAGAGCACCGATATGCTTCAATCCCAAGTCGACGCGCTCACTTCGGATCGTGAAATTTTGGTCAACGAGCTGTAAACGGCAAAATTCGAGGTTGCTGCATCCAAGGCTAAGGCCGATGAGTTATTGTCCCAATACAGGGCCGATGCCGAGGCTGCTCAAGATCAATCAAAGATTTTGGTCGAATATACCAAGTGTCAAACCCACCTATATGCTCTTGAGGAAATACAAGCTCGGGGATTCGATCTATCAACCGAGATCGACGATGCCAAAAGGATCGAAGCCGAAGCCAGAAAACAAGCCTTCCCAGAAGAAGTAGAAGAAGAAGAAGAAGAAGACTCCGAGAATTCTGAATAAAGCGCCTCTTTTGTGTTTTTTTTTTTTTTTTGTAATGAAGTCCCCATTTCTGTAAACATACTTTGTTCATATATATATAAAAGTCTTCTTTTCTTTCCATTCCTTACTGATTTAATTCGATTCCCTGTACTAGAACCGATGGTTCAACTGTTCTTCAGGTTTAGTTTAGAATTAGCCAATTTTAGGATATGCCTTAGTAGACTTTCCCTCTCTTCGATCGATTTGGTAAGGCCTTAGCCTCAAAAGGGTTTGGGGTTTGCCTCAATAGGTCTTACTTCCCTTCGAGTTTCATTAACTCGATACGGCCTTAGCCTTTTAAGAAATCGGGGTTTGCCTTAACAGGTCTTACTCCCCTTCGAGTTTCATTAACTCGATACGGCCTTAGCCTTTTAAGGAATCGGGGTTAGCCTTAACAGGTCTTATTCCCCTTTGAGTTTCCATTAACTCGGGATGGCCTTAGCCTTTTAAGGAATCGGGGTTCGCCTTAGTAGGTCTTAGTCCCCTTCTATTGAATTTGATTTTCGGATGAATCTCTGAGCAATGTTAGCTTCTGATTGAACAACGAAAATCGAAACAGACCTTGGGCTCGGAGACAGGATATCGATGCAAAAGAACTTTTATTCATATTCAAGTGCTTGTACAATTTGCTTATGGGATAGATCAATCTATTTGGGTACGGTTCTTTTGACCGTTTGACCCTTACATCGATTCCTAATGATCTATGAGAAGTTCCCTCGAATTGAAGTAGCTAAGCAGTCTTCTGATATTTGAGGTCGATCGAATTTTAGCACCGAACATTGTTGTCTTCGATATGCGACCGGTCTTCAGATCTAAGTTAGCACGTTTTTCGGTTGCCTCATTAAAAACCTTGCCGTAAAATCTAATTTGGGACAAAACCGGTCGAAGGGAAAAAGAGTGCAACGCGTGCTTTCAGTCCTAATGTCCTGTGCTTTCTGGTTCGAGGTTACTTTACTTGATACCTGTGAGTGTTAGTAACATAAAACAAATAAAAACGAAGAGTGAAAAATCGTACTTCAACAATAGTATCGTTTTAAGTGATTTATGTTCCAATTGTTTGGCAGCTGTTTGCCGTCCATTGTTCCAAGCTTGTACGATCCCTTTCCGGTGATCTTTATGATGGAGTAAGGCCCTTCCCAGTTCGGCCCCAACTTCCCTTCGTTTGGGTCTCGAGTATTGGGTTTGATTTTTTTGAGCACTAGATCTCCGATGTTGAAATGTCAAAGATGGGTTCTTCTGTTGTAGTATCTTTCGATCTTTTGCTTTTGGGTGGCCAATCGAACAAGGGCTGCTTCCCTTCTTTCATCCAATAGTTCCAAACTGGTATTCATAGCCTCGCAATTTGATTCCTCGATTGCATAGCGAAACCTGATGCTCGGTTCGCCTACTTCGACCGGTATCAAAGCTTCAGCACCATACACTAGGGAGAAAGGGGTGGCTCCCATGCTGGTTTTCTCGGTTGTGCGATACGCCCATAGAACTTCAGGCAATATTTCTTTCCATTTCCCCATCGCGTCAGTTAATCTTTTATTGAGATTTCGAAGTATGGTTTTGTTGGTCGATTCAGCTTGTCCATTACCGCTGGGGTGATAGGGCGTCGATAGGATCCTTTTGATCTTGTTATCTTCGAAGAACTTCGTCACTTTGCTACCGATGAATTGCTTCCCATTATCGCCCACGATTTTTGATGGCATCCCAAATCGACATACGATGTGATCCCAAATGAAATCGATCACTTCCTTTTCCCTAACCTTCTCGTATGCCTGCGCATCAACCCATTTGGAGAAATAGTCAGTCATAAAAAGAATGAATTGAGCCTTACCTGGCTTGTAGAGGAGAGGTCCGACGATGTCCATTCCCCATTTCATGAACGGCCACGGCGACAAGACCGAATGCAACATCTTCCCGGGCTAGTGGATCATCGGTGCATGTCTTTGGCACTCGTTACACTTGCGAACGAACTCCTTTGCGTCTTTTTCCATATCAATCCAATAATAGCCGGCTCGGATTATTTTTCGAACCAGGGATTCGATGCCGGAATGATTCCCGCATGTGCCTTCGTGTATTTCCCTTAAAATATATTCGGTGTCACCCGGTCCCAGACATATCGCGAGGGGGCCACCGAATGTCCTTCTAAATAAGGTTCCGTTATCGGATAAACAGAACCGATCTGCCTTTGTGCGCAATGTTCTCGATTCTTTTGGGTCCGAGGGTAGCTTACCGGATCTGAGATACTCTATATACTTATTCCTCCAATCCCAGGTCAAACTTGTTGAATTGATTTCGGCGTGGTCTTCCTCCACTACCGACCTCAAGAGTTGTACGACCTTTTCGAATTCGATCTCGTCATCTTCGACTGATGATCCCAAATTGGCGAGGGCGTCGACCTTACTGTTTTGCTCTCGAGGTATGTGTTGCAAGGTCCATTCTTTAAACCTATGCAGCGTGACTTGAAGCTTGTCTAAATACCTCTGCATTTTTCCTTCCCTGACTTCGAAAGTTCTGTTAGCTTGATTCACCACAAGGAGGGAATCGCACTTAGCTTCGATTATCTCCGCTCCCAGGCTTTTGGCTAGTTCTAAACCTGCAATCATAGCTTCATACTCCGCTTCGTTGTTAGTTAATTTTACAGTCTTGATAGACTGTCAAATCGTATTCCCATGGGCTTTAGCACGATACCAAGCCCCGATCCCTTCGCGTTCAAGGCGCCGTCTGTGAATAGGGTCCACACTCCCGTAGGAGTCCCCGATTCGGTCATTAGTTCTTTTTCGACCTCGGGTATCAGCGACGGTGCAAAATCGGCAACGAAATCCGCCAATACTTGAGACTCAGTTCGGGGCCGATACTCGATATCGTACCCACTTACTTCGATATCCCATTTGGCCAATCGGCTAGATAGCTCGGGCTTATGTATTATGTTTCTCAACGGGTAGGTTGTTACGACGCATATGGGATGGCATTGGAAGTAGGGTTTCAGTTTCCTAGAGGCACTCAATAAAGCGAGTGCCAATTTTTCTAAATGAGGGTATCTAGTTTCGGCCTCGCCTAATGTTCTGCTAACGTAATAAATAGGAAATTGTGTACCTTGTTCTTCTTGAACCAAGACCCCACTTACCGCTACTTCCGAGACGGCAAGATAGAGGTACAGTCGCTCCCCTGTTTTCGGTGTATGCAGCAAAGGTGGGCTAGACAGGTACCTCTTAAGTTCTTCTAATGCGCGTTGACACTCCGTAGTCCACGAGAAGTTGTTCTTCTTTTTCAACATGTTGAAAAATCGGTGACTCTTATCGGATGATCTCGAAATAAATCGGCCCAGAGCGGCTATCCGACCTGTCAGCTTTTGCATGGCCTTTACATTATCTACGATTGTAATGTCTTCGATAGCCTTGATCTTCTCGGGGTTGATTTCTATTCCTCGATTCGAGACCATAAAATAGAGGAATTTGCCTGAGCCCATACCAAATGCGCATTTCTCCGGGTTTAACTTCATGTTGTACCGTCTCAGCACGTCGAGCTTTTCCTGCAAATGGCTCAAATGGTCATCTGCTCGCAGGGACTTAACTAACATATCATCAATATAAAACCTCCATTATTTTTCCTAATTGTTTTTCGAACATTTAGTTTACTAGGCGTTGGTAAGTGGCTCCCGCATTCTTTAACCTGAATGGCATCACGTTATAATAGTATGTACCATACTTAGTGATGAAGGATGTCTTTTCCTAGTCATCCGAGTCCGTTCGTATTTGGTTATAGCCAGAGTAAGCATCGAGAAAGCTAAGGGTCTCATGGCGAGCGGTAGCATCGATCATGCGATCGATGTTGGGTAGAGGAAAAGAATCTTTAGGGCACGCCTTGTTTAAATCCTTACAATCTATGCACGTTCTTAATTTATTCCCCTTTTTAGGGACTACTACTACGTTTGCTAACCATTCTGGATATTTAACTTCCCGAATGGACCCTATTTTTAAAAGCTTAGTTACCTCATCCTTGATGAATGCTTGTTTGATTTCGGATTGAGTTCTCCTTTTTTGCTTGACTGGCCGGAATTTCTGATCGATGCTTAGCTTGCGGGTCGTTATCTCTGATGGTATACCTGTTATGTCGAGATGGGACCAAGCGAAGAAATCTTCGTTAGCTATAAGAAATTGTATAAGTTTTGTCCTGAGCTCGGAACTTAGGACCGAGCCCAGGTATACCTTTCGATCTGGCAAGTCTTCTCGGAGTGAAACTTGCTCGAGTTCCTCGATTGTTGATTTGGTCGCATCGGACTCATCGGGACCGACGAATGACCTGGGGATTCCATAGCTATCATCTTCGAGATGCACCTGTTCACCTTCGTCTATCGAGGGTGATGCCTGTGATTGCTATTTGACCTTTTGCGAAGGAGTTGCTGGTACCGGTATTGCTTCTTCTACTGCGAACATCTCTTTCGCAGCCGGTTGCTCCCCATAGACTGATATAATCCCATCAGACGATGGGAATTTCAACACTTGGTGTAGTGTCGAAGGCACTGCCCTCATGCCGTGGATCCATGGTCTCCCGAACAGCGCGTTATACCTCATGTCTCCATCGATCACGCAGAACTTTGTCTCTCGAATGGTACTAGCAGTGTTTATCGGCAATGTTATTTCGCCCTTGGTCTTTTCGCACGCCATGTTGAATCCATTGAGTACCCGGACCATAGGGACGATTCGATCTGTCAGCCCGACTTGTTCTATAACCCATGATCGGATTATGTTGGTCGAACTACCAGGATCGACCAATACGCGCTTTACCTTCGTCCTGTGTACAAGCACCGATATCACTAACGCATCGTTGTAAGGTTGCATAATTCCTTCTGCATCTTCTTCGCTGAAATGTAAGATTTCCTCCATTGCATAGTCCTGAGTGTGCTTTTCCCAGGTGATGGATATCTTAGTGCGCTTTAGTACCGGACCTTGAGGCGCATCTACTCCGCCCATGATCATATTAATTATGTGTTGTGGCTCTTCCTGGTTCACTTGCTTGTTCTTGTTCCCATAATGATTTTTGGCTCGGTTGCTCAAAAATTCTCATAGATGGCCATTTTCGAGCAACCGTGCCTCCTCCGCTCTTAGCTGTCGACAGTCTTCTATCCTGTGCCCGTGTGTACCATGATATTTGTATATCAAATTGGGGTCTCTTTGGGCAGGGTCTGATTGCAAAGGTTGATGCCACTTAGTGTCCTTGATACGACCGATAGCCGACACGAGAGTAGCCGCATCGACGTTGAAATTGTACTCCGATAGCCGCGGTGCTTCTCGATGACCGGTGGTTCTCTCGAAGTTGCTTCTCATCATGGGTCCTCGGTTGTTTCGGCTATGATCGTTCCTTCTTTCGCGTCTCGGGGAGTCCTGCCTTACTGGAGTAACTTTCCTGTCTCCAGGATATGGTCGATGCCGATCTCTGCTCAATCTCGTTTCCCGATGAATATCCCTTCGAACCCTATCATGAGTTCTGATGTGGTAAATAGATCCCGAAGGGGCTCCAAGCTGGTCATCCTCGACTCTGATCTTTGACTGGTATTGGTTGTGTATATCCGCCCATGTGACGGCCGGATATTCTATCAAGTTCTGTTTAAGTTGCTGCGAAGCCGTTGAACTTCAAGCGTTGAGCCCTTGGGTGAAGGCTTGTACGGCCCAATCGTTAGTGATCGGTGGCAGGTCCATCCGTTCCATCTGAAAACGAGATACAAATTGAGAAAGAATGCAAACCACAATTCTAGAATAGCTTGACCTTGATAGAATTCTCTAAGATAGACAAATAAGAAGCAAGTGGATAAAGAAAATAATTAGAGTAGACTATGTTTTTTGTATATTGATCGTTGTTTTTCTGATGATCCTTTTACAATTATGCTGCCCCTTTATATAGGGAGGGGAATGAGTCTTATACAAGGTAAAAAATCTATCTACAGGGTAAAATATCCCTTGAATTACTGATTTCAACGTCTTTGCTGATTTCCGCTGTGATTCACGCCGAGATACTTACGTATCACGGGATTTCTGGTCCTTCTGTTACGCAAATCTGATAATTTTACCCTAGGGCGTTTTACCTTAATCGACCCCAACGGTCTCGTCTCGGATATCAGGGCTTCGAGTTCCGTTTCGATGACATCCAGTCTCAACCTTCGTTTCTTGATGTCTCGAGCCCGGCCTATCGAGCAGTAATTCTAATCGACACCAGCTGTATGAATTCGAACCCGATATTCTCTATGCAAGCGGTCGAGTTCGACCCCATCCACTTATTAAATTGAAAAAAAAAGTTTATCCTCTTATATTAACCCTTAATTAATGATTATTATTTTCTTTGATGAATGTAGAAATTTACTGATGCTTTACGTAGTTAATATTGATTTCTAGTTGAATTTTTTTGTAAAGTGAGTTGTGCTATATTGGAGAGTAACTCATTGCTTTGTTTAGGATAAACCATATTTTAAACTGGAAAACTATAAATAAAGAGCTAAAAATACCCAAAAACAATTAAATGTAATGAATAAGGATCCAAAGTCGAGGATGGAAAAAGCTGAGAGGTGTCAGTTAGCAAACACAAATCGCAATCAACAAATTATAAAATACAATGCTAAATGGGCTTAGGCCATCTACAAACTTGCACCATTTTTTGATGGTGCAAAAAATAGTGCAAGGTTGGAGCTTCAAAATACTATTTTTTACACCAAATGCTATTTTGGTGCAAAAAATAGTATTTTGAAGCTCCAACCTTGCACTATTTTGGTGCATGAATAGTGTTGCACCAAATTTGGTACAACACTATTCATTGCACCATTACTATTCATTAATAATTTTTTTTATTATATAACATTTTTAATTTAACATATTATAAATTTTAATTTTTACATTTAGATTCCTAATATACCTATTCATCTACACCATCACTATTCATTAATATTTTTTTATAGTTTTTATTATATAACACTTTTAATTTAACATATTACAAATTTTAATTTATAATTTTAGATTCCTAATATACCTAATTATTTTTTATGTAATATCTTATAATATTAATTTTACATCTTAATTTTGGAGTGTAAGTTTTATAAATTAATTTTCGTATATATTATTTTATATAAAATTGTAAGTTAATTTTATTATAAGTTATAATTGTATTAAAAAATATAACCATCACAAAAATGAAAAGTGCAAATATAAAATATAATATGTTGTTAATAAATAACACATGTTCAATAACATAATAATTTCGAATATATAACACAATGTTCAATAACAACACAATGATCAATAACATAACAATGTTCAATACATTAAAATTGAAAATACATTAAACAACATAAAAATTATAACAATAATTTAGTACTCTAGTAGGTCGTTTCCAGATCCACCAATATTATTAAAATATTGAGTGTATGGGGCAGAGGATTGTTGTGGTTGTGGCTGTTGAAATTGTTGACTTCTTTTATCCATTATTCGTTTTTGTTTTTGTCGAATAAATTCACGAATATTTGGATCAGCAATAGAATCTAAATTCGACAATAAAATTTTATTTGTTGAAAAGATGTTGAACGTGCATTTGGAGTTTTGCAATCTCGTTGCAATTATTGCAGGGCCGTCACGTTTTTTGAGAAAAGAAGTGCTACATGATATATTAACATCATGTATTATACTGCACAACATGATAATCGAGGATGAGCTTGATCATAATGCACCAATTCAAGATGCTTGGGAAGGTCCAACTCCAACAGTAGAAATGGTAGTAGATGAAAATTATCGATTTGAACAATTTTTTAGCTCGACCCAAAAAAATTAAGAACAAAGATGCTCATTTGCACTTCGTAATGCATTGGTAGAGCATTTATGGGAGCAACGTACTAATCATGTAAGTTGAATATTTATGTAGAAATTAAAATAAATTCTACCTTAATATAATAGTATTTATTTAATTATATTTTATCAATTATTTTACTTTTATTTGAATTATCCATTAATATGTATAACGTATAATATTTGCTTATAATTTATATTATTTAAAATTTTTGGTATAAAATAATTTTATATTAAATAATTATATAACAAAGGATTATGAATTACATGGGATGGATATGTAAAAAAAAAAAAAAAAGG
>MCJB01009678.1:63620-80429 GCA_002018475.1 Nicotiana obtusifolia | reverse complement strand
AAAAAAAAAAAAAAAAAGGATTTTTTTTCTGAAATTACAAAATAAAATTTAAGTAAAAGAAAATAATATAATATAAAAGAGAGAGAATAATATAAAAGGAATATTCTTTTTTGGTGCAAAAAATGATGCAATAGGTTGGAGTTAATTTGCACCATTTTGGTGCAAAAAATGATGCAATGGTTTAGAGATGCCCTTATAAATTAGGTTTGGAAAATGCGATTTATAAATAGAATGTGACGTATTTGATTTATAAATCCCATTCAGCATATGTGGCATGTGTAATAGTACTTCCGTTATTCTTTATCCTTCTGCCGCATTCTACAAATATGTTTTCTATAATCTTGATATTCTTTAAAAAAAAATAAAAAAAGGCTACTAAAATTGTTGAGCCGCCAAAAGTGCATATTTTAGTGAAAAGATCCTAATTTGGCATTCAACTACTTAGATCCAAAAGGAACTACTTAAATTCAATTGAAAATGAAATCCACGGATATTCAAGGAAAGATAATCCCGAATTTTGCTTGAAATAGCATATTGAGATATAGACAGTTAGTGATCATTTGATTTATAGAAAAGTGATAGCAATCCTCAGATAAAAATGTATGATTATTTTTTTTCGTGTTTGATTTAAATTTTTATTTTACAATTAACAACCCTAAGATAAGTTATAGTATAATTATTGTTTTATTTTTATATCATCTTCAATATAGGATAACAATCATAAAATTAATAATGTCAGAATAAAATACTTAAATGACTAAGATGGCATTCTTCAAGGCTTTCTCCCAATGTCCTTTAGATATCTAAGGATAAATTAGAAATACAAGTTTATCTCATTTTATTTGGCGTAAAATCAAACACATATTTTATAAGATATATCTTATTTTTCAAATAAATCAAATATTTATCAATATAAATATAATCGCTATATAATTTTGTTATTATTTATTTTTTATATTACAATTTTGATATAACTTATTCACCAACCAAATGCTTAATCTAATGCATAAAGTATTTACTTCCTTTTCTTGATAAATCATTTCTAGACATGTATGACATTTCATACACAATTTTGCTTCAAAGGTACTTTTGAGGTAAGTGCAACCGTATACAATTTTTTCAAAAATTAACATTAAAAGCTAAGAACCTTTGTTATAGTAATAGTTTTGTCTTTAGATTGTAATTTAATTTGTGAAGAGCTGTATAGTGTTTTTCCAGAGGATTTATTTTGCATAAATTAAAGTTTCAAATTTTTTTTCCAATAATAAGTAAATAAAATTTAGTTGTCGGAAATTTGAATGTTAGACGAGACAACTCTGCCTCTTCACTTTTAAATTTGGAGCATTAGGCAAGGCTTTATAAGTTCCGGTTAAATAGAAATATATAGAGAGAGATAGATAACAAAGAAAAGGCATCAATCCTTTCTCATTAGTCATTACTTGTTCTTATTTTAAGCGATTAATCATTGCCAGACTAGTTACTACTGTCACAACAATATTAATTTCAAAATAATCTAGTTGGAGAGAATTCTATCCACATAACAAAAAAAATTGTATTGTGACATAGGTAAAAGCTGTCACGTCTATTCACAAGGTGTTTATTTTCAAAGTGTGTTCAAATTTTAAAAAGTATTTTTAGTTATTTTTTCAATTACGTATTCTTTTAAAATTCTACAAAAACTGAAAACACATTAGTGTTGTTTAAGTTTTTCAAATAGAGAAAAGTAGAAGAAAATAAATTTCTAATGACGATTTGTTGAAAAGAAAGTTTAGATTTTTTTGTTAAATATTTTTGCAAAAAATCAGAAAAAAACTTGTTTCAGATTGGTTTGGAGCATTATTTGGAGGCTGCTAAGTGGTAGGTCCGATGGACTTTAAACCCGAAAAGGTTAATGTTCAAAAACCCTAAAACTAACTAAAACACCAGAAATTAACAGTATCGCAAGTTCGCAACTGAGCAACCCCTCCCACCAGCTCCTCCTCCTCCGCCACTGCTGCCGCAACCGCAACCACATCCGGCGGTGTCATAGACGTCAACTGAGTATTCATTTACAGAAATTGTCTCAGAAAATTCCAGAATTTCGCAAGGATTTTAATCATCTTCCACTATTCGCGGTATTTGATTGCTTCTTCGAATTGTTTGCTCTCTTCCTTTTTAATGTCGGATTGGATAGATATTTTCAGCTTATTCATACTTTAGGGATCAGAATTTCACTTAGTTAGAAGAAGAAAATATTTCTATCTGTTGTGAATCCTGAATTGGAATTTAGCCATTGGAATGAGCTTACTTCGCAGCATTTGTTTTGGGATATTTCTTTTTGGGATATTTCTTTGTATAGTGCTTGAGCTTTTCACATTGTACTTATTCGGTGTGATAACTTGCTGAGCCTCTAGTAGTGAAGCTAGTTCCAACCTGCTGCGTTTTTTTCCTTGTTTGCTGTAGAATTAACGTCTAATATGTTATGTAAAATGTAAATATTAAAGCTTAACATGCTGTCATGAAGGAGCCCGAGACTCAATTGGCTCCCAGAAAGACAAAAGGCATCCACTTGATGGTGGAATGAATCTTTGATTTTTTAAAGTATAGTTTCAGTGTCCCTATAGCCGTAGTGTCAGAAAGTCTTTGTGCTATTCAAAGCATTTTTCTGTAGGAATTTGGGGTTCTGTGTAATCTTTCTATTTCGGAGTTTGAACTGGATTGTGCCTTCTGAACCATTTTTCCTTTGAAAATCTTGGAGTTCTATTTTGTGTGATCTTGCTATTTCAAAGATAGAATTGTAATGCTTATGGTATTCAATTTTTTTCAAAAAGATGCTTTATTAACGTGAATTTTAATTTTCGAATAACAAGCAAAGTTTTAAAACCTTTTGCTAAATGATAGTTTTCCTATGGTGCACAATGGTGAAGACAAATATAAAACCACGGTAACTGAAGTAAAATCTGTTATCCCCTGATAATAGCAATCTGTTATGGCCTCAGTAGATTATACAGGTGGATTAAGATTTAAGATTGGTTATAATTTGTCAATGCATTCTGAGTAGTCTCAGAAGGGTTTTTCACCAGTATGCCTTGTCTCCTAATCATGTTTTCCTTTTTCTTGTTCTCCTTTTGCAGAGGAACCTCTTTTGGTGCATTGCAAGAAGACACAATTGATATATCCGAAAGAAGCATGGTAATGGGAGATGAGAAGTTGGATATGCTCCCGAAGAAGGAGAAGAAATCCAAGAAAAGCAATAAGAATGCTGCTACCAGTGGTCCAGGAGTGGCAGTGACTGATGTTAAAATGGTAGACGGTAATTTTAGTTTTGAGGAAGAGAAGTTATCTGTTGCAGAAACCAAGAACGAAAGGAATAAGGCAAAAACGGAAACTAAAACACTAGGAGAGAGTGATGATCGTGACATCAAGAAAAAGAAAAAGAAAAAGAGAGAGGGTGGAACACATCCTGGGAAGTCCATTAAAGGCAGTGATGAAGATGTTGCAATAAGTGTTGAAAAAAAGAAACCCAATAAGTTGAAGAGAAGCCGCAAGGATGAGCGAGAGTTAATTCTTTATGCTCCTTTAGACACCAAGACTATTGCTCATGCAAGTGCGAGTGAAACACGGGACAGTAAGAAGGTGGTTGAGACACTCAACGAGGTCTCTGGTGGAGACACAGTAGAGGAGATTGGGAGGAAGAAGAAAAGCAATAATAATGCTCCGACCAGCGGCGTAGGACTGACAAAAAGTGATATTAGAGCTGTTGAGGGTGATTTAGGCTTAGAGGAAGAGAAGCTGTGTGTTGTGAAAACCAGGAAAGAAAAGGATAAGGTCAATAAGGAAATTAAAGCAGAAGGAGAGAGTGAAGATTATGATGTCAAGAGAAAGAAAGAAAGAAAAGGCAGGACGTTCAATAAAGACGGCGCCGAGGCTGCTTTGAAAAATTTTGAAGAAAAGAAAAGCTTAAAGAAATGTAATAAGTTGAAGAAAAGCTGCCGGGATGAGCAGGAGACAATGCATAATATCAAGGATGGACAGGGAGATATCATGGCAGAAGACAATCAAGGTGATATTTCTTCAACTGTGGAAGAGATAGAAGAACAAAGCAGAACAGATAATGGTAATATCAGAAAGAGGAAAAAGGTAATGTTAGGAGACAGTTCTGAAGATCCTACACATGAAAAGAGTGAAAAGAGAGTGAGATTCTCTGGTCATGTTCAGATTTTCCCTTCATCCGGTGATCCAAGTGACGAGAATCATGAAACCGAGGAAGAAAATTTACTGCGTGGCAAACGATTCTCGAAATTAGAAGATGAAATTGTCAAAGAAGCTGTTCATAAGTACATAGATATACATAACTTGGGCGAAGAAGGGCTTCAAAAGATCTTGAACTCTAGATCTTATCCCGAAGTAAAAGGATGCTGGAAAGAAATTGGGAGTGCTATACCATACAGGCCGTACACTGCGGTTTATTATCGCGCACAGGTCTTGTTCCGAAGGAGTGAGACGCGTAAATGGACTGAAGAAGAGTATGAGATGGTACGAAAATTCCACAAAGAGCACGGGAACAATTGGAAGGTCTTGGCTGATGAACTTGGAAAACATCGGTTTCATGTGAAGGATACATGGCGAAGGGTAAAACTGGCCAATAAGAAGAAAGGACATTGGAGTCAGGAGGAGTACCAGACTTTGTTTGATTTAGTAAACACCGATCTGAGACTGAAGCTTTCTGAAGAGAAGAAATCTAAGTATGGGATGTTACGGGATAATATTGCTTGGGGCGCAATAAGTGACAAATTGTCCACAAGAACTGATGCAACTTGCTGCTTGAAGTGGTACGACCAATTAACATCACCCATGGTGGCCAAAGGTGAATGGTCAGATGCTGATGACTATCGCCTAGTTGATGCACTTTTTGAGCTGGATGCTAGCTGCATAGAGGATGTGGACTGGGACAATCTTCTTGACCACAGGCCTGGCGAGATATGTCGAAAGAGATGGAATCAAATGGTTCTTCACATAGGTCAACATGGAAACAGGTCATTTGCTGAACAAGTAGAAGTTCTAGCTGAGAGATACCGTCCAGAATTGGTCGAAGTAAGAGAGGCTTGGGATAGTAAACCAGTTATTCCATGATATGGCATTACTCAGCAGGGATGGGTCTGTTCGTTGAAGAGTCTTATAAAACATGTAGAAGACATAATTTAGAAGAGGTTCATTACTGTCTGGTGGAAAGAAAAGGGAAAGATTTCCACAGTGAGATATTGGACTGTTAATTTGCAGGGCAAGAGATCAATCAATTTCAACTGCTACTTGAGATGAAGGTTTTGAGTTTTGACAGTGTGCTGTTATCATTGCTCCTATGTTTCTATTCCTTTATTCAAAGATTTTTTATTATCAGTAGTGAAGGGGAGCCTTGGTGTAACTGGTAAAGTTGCTGCCATGTGACCAGGAGGTCACGGGTTCAAGCCGTGGAAACAACCTTTTGCAGAAATGCAGGGTAAGGCTGTGTACTATAGACCTTGTGGTCCAGGCCTTCCCCGGACCCCGCGCATAGCGGGAACTTAGTGTACCGGGCTGCTCTTTTTTATTATTTGTGATGTATCCTTTTTCTTTTCTCCAATCTCATAGCATATGGTATGTGTTCAGTACTTAATGTAGTCTTGAAATATCATGGTACTGTCAATATATCATCTTCTGTCACAAAACCATTGAGGACATTTGTGCACCAAATGCTTCAGCTTTACTACTGGGGTAAAGACTATTGAGGTGTTTGCTTTCAATAGTTGGAAAAATAGGGAAGTATTTGCGCTTTCTGCTAACTGGGTTCCTGCATGTCTCCCAGTGATCAGCACGAAACTACTTTCAGTGTTTCACAGGATAAAAAGTTAAGATGGTTAGATGGTGAATGATTACGATGTTGAATCTGACTTAGTGGAGTTATAACCGGAGCTTAGCAGAGTTGGATTCACTAAAAAAAAACATATGCGGTTGATTTTAGCTTTCGGTGGACGGAGCAACAGTTAATGCAGATACGTTTTGTACATTTTGAACGATATTTCTGAGCATAAGCTGTAAAATAAATTACAGGAAGACCACTTCTCCGCTATGGAAAGAGCTGCCATCGTGCTTTGCATTACGTTACAACAATCCTAGCGGATAGAGAAAAAAGTGGGAAAAGGGGGAACCAAAAATCAGAAGAGAAAGAGGAAAAAGAGAGATTGGACAAAGGAAAATTGTATTAAAATGCAAGTTAGCTGTATGCCAGCCCTGTAGGAAGCTATAACGAAAAAGAAGAGAAACGAGACAAGAAAGAGGTCACGTGAGATGATATGCATTTACGTTAGACTCCTATATCTGCTAATGCAAACGACAACCGAAAATCTCTAGGCGTAACGATATTGAAGTCTGAAGTTTATAGAGTTATCATGAGATAGGACCAATGTCTTACTGTACTTGCAAAAAACAAAACAATGCCGACACTGCCGTGCTTCAAGTTGAAGCTCCCTCATCTTATTTTAATCATATTTATATTTGAGATTGAGGCATACGTAATTGATTTATTGATATTTCTACCATTTTTTACCAACTGATTTGCCCAGGAGTACGATGAAACAACCTTTGTGGCTTCCAAGGAATCAAGACCCACTAAAATAAGAAGAAACCAAATAGTTTGTTCTAACCGTCCTTGGCAAATTAAAAACAAAAAACGCTTCTGAGAATTCGCGGTAATATTGAATAGATGATTAAGATAGTGACATCTACATAATGAAAAGCTAGAATACATGGCAAGGATTTCGAGGACTCTTATGTCATGAGTCGGGAAATAATTGAGTAGTGCATTTTACCATTTCGTTAAAATATATTATCCTTTCATTTCCAACGAGAGAGTTCAATAAGTCATGTTGGTCTGCCATTTTAGTAAGAGGGATGTAACAGTAAAACATTAAATGGACTTGTCTGAAAAAAGGTAGCTAGTGGGAGTAAATGTTAATATAATATAATTAAGGACTTCTAGACTGTAATTTGTACTAACGAATAAATTGATGGTCGCATGAAAGTTTTCTTGAAATTTAAGACTGATGAGTGCGCGCGGAAGTCAATGATTGTTGGCACCACCGCTAGCAAGTGTCACTTATCATGATGTAGTTTTGGTTAATTGGTTCACTCTGATATCTCTATAAATAGAAAAATCTGCCTTGATATACATGTCGTCCACCTCAAGCAGTAACAACCTTTCCTCATCAGCCACCCCGCGCATGACTGTGACCGCTATATTTAAATTATGGGTTTAGAATTTAATTTGGTAAAATTTTTAATAAGTTATCATATACTTATAGTATGTTGGTGTCAAAAATAATGTGTTCAGTTAGATTCCATTGGATAAAATTTCCATCTGCTGACTGCCCCGGCCTAGACGTCCGTGGACCTCTATTCTAAGTAACTAGTGTATATAAATAGCTAGGTAGCTGCTCATTCAGATTAAACCCAAGGCTAGCTCCAATTAGACCTTTCACTAAAAGGGGCTCTGCACATTTTATTCCTGTCGTAGCCAAAGCCAAAAGGTGCCGGAAAAACCAGAGGATGATGCCACCAACTTTAGAGCTGCTACTATGGTGCTGCTTGTGTTTGTGTGGTGTACTAACGACGACGTATGCTCGGCCTCAGCCTCGAAATCTGATCATCGCTGATTCAAATTCCAATGCGTACATCCGCAGAAGCCTCTTGAACAATGGCCTCGGCCGAACTCCTCAAATGGGGTAAGATTTTGTTATATACTGTCAGTGCGCATAAGTTAAATTAGTTTCGATAAGACATTATTTGAAAGTGGAAAAAGTATAAGTAGTGTTGTTGTTATCATGAAAGATAACCATGAAGCAGAGTATGTTAGATTCATAATGGCAGCTCGTGAACTTGTCAAGTTGTCTATACTTGTTTGTTGCACCAAAACAATTGAATTAAGATCTATAATTCAAAAACATTTTACTACAAGAAAACAAAAACCATTCAGATGGGACAGTGATTTAGCCCCCTTAATTGACTTGGATTTTCCATTCATGTGGACCCCACTCCACATATTTTTGTGGAAAATCAGAGAAAAGGGTACGTTTCAAGAAAGACAGTTTAGTGACTAAACTATCATAATTCAAGATTTAAATGTCATATATTTTTTTTTCCTAAAAAATATTCTTTAAATTATTTGAAAAAGGTAGATTTAGAGAAAGGCTAGCTTTGGATGATTAAGTGTTGTTGTTGTGGGTGATAAACAGATGGAGCAGCTGGAATCATTTTGCTTGTAATATTGAGGAGAAAATGATAAGAGAAACAGGTCAGCTAAATTTTTGACTACTCTCAGTTGACAAGAGTCAAATGAACAAATTCATGTACCATACTTCTTTGCTAGCTACAATACAGTTGTCACAAGTTGGTTTTACATGTGGCAGCTGATGCAATGGTATCTACTGGACTTGCTTCTCTTGGTTATGAATACGTCAACATAGGTAACTTTTTCTTTACCATGTTTAACGAATGAATTTAATTAACTTTTAAAACATTTTACAATTAATTAATTATTTCATAACAGGTGAATTCTAACTTGAAAAATGACGGGTAAATTTACAATGATCAGCGTTAGAATATAAGTGTTATCCTTTGACGAATTACAGTCTTCTTGTTAATAATTTTACTTCCAAAATTTGACACCTAATCAATTATTTGTCATATTTTCTTCCAATAGATGACTGCTGGGCCGAACTCAACAGAGACTCTCAGGTACACTAAAATACTTCCCTATTTCTTAATTTCTAGCTCTATTTGTCTATATTCTCAGACCGATACTCGTATTACATATTAGTACTTATATTCTAAGGTAATGAGAACACTTAGTAATTTGTGTATTAGGCCATTAATAATGTCATCCTACATTTTCTTTTTACAACAGAATAGGCTCCGTAAATGGAATTTTATTTAGGTATTAAGGAGGGAATAACACCACTCAACACTTAAGATAGAGTTCAATGCCTAACAAAATGGCCAAAATTAAAGGCAAAAAAGGAGGAAATACCATTATCACGATTATATTTGTGGCTATATTTTGCCGACAAAGGAAAAAAAGCTCAATAGTCAATTATACGCTTTAAATATGAGACTATTTAGAAAGCTTCAAAAAAAAAAAAAAAGGACGTACGAAACATTGGATGCATCTAACGTCAATTAGTTTAAATATTGAAATGTATGTGGTAACGGATCTAAAATTTTAAAGTTAGTCAGCGTGAAGTATTATTGCACTCACTATTTTGTCTTAAGACTATTCTATAAAGTCAAGTTGAACGCAATGAGTGAAACTGTATTTGCAGCTTATATTGTACATCTGCTCTTGGATTTATAACACTTAATTTGCATGTAAAGTTAGTTGAACTTTTTCTTTGGAGGTAATTTTCGCGTTGAGCAGAGCATGAAATACTTTGAACGAAGTCATAGAACAGTTGATACTAAAGCTCTTAACAAAATTGACAGGGAAATATGGTTCCTAAAGGTTCAACTTTTCCTTCTGGAATTAAAGCACTAGCAGATTATGTTCACAGCAAAGGATTGAAGCTCGGAATTTATTCTGATGCTGGGTAAATTCTTTTTTTTTTTTTTTTTTTTTTGGGGTAACTTTCAAATTTTATTAGTCACCAAAGCAAAACAATACATCCTAGTCATAATTTTATTAATTCCTTTTAAATTTTATGTATGCCATCTATAAGGAATACGTAATTAGGTGGTTGTAATATTGTAATGCATACATTAAAAGACGTAAAACTAAATCAGTTTTGAAATTTGCAAGAATTGATAAACGACATTCAAACTAACTATTTTTTTCTAATGCAGGAGTCAGACGTGTAGTAAACAAATGCCAGGTTCATTAGGACACGAAGAACAAGATGCAAAAACTTTTGCTTCCTGGGTATGTTTGCTTGGCCTATATAGACCATTTTTAAAAAAGAAACAATTATCATAATTTTGCATTTAATCGCCAGTATTTAACTTGTCCTATCTTTCTTAGGGGGTTGATTACTTGAAGTATGATAATTGTAACAACGAAAATCGTAGTCCAAGAGAAAGGTATATAACTTTTGTTATTATTTCGGTATTTTAAACTGTCAATTAACAGTATTTGTTTCCTTAAATGAAAAAGGTATCCCATAATGAGCAAAGCTTTACAGAACTCTGGAAGGGCTATATTTTATTCTCTATGTGAATGGTGAGTATATTTCTTGAATTTAATGTGATGATGCCATTGGCGGCACATCTAGATTAGACTAAGGATTTTAATAAGTATTTTTTTTTTTTTCAATTTCAGGGGAGATGATAATCCTGCCACTTGGGCTTCCTCTGTTGGAAATAGTTGGAGAACCACTGGAGATATTTCTGATAAATGGGACAGGTAAAATAGAAATTAAAAATAAAAAAAAAATAGAGTAAGTGCTCTTCAAAATTTTAATTTAAAATTAAGAAAAATAGAAACTTCCAAAACAATTAGAGAGTGTATTCCTAGCTCATTGAGGTTGTTCCCTTATAAAAAAGAAAAAGAAAAGAAAAACTTATGTGTTATTCTAAATTCGACTCCCATTTTAATCAAATTAGTAATTTCATTTCGTATTTAATAAAAAACTAGTGAAAGAATCTGAGTATTAACTCAAGAGTTTAATACGCTTGACTTGGCAGCATGACTTCTCGGGCAGATATGAATGACAAATGGGCATCTTATGCTGGTCCAGGTGGCTGGAACGGTAATTATTAAAATTTCACTTATTTAATTTGATAATAAATCAAGATTACTTTTCCCAACTTTGAATTAATTTGGCATGGGGTTTGTTGCTACAGATCCAGACATGTTGGAAGTCGGAAACGGAGGAATGACTACTGCAGAATACCGTTCACATTTCAGCATATGGGCATTAGCAAAAGTCAGTCGTGATTATAATTCTGAATTTAACTTAAAAAAATCTCTTTCCAAAAAGGACTTTAATGTGTTATGTACTTTTTTTGTTTGTTATAGGCGCCTTTAATAATAGGTTGTGATTTACGTTCGATGGACCAAACTGCCCATGAAATCCTAAGCAACAAAGAAGTTATTGCAGTTAATCAAGGTAAAAAAGTTTCTTATTCTTCTTTCAGTTGCATTCTAACAAGACTAATGCTAGAAGACTAGAACATAACATTTTTCTACTTGTTTAAATTGAGATCAGATAGACTTGGAGTTCAAGGTAAAAAAGTAAAGCAGAATGGAGACTTGGAGGTAAGTAATTTTTTAAATGACCCTCAATCCAATTTGCATGTCCATTTAACTCTTCTTTAATACAATCATAATAATATATTCAGCGCAATCTTAAAAGTAAGATTTGAGGAGGGTAGTGTGTACGTTAAAACCCTATCCCCTTGTGTGATGTAAAAAGGTTGTTTCCGATATACATCCTCGGCTCAAAGCTAACCTTCTTTTAATACTCAAAACTTGCAAATACGGTATTCAGGTTTGGGCAGGACCTTTAAGTGGTAAAAGGGTAGCAGTGGTGCTATGGAATAGAAGTTCATCCAAAGCTGATATCACTGCTTATTGGTCTGATATAGGCCTTGATTCTTCCACTGTTGTTGATGCACGAGACTTGTGGGCTGTAAGTCTTTCATTTATTCCTTTTTTCTAATTTAAATTGCTCACAGGAGTATATATGATCAGTAATCATGTAGGACAAATCTTCATTTGCTGCATATATACACACTGTATTGTCTCCACACAACCACAGTAATCATGTAGGAGAAAGTAAGCAAAGGAGGAAGTGTGGTTTTGAAATTAACTTAATACACAAAAGATAAGCATCATTTTGTTTGTATATTTACATGCAAGGTTAACGTGCATAACATATATCAATTGATTGGTTTGCAGCATTCAACGAAAGGATCAGTTAAAGGACAAATATCAGCTAGCGTTGATTCCCATGATTGCAGGATGTATGTTCTCACTCCTAAAAAATAAGTTCAACCAACTTCTTAATTGTATTTCTGATGGAGGCATATATACCTCGTTTAATTAGAAGAAGAAAAATAAGTTACGTAGTTTTCATCTTTATAGTAGTCAACTAGCACAAAAATCCATTTTACTATGGAGTTTGTTTTCTTTATGTATTGAACTTAGTGCATGTTGTTTTCTTTCTCTATATTTACTTTATGTTTATCATTTTGTTATTTCAATTTCGATTACTTTAGCTGCTACTGCTTCATTTCCGTTTCCTTAATAGATTTTTTTTTTAGCATTTACACTTATCACAAAAGGAAATAAACCGGACATGGAATACATGATCACACAGAGTTCTACACTATATTCACCAACCAATATAGGATGAAAACTTAACATATAATTTTTTCCCCCAAATATAAGAGGGCTACATTAATTTATAAATCCGATCAATTTACAGAGGGAGTCAAAGGATATATTACATAACCAGATTGGAATTTTTTTCCAGGAGACCTGTTTAAATAGAGATTAAGCAACATTAGCTAGAGATACTAGAGTTCAACTAATAAAATTGTTCACCCTCAAAATCGGATAACAATTAAATTTGTAAGTGATTTTAAAGATACGCGGATTAAGTTGATACAAAGCGATAAATTAAGTCAAATTGAACAAACAAAGATAAAATGGATTCAAATCACACAAGGAGGATAGTTTCAGCCTTAATGAAGTATTCGCCCTCGATCCGGGCTCACTATGGCCAGCACTGATGAACAAAAGAAAGAGCTAATAACAGAAAAATAATAATATATTGCTTTGGAATGCGTGTTATAGTGTCCCCTTTGAATAAAAATCATCTCCTTTATATAGTAGAAGAGTTTCATCCCTAGTACAATTCATAAAAAGGTAAAAATCTTCTTTTTCGTTAATCATTGATCAGCTGCCTATACGGGCCGAGATCCGCACCGTGATATCCGGTCGGGCGCAGATATCACGGCCCTTCGTTAGTCGTGTGCAACTGTTTGATAAGGCTTTTCATAGGTCTTGGATCTTGAACCAAATCCTGGGGCATGGTCTCGATGGCTTCGGTGGTAAGCGAAATGTTCGGACCTTAGCACAAGAGGTATATCCGGCCGGTCCAGGACATAAAAGCCCTCCGTTGGCAGTGCTTGATTGCCCGACACATTCTTCGAAGTCGTTCAAGGCTAGGACCGATTCCGAATCATGACTCAATGAGACTCTTGTCCCGATTTCAGTCCCCTGTCATCATGTCTCGAGCTTGGCTTATTTTGTCCGAAGTCGGGGTGTACCATGAGTCCTATTTTAACCGTATATAGATAGTCCCCTTGTTTCTCGGAGAGTAAATGACGAGAAACGACATGAGCTCTCGATTCTTACTTCGATACATCGCGGCAGAAACGACAAAACATCTGAAACGTCTTGTCAGTCATGTCATAATGGCATTAAACGCATGTCAGTCGTGTTCCTCGTCTGGCGCTCTTGATTTCTCTCCTCCGAGAGAACCAGAACCACGCCTTCCCGAGCCCGAGGTTGCGCCCATTCCACGCGAGGTCCTCGTTCCGGAATTACGGTCAGCCGTCCCTGGACGTGAAACGTCGTTGCACTCCTATAAATACCCCTTCTCTTATCCATTTTTCACTTTACACCAAACCTTCTACCTTCTACCTTCGTACCTTCAGGACTTCAACATTCTCTAGCATTTTACCCCGTTCCCCAAGATTCTTCAGTACTTTACGAAAACTTTCACTCATCTCCTACTCAAGCCAACAAGTCTTATCTTCAACTTTCACTCTTTCTCCATCTTTTCCTAGCTTTTTCTTTCATAACAATGGCAAAAACCTCAAAATTTGTTCCTTAGAAGGATGCTCCTTCTTCCTCGCGATCGACCACTGAGGTCGAGGAGACCGTCCCCGATGCGATTGTTGATGAACCGATGGAAGAGCCCCCCTTAAAGATGCTCATTCCCGGTGGCTGATCGGTCACCGATGACTATAATGTTGAGAAGCCTTCTTCTGTACAGGGTCGGTGTGAGCAGGCCTCGAGATACATCTGCTCAATTACCGAAGATGTCCTCTCCACGGTCCGAAAAGACTGCAATTGAGCCGACAAGGTCCCCGACCCCGAAGAAGCCATTACCACCCACGTCGAGGGATATCTAAGTGTTTACACTTATCCCTTTATATTGGGCCCAGTAGACCCGGTCATTTTACACTTCTGCAAGAGTTACAACATGTGCCTAGGCCAGATTCATCCATCACTGTGGAGGATCGTGATCCTCCTTCGATTTTTTGTGACAAAATAGATGGGTGTTCCTCCACCATCAATCATCTACTCCGCTATACAGTCCCCGAATCTTCCGTGGGGGGACTAATAAAGCTAGTACGCCGGTCCAGCAAAGTCCCGTTCTTGAGCATCGACGAGGACCGGGATCGGGGTTGGCAAGGACGTTTTGTTCGAGTGAGGACTGTCGACCTGATACCTGCCGAGTGGAGGCCGTTCCCCAAAGGTGGAAAGCATTACGTAAGTATTCCCTTTAAGCGTCGATTTTATGACTTATCTTCCCTTTTCTTATCGGTGCCTGTTATGTTGTAGCCCTTGCTCGGGTTCCGAATGCTATCCCTCGACTCAAGGAGTGGGTCGAAGGCATTGTGTCACAGATGCCCTACTCCGAGCGCTCATGGTGCAGAATTTCAAAAAACCATTGGGAGGCCCGTTCCCATGGTACGGTTCTTTCCCGAACAAGTCGTAGTGAACTTTTTCTTCTAATATCGTGTCCTTATCTCCTTTACTTTCCTTTGCAGGTTTGCCTAAGCTCGTCGAGCTTAGGCCTTTGGTTAGGGACGAGGACTTGAATGTTGAGTCTCTTGCTCTGGGGCAAGCCGAGTAGAGGAATAGGGGGATGGCTCCGAGTTCCCCGAGCTCGGAGAAAAAGAAACGAGAAGAAGGCTGGTGTGCAAGCCAAAGGAAACCACCAGTTCCAGAGTACTAACTTCGGACTTGATCTATCGGCTTAAGGACGAGTCGGAGGAGGAATAGCCTTTTGTTTTTATGGCCCGTGAGCCGTCGCCTCTCGAAGAGCAGGGGGCCGTTGAAATAGAGACCCGTGAGGCCGATCTACCTCAGGCCAGGGAGGTCGATGAGGAGGCGGCGGCTGAGGCTTCCCACGATGGAAGCAGTGCCCCGAAGGAGGCACTTGGTGTGATAGACATCACCGAGTCTCCCTCATTTACCAAGTCAATGTATAACGAGGCCTAAACTGTAAAAGAATGACCCAACAAGGAGGCCCACGGAGCGGACGATCCCCTCCGCTGTTTTTTTTATGGCGTGGATTCCACCGCCACGGAGGATGTCATTGGGTTAGGTGACTTAGAGGTACCGAGGAAAAATCCGTCCTTGGGGCAGGTGGGCCTAACTCGAGCCCGAGACTTGTCAACCGGTTCCCTACCCCGAGTGCGGATCCTGGTCGGAAGCGGTCAATTATCATCACCGTTCCGAAAGATGCCTGGGTTCTTTTCGCCCCCGTAGCGATAGCAGTTACCTCCGGTGCCTGGTGACTGAGGAAGACCATGCCAAAATGAACGAGGTATATTCGCCATGCCTGTTCAACGAAGCACAACAGGCTCTGAACCGGGTAACTCTTAATAACTCCCGATGATTCCAATTTTTCTTCTGATATTTGAACTAATTTTTTGATAATTCTAATATCTTTCCTCGTATTTTCAGGCCTCGGTGCTCCACCACGAGACCTTCCTATGGTACCAAGACGAGTTGAGCCAACTCAAGGATGAAGCCAAGGAGCTTGCTGAGAAAAGAAACATGTATAAACATCTCAGCGAGCAACACTAGGGTGAAATCAAAAGCCTCTGAGCCGAGTTAGATGCGGTTCAGAAGGAACATGCTGACCTGTTGGAACAGGTAAAAGTTTTTGAAGTTCGTGATGATAAGCTAGACACGGAGTCTAACGGTCAGAATCCACGGGTCCAGCAGAAGGTAGATCGGGTTGACCAATTCCGGGCTGAGATGGACGAAGTCAAGGCCCTGGCCGAGGAGTGGAAGGGCAAGATGGACCGATTGACTTCTGAAAATAAAACAGCCCGGGAGCAATTGGCCTCGGCTAAGGCCCTACTTCGATCGATGAAGGAGAAGGCAGAGCCATGGTCCCGAAAAATTAAGGAGCTCCAATCTCAACTCAGCTCGACTATTGCCGATCGGGAAACCCTCACCAAGGAGCTTAAAACAGCAAAGTCAGTGGTTGAAATAGCCAAGGCCAATGCCGATGAGATGGCGGTCCAGTACAAAGCCGATGCTGAGGCTGCTCAGAAGCGCCTAAAGGCCATAGTCAATCATGCGAAATGGCAGTCCCGGCGGGAGGCTCTCGAAGAGGTTCACACCCGGGGGTTCGATTTATCGGCCAATCTTGAAAATGTTAAGAGGCTCGAGGCCGAGGCCAACAAGTTGGCGTACCCCGAGGACGAGGAAGATTTTGAGGGTTCAGACGAGTCCGAGGACGGGGAGGATTCTGACGGCCCCAGTGATGAGGCGGGCTCCGGTGAGGATTAGGTTTCTTAGGTGCCTTGTAATCTTTTGCTTTTGTACCTTTGTATATTGTTGAGGCTGTTTGGCCTTGTTAAAAATTTGCATATATATATATATATGGCTTTTTTCCCTTCGGCAATTTTTCAAGCTTGATTCTTTTTGCTTTTTCTTTATGATTGTCAAGATTTCGGATGCCTTAGCATGTAATAATTAGGTCTTATTCAGAGGTTCGAACATTGTTCGTTTTCGATTCTATTTTGCTTAAGGCTGGTGGGGGGGGGGGG
>MCJB01009678.1:0-63600 GCA_002018475.1 Nicotiana obtusifolia | reverse complement strand
TGGTGGGGGGGGGGGGATTGGTATGACCGAAAGCTTTCTCCGAAATGTTCACTTAGGATTTTTTATAATTTTGCTAAGGTAGCCTTCGAACCGGTTTAGAAATTTTGAATGCCTTATGTTTTGGTTACGGATCTCGAACGTCTCTGAGCCGTTCTAGGACGGCCATAGCCTTTTAAGTTTGGGTATTTCCCAATGGGCTCATTACCCCTAGTTATCTTGGCTTGCCCAGGACGATAGTTTCGAGTGGGGATGGCCATGGCCTTTAGTGTTCAAATAAGCTTTGTGCCTCGGGGCTTTGATACCCCGTGTCCCCCGAGCCTGCGTTGGACAATAGTCCTTGAGTGAGGGTGACCTATTGGACCCGGAAAGAGATTTCCCTTGGGCTCGATATCTTTAAGGGACCGAATGTAGAAATTCTTAAGGGACAAAATATATCCGCAAGGAGAAACTTTCTTTCATTTCTATACAAGGTTACAAATGTGTACATGATTCGTGTCAGAGATTGGGTGGTCTATATGGTACATTTGACCATTTGGCCCTTACAATAAATCCTGCCTACCGAGCCTAGGCAGTTCGAGCATAAAGTCTCTCTCCTTGCCAAAATTATTATCCGAGGGTGATGGCCCCCAGTACTGGAGGCTGATCATAGAGAGGCCTCGGATATTGCTGATGTGGTCCTTCACTCCAGTCTTCGATTCTTAGTTAGCAAGATTCACTGTTGCCTCGTTAAAAACCTTGCTGGAAAACCTATTTGGGACAAAACAGGTCTGAGGAAAAAAGAGTGCAACGCGTGCTTTTAGGCCTAATAGTCGTATCGTCCCTTGATCGTTACCTACAAGTGTTAGTAAAGAAAACAGATGAACAACATCGTACCTTAACACTAGTATCTTTTTAAGTGGGCCACGTTCCAGTTGTTCGGTAGTTGTTCACCGTTCATTGCTTCGAGTTTGTATGATCCTTTGCTGGTTATCTCGATAATTCGATATAGACCTTCCAAATTTGGCCCCAAATTCCCCTTGTTCGGGTTCCGGGTGCTCAACGTCACCTTCCTTAACACCAATTACCCGATATCGAAGTTATCGAAGGTTGTCTCTTCGATTGTAATACATTTCAATTTGTCGCTTTCGCGCAGCCATCCGGACAAGGGCGGCCTCGCGCCTTTCATCTAACAGTTCCAGGCTCGTATTCATGGCCTCATCGTTTGACTCTTTGGTCGCATATCAGAACCTAAGGCTCGATTCCCCTACTTCGACCGGTATTAGATCTTCAATGTCGCAAACCAATGAGAACGGGGTGGTCCCGGTACTAGACTTCGAGGTCGTAAGGTATGCCTATAGGACTTCGATCAAAGTTTCTTTCCATTTTCCTTTGGCATCGGTCAATCTCTTTTTGAGGTTTTGGAGTATGGTTTTGTTGGTGGACTCTGCTTGCCCATTCCCACTAGGGTGGTAGGGTGTTGATAGGATCCTTTTGATCTTATAGTCTTTGGGAAATTTGCTTACTTTGCTACCGATGAACTGTTTCCTATTGTCGCACACGATCTCGGCCGACATTTCGAACCAGCATATTATGCGGTCCCAAATAAAATCAATGACTTCCTTCTCCCTGACTTTCTCATACGCCTGGGCTTCCACCCACTTAGAAAAATAGTGTGTCATAAATAATATAAATTGAGCCTTACCGGGTGCTCATGGAAGGGGGCCGACAATGTCCATCCCCTATTTCATGAACAGCAAGGGTGACAAGACCGAATGCAGCAGCTCCCCGGGCTGATGAATCATCGGAGCGTGCATTTGACATTCGTCGCTTTTTCGTACGAACTCCTTCACGTCCCTTTCCATGTAGATCCAGTAGTAGACGGCTCTGATTATTTTCCGAACTAATAATTCGGCACCCGAATGATTTGCGTAGGTGCCTTCATGGACCTCCCTTAGAACATACTCGGTATCTCTCGGTCCTAGACATTTTGCGAGTAGGCCATCGAATGTTCTTCTGAACAAGGTACCATCTCCGGACAAGCTGAACCGGGCCGCCTTCGTACGCAGAGCCCTCGATTCTTTAGGAACGGAGGGCAGTTTTTCGGTCTTCAGATACTCTATATATTTATTTCTCCAGTCCTAAGTTAGGCTTTTTGAGTTTATCTCGGCGTAAACTTCTTCCACTACTGATCTCATGAGTTGCACGACCGCTCCCAAGTTGAACTCATCGTCATCGACCGACGATCCCGAATTAGCAAGGGCATCGGTCTCACTGTTTTGATCCTGAGGTACATGTTGTAGAGTTCACTCCCTGAACCGATGTAACATTACCTGCAGATTATCCAGGTATCTTTGCATTTGTTCCCCTCTGACCTCGAGCGTCCCATTAACTTGGTTCACCACAATGAAGGAATTGCACTTAGCTTCGATCACCTCTGCCCCCAAGCTTTTATACCAGTTCGAGACCTGCAATCATGGCCTGATATTCGGCCTCATTGTTAGTCAATTTCACAGTCCTAATAGATTGTCTAACTACATTGCCTGTGGGTGGCTTCAATACGATGCCAAGTGCAGACCCTTTTACAGTCGAGGCGTTCCATAAAGAGGGTCCTGATTCCCGAAAAGGTCCCCGAGTTTAACAACAACTCTCTTTCCACCTCGGGTATTAGGGCCGGTGTAAAGTCGGCCACAAAGTTTGCCAAAATTTGAGATTTAATGGTGGTCTGGGGCCGATATTCAATATCGTACCCGCTGATCTCTACGACCCATTTGGCCAATCGTCCCGAGAGCTCGGGTTTGTGCATTGCATTCCTCAATGGGTAAGTAGGTACAACATATATGGGGTGACACTGAAAGTACGGTTTCAGCTTCCTAGAGGAGCTTAGCTAAGCGAGCTCCAGTTTTTCTATGTGAGAGTATCTAGTTTCGGCCTCGCTTGGAGTCCTGCTAACATAATAAATTGGAAATTGGTACCTTCTTCTTCCTAAAGCAGGGCTCCACTTACCGCTATCTCGGATGCTGCTAAGTACAGGTATAGATGTTCATCTGTCTTCGGGTTATGAAGTAGAGGTGGGCTTGAGAGACACTGCTTGAGTTCCTCTAAGGCTCGTTGGCACTATGGGGTCTATGTGAAGTTATTCTTTTTGTTCAACAGTGAGAAGAACCGGTGGCTCTTGTCGGAGGACCTCGAGATAAATCGCCTCAGGGCGGCTATGCGTCCGGTTAACCTTTGAACGGCCTTGACGTTGTCTTCAACGGTGATATCTTCGATGGCCGTGATCTTATTGGGATTAATCTCGATTGCCCGGTTGGATACTATGAACCCGAGGAATTTCCTGGACCCGACTCCGAATGCATATTTCTCCGGCTTCAGCTTCATATTGTACTTCTTCAATATGCTGAAGGTTTCCTGCAAATGTTTGAAATGGTCATCTGTTCGCAGGGACTTAACCAACATATCGTCAATGTAAACCTCCATTGATTTTCCTATTTGTTCTTCGAACATCCGATTTACTAGGCATTGGTAAGTGGCACCGGCATTTTATAGTCCGAATGGCATCACGTTATAGCAGTAGGTGCCATACTTAGTGATGAAGGAAGTTTTTTCCTGGTCGCCCGGGACCATCCGAATTTGGTTGTACCCGGAATAAGCATCAAGAAAACTGAGGATCTTGTGGTCGGCCGTTGCATCGATCATGCGATCGATGTTAGGAAAAAGGAAAGAGTCCTTGGGACACGCTTTATTCAAGTCTTTATAGTCTATACACATTCTTAATTTGTTTCCCTTTTTAGGGACTACTGCTACGTTTGCTAATCAGTTCGAGTACTTAACCTCCCGTATGGACCCTATGTTAAGGAGTTTAGATACCTCATACTTGATGAACGCATGCTTGACTTCGGACTGGGGTCTCCTCTTCTACTTGATTGGATGAAACCTTGGATCTAGGCTTAGCTTGTGAAGGTTATTTTCGGGGGGGTCCCTATTATATCAAGGTGGGACCAAGCGAAATAATCTATGTTAGCTATAAGGAATTGAATGAGTTTTTTCCTAAGCTCGGGACTCAACCCCGTGCCCAGGTATATTCGATCGGGAAAGTGCTCAATTAGTACGACTTGCTCCAGTTCCTCGACTGTCGATTTGGTAGCATGAGAATCGTCGGGGGCTATACAAGACCTTGGAACCTCGTAATCGTCATCTTCATCGGTCTCCTGCTTCTCTAGTTGGGTCGGGGCCAGTGTGGGTAATTGCTATTTGGCTTCTTGCTTGGCGGCCAAACCCAAACCTTTTATCGTTATAAGTGTGGATACCGGGACCACCTCGTCGACCGCGAACATCTCCTTTATAGCCGGTTGTTCTCCGTAAATTGTTTTTATCCCTCCTGGCATTGGAAATTTCAACACTTTGTGCAGAGTCAAGGGTACCGCCCTCATGTTGTGGATCCATGGCCTCCCGAATAGAGTGTTGTACCTCATGTCTCCTTCGATTACATATAACTTGGCTTCTTGAATGGTCCTGCGATGTTCACCGGTAAAGTTATCTCCCCTTTAGTGGTCTCACATAGCATGTTCAATCCGTTTAGAACTCGGACTGTAGGCACGATATGATCTTGTAAACCGAGTTGTTCCACGAACCTTGATCTGATGGTGTTGGCCGAGCTACCTGGATCAATTAATACACGCTTAACTCGAGATTTATTTATGAGTACAGATATTACCAGCACGTCGTTGTGGGGCTGTACGATCCCTTCAGCGTCCTCGTCATTAAAAGACAAGATTTCCTTTGGCACGTAATCCCGAGTCCATTTTTCCCTTGTGATGGATACTTTGATGCGCTTCGTCATCGACCCCTAGGGGACGTCGACCCTGCTGATGATCATGATAATGACGTGCTGAGGTTCCTCCTGCTCGATCTGTTTATTAGAATCTCTATTCTTGAAATGATTCTTGGCTCAATCGCTCAGGAACTCTTGAAGATGTCCGTTGTTGAATAGCCGGGCTACTTACTCTCTTAATTGTCGGCAGTCCTCCGTTCTGTGGTCGTGAGTGCCATGATGTTTGCACATTAGGTTAGGATCCCTTTGGGTTGGATTGAACTGTAGAGGTCGAGGCCACTTGGTGTCTCTGATGGTTTCGATGGCGGTTACGATAGCAGCAACATCGACGTTGAAGCTGTACTCTGATAACCTCGATGATTCCTTAGGCCCGATGGGCCTGTCAAAATCATTTTTGCTCATGAGTCCCCAGTTATTTCAACTCTGATAGCTTCTCTTTTCATTTCTCACAGGGTTTTGTTCAGATCCGTTACTCCGACGATCACCAAGATACGCTAATATCGATCACTACTTGGCCTCGGTTCACGATCAATGTATTTTTTGGATCTGTCAATGGCTCGGACAAGATAAACAGACCTGGAAGGGTCCCCGAGCTGATCATCTTCGACTCTAATTTTTTATTGATATCGGTTATGCACATCGGCCCAAGTTACGGCCAGATATTCTACCAGATTTTTCTTAAACTGCTGTGAAGCCAACGAGCTTCGAGTATTGAGTCCTTGGATGAATCCCTGAACTGCCCAATCGTCCGCGACCGGAGGCATGTCCATCCGTTCCATCTGAAACCGCGACACGAATTCTCTGAGCATCTCATTATCCCTTTGTTTCACTTTGAAAAGGTCTGACTTCCTGGTCTCGACCTTGATAGCCCTGGCATGTGCTTTTACAAAGGAATCTATAAGCATAGCAAATGAGTCAAGAGAATTAGGAGGTAGGTTGTGATACCATATCATAGTTCCTTTGGAAAAGCTCTCCCCGAATTTTTTCAGCAAGACAAATTCGATCTCATCATCTTCTAAGTCATTCCCCTTGATGGCACACGTGTATGAGGTCACATGTTTATGTGGTTCAATTGTCCCGTTGTGCTTAGGAATTTCAGGCATAACTTTTAAGGGATCACCTTCAGGGCTGTGCTTGGAGGAAAAGGTTTCTGAACAAACTTTTTTGAGCCCAGGCCTTTCAATATCGATGGCGCTCCGGGAATTTGTCGACCCTGGAGTTGTAAGTCTCCACCTTCTTGTCGTTGGCTTCGATTTTCTTTTCTCCCGTTTCCACCCGCTTTTCTAATTCCTCGATCATCTTTATTATCTCAGGGTTGGTTCCGGGTTCAACTTCATTTGGCCTATCTGCGGTTGGCTCATTTCTGCAAGTGTTTTCTCGGGACGATTCGCCCTCAACTATACTAGGAGCGCAGCTTCGGTTCTGTAGTTGGGCTATCGCTGCCTGCTGAGCCTACAACATTTCGAAGATCACCTGTAAGCTGATCCTATCTCCTTCATCGTCACGAGCATTTTGAGCTACCGACCGAACTTCCCCGCGAATGCTGTTCTCAAGATCGATGGGCAAATTCGTGTTGATGGCCACATGTGAGCTGGCGTCGGTCGGGTCCGCGACCGGAGTTCCGTTGGGATCAGCGGGAGGCACTTCGTTACTGGACGCTATATTGTTGTTCTCGCCATGGTGGCCAGACCCAGCATCCGTGTTTAGAGGGGCAGATTGGGAGTTCGACATTTTAAATGCTAACCTGAAATCAAAGATACTTCAAAGAACAAGAGTGAAGCAGGGTGGATTATGAAAATTTGCATCAAATCACCGCTCGGTGGATGCAAACTGCTTACCCTCAAAATCGGATAACAATTAAATTTGTAAGTGATTTTAAAGATATGTGGATTAATTTGATACAAAGCTATAAATTAAATCAAATTGAAAAAACAAAGATGAAATGGATTCAAACCACAAAGGAGGATAGTTTCAGCCTTAATGAAGTATTCGCCCTCGATCCGGGCTCACTATGGCTAGCACTGATGAACAAGAGAAAGAGCTAATAATAGAGAAAATAATGATATATAGTGTCCCCTTTGAATAAAAATCATCTCCTTTATATAGTAGGAGAGTTTCATCCCTAGTACAATTCTAAAAAAGGTACAAATCTTCTTTTTCATTAATCACTGATCTGCTACCGATAGGGGCCGAAATCCGCGTCGTGATATCCGTTCGGGCGCGGATATCACGGCCCTTCGTTAGTCATGTGCAATCGTTTGATAAGACTTTTACGAGGTCTTGGAGCTTGAACCGAATCCGGGGGCGTGGTCTCGATGGCTCCGATCGTAAACAATCTGTTCGGGCCTTAGCATGAGAGGTATATCCGGCCTGTCCGAGACATAACGACCCTCCGTTGATCGTTCTTGATTGCCCGACACGTTCTTCGAAGTCGTTCAAGGCTAGACCGATTCCGAACCATGACTCAATGAGACTCTTGCCTCGATTTCGGTCCCCTGTCATCATGTCTCGAGCTTGGCTTATTTTGTCAGAGGCCGGGGTGTACCATGAGCCCGATTTTAACCGTATGCAAAAATAAAATATATTCCATCTTTTTCAATTTGTTTTACTTTTTTTAGTCTATTTGAAAAATAATGTCTTTCTTTATCAAATAAGTTTGATATTCTAGGAATGGCATGAGATGTTTAAGACTTCAAGATTTAAATGATATTTTTAGTATGTTATCACGCCTTTAGACTTTAATTTAAAACCACGGGATTCAAAAGTATTCTTTTACATTTATTAGACTTCATGCTCAGTCAAGACACACAAAATGAAATAGATGGAGTAACAATTTGAAATGAGCATTACAATGCGCACTTTCCTTCTTGACTTTGTGTGACGCCTACGATGGAAGACGAGTTAAGCAGGACTAACAGGCTGCTAGACTAGCAAGCTTCTGAAGAAGAGGTAGACATGTCAACTTAGGCAAATCCCACATCAAAATATGAGAGGAAAGTAAAGAGCTTTATAAGGCACAACACAAGTTCATACGATACGCGCGCTTTTGGGCTCGATGATCGTGTAGCCCAAAAGACAAATTCGTCAAACCTATTGGGCCAAAGCAGATAATACGTTCCATGAACTTGGGTCATGACAAATATGATATCAGAGCCTGACTCTCTCTCACGACGGTGGGGGAGCAACCCTCAGCAAGGACGCGCCCATGATGGAGGGTGGGTCAAACAGGACTAACAGGTTTTTAGGATGACATGCTTCTAAAGAAAGGAAGCACATGTCACCTAAGGTAAATCTATATTAGAAGGAGAGAAGAAGCACAATACAAGTTCACATGGTATGTGTGCTTTTCGACTCGATGATGTCGTAGCTCAAGAGACCAATCTGTGAGGTCTATTAGGCCAAAGCAGATAATACATGTCATGGACTTGGGTCGTAATACTTAGTAGAAACAATATTTGCTTAACTAGTTGGATTATTGCAAATCTAATCTTAATAAAAATAAAACAAAATCTCAACCAAAAAAATGGAACTTAAAATTTCTTGACTCTATGGAAACAAGAGATGCTTCACTATTTGGAATGGTACAAATCTTATTGAAAAACTCAATCGAAAAATATTTAACTAAACTAAACTTCTTTGTGGAAACAACGGATGCTTCACTATTTGGAATAGCACAAATTAAAGTAATTAAGTGATTTTGATTATAACACAAATTAGATCCCTGATCAGTTGGTTAGTGCTATCTGTTTAGTTAGAATGAAGGATTACAATTTTAACTATAACGGATGTTTTCGATATCAAGTCCATGAAAGTTTGTCTTAATTATTAATGATGTTTTACATTTCAAGTGCATCAAATCAAAGTTTGCATAAACGTTGTACTACTATTATTTGTCTTTTTTGTTAGCCACAAATCCTCTTTATGCCATCATAGAAATAATATTCTGGCATTGTCTATAATCTATATATATATATGATATGATTTAATTTGTCCGATTTAATTGCACGAATTTTCCACTTGCTCCTATCAAAGGATGAATGATAAATTTCATTTTTACCTTTTGACTATATCATTTTTCATGTAAAGCTTGTAATTACAAAGTTTCAGATGAAACACATTTGCTTGATTGTTTCTCGTACCTCTTCTTATTTCTAGTCCTCTTATTTTTTCTAGTTCCTCTACGTGTTAGTAGTTAGAAATTTTCAACTTAAGGTCTAATTATATTACAGCTACAACTTATAAGAGAGAAAACCCATTCCTTCATTGTGATGATGAAAAATAAACTCAAAAAGAATATCTATCTATCTATATTTATATCTATTCTATATTATTATAAAAGCACGAATAATTTATGCTAAATGTTAAATGATAATAATATCCTCGAAATATTAATTGATTTTGATGCCCTTAAATTTTTTAAGTATTTCTTTTAATATATAATTCTATGTTGGATAAAAGTGTAAAATTAAAAATTTGACTCATACTAGGACTTAAAAATCATCACCAATAGACACGGCTGTTAAACCTAATCTGTGATTGATTCTAATTAAATCCTGACGCTAACCTCTATCAATAAAAACCCTTTGCTTATAGAGTCTCAATTTTAATAGAAAATAATTATGGATTTACATGTGATCTGCATAATTGTTGTTCGATATCATGCCCTTCTGCAAGGGATACATGCGAACATTGAGCTAGCTAATCCACTGCAAAATTCTCATCATATCTATATTCTATTTTATATTTATAGTTTTAGTTGTTGGATAGCTCTTGTTGGTTTTTTATTTATTGATAATGCTTTTTTGAGAAATCAATAACAAGTCATACAAAATATATTAATAGATTGTCCACTACTACTCTTGGTTTAATTGTACAATATATCAGTGTCTAAGGTAATGAAGGAGCCTTTTTCTTTTGCGCATTTGGCAATTCTGTTGTCATTGGTTACTATTTTTACCTTGGACTTTTCTTTGCTTTGTCTAATTGAAAATATCCTTCTAAAAGAGGAATTCCTGGATAATCACATTGGATGCACCGAGTTACATATTATTTAGCATAAATATGCAAAAGATCTAAGTCTAAGAAAGAAGGTTTATCATGCCAAAACATAGTTTTAAAAGTTAATAATATAATAAAATTCTTAATGTCGTGTTGGAAGATGATAATTGCATCCTCTTGATTTTGAATTACGTTATTGCATATTATTATTATTATTATTATTATTATTATTATTATTTATAAGAGATGCATCATAATCTTTTTAGGTTACGTGTGAAATATAACTGATCGGAGGAGAATATTGAGAGAAAAAAATTGTGGGATCTTTCGCGTGAGATGTTTTGACTTTCTTCCCATATATTCTTAATAAGATTGATTAGTTCTATAGTACGTTAAAATAACTATCTTATTATTCTGTTTATACAACAATTTCAGTTTTTTTAATTTTTAAATTAAATTAATTATATTATTTACTTCTTTTGATGTAGGTTTTGACTCTCAAATTCCTATTAAATTATAGTAATTATTAATAGCTACAGTTCAGCTACTTCTTTTTTGGTACGAGACAAATACTAAAAAATCCAAAGATTATGGATACTTAAATACATATTTTTTAACGATCTTTATGTTTAATTTCAAATATTGATAAAATTTCAGTGAAAGTATTTGAAAAATTATTACAGAAAATTTAGAATATGAAAAGATAACGATCAAAATAATTGGAGTGGAAAGATCAAAGTGATTTACTCAATAATTAATATTATGACTTTATAACAGTTTGGTTATATTCTTTCTGCCTCAAGTTAAGTGTCTTACTATACTATTTGTAGTCGATATGATCGTATTTAAGTAAAAGTTATATTTAACTTTTTTAAAACAAGGAATTAAATATTCATATAATATAAGATAGAAATTATCACATTTGAGAAATACTCTTTAAGTACATAAATTTTTTAATCAGTACCATTAGTTTGGGTTGAGTGTCTCTGCCAACTTGGTGAGAATTTTCGTATTTGATGGGTTTAAATCCATTAGTAACATTCTTTACCTTTTCCCCTTTCACTTCACTATTGTAATAAATTTTTTTAAGCAAAGTAAAACAAAATCGGTTATATCGAGTCATGTGGATTGTGTAGTTTAGTTGGAGAAGGAATACATACTTAGGATTGGATTTGGCATGGACTTTAATTTCCCATTCGTGCGATAACATGTATTATGTGGTAAAATGGTTACTTACTATTTGATATTATTTTTTCGTAGTGATGCTATTAAATAATAGTGAATGATTGTCATTTCCTATCATACATATTAATACCAAAATCACCTTAAACAAATCATTTTGGAAGTATTTTCTATCAGTGTTTAAAGTAGATTATAGTAATTGGGAAGCAATAGGAAGAAAAAAGAGATAAACTTAAGCAACCAATTTTTATACTTGAAATTGTTCTTCCAGATAGATAATTCATATTAGATAAAGTTATGATGTTTAGGTCTTTAAAGTCAAGTAATATTTTTATTTAAAAGAAAATGACGGCAATAATAGAAAATTTGTTGTTTAACGCGGATACATTTAACTAATGTTCTCATTTGTATGGCTGATAAAATGAGATTGCAAGGGTGAGGATCAAAATTTCTTATTATTGACTACTTGGCTAATGCTAACTTTAGGACCTTTTTCTCCTTTTATTCACTCATTAAATTCCTTCCTAGTGATGATATTAGATACTTGCTGAGCTAAATGTATACGTATTGGTACACATCTTCGGAAATCGATTGAGTTGTTTTAAGATTATCATTTAGTACCATTTAAGCTCTGTTACTTCCAAACTATTGATTCCGACTCTTTAAAAATAATATTTTGCTTCGAAACACTTTGCAATCATTAATATGATTTCCAAAGCAACGTCTGTATCTCATTTTGCTATTTGATTTTACTTTTTATCAATGTTCTATGCACGATAAATTATGTCTTTTCATATAATTTTTTAATAATTAACACGGTAATTACGTGCAACGCACGTATATAGAAACTAGTTATTATAAAAGCAAGAATAATTTATGCTAAATGTTAAACGACTAAAATATCCTCAAAACATTATTCGACTTTTATGCCCTTAAATATTTATATAATTTAAGGATCAAGTTATAAATTAACTAATGGTAGAATTCTTTTTCAATTTAACTACACATATGCGGACCCTATAAAATTGATCCTATTTGGATTAGAAAGGTATAGAAAGACAGATAAAAGTTAAGGAGACTTATCACATTTTTAAGTCCCGAACCCAATTGTTTGTCCATTCTAAACACGAAGATAAATAAAAAGAGAATGCAAAAATCAGACAATTTTTTTGACTATTCAAAATCAGCTATTTTATCAAAAGTATTAAACCTGAATGGATAAAATTGAACATTTAAAAATTTCGGCTATTAGTTATGAATTTGAAGTCAACCGTGATTTATTCGCCAAAATTTCATTTGCAATGGATTCTAACTCTCTAAATGTTACAGATTTTGGAGAGGGTACTTATTCATGATGTAAGAAAAAGGCGATAAAAAATCAATTGCCAATGTTTCTCATGTTTGTCTGGTTACGTTCACTACAATCAACATATATCTAAGAAAGTCCAGGAGTCTCCCCTTAATATAAGGCCTATATCATTTATCTTTTTCTGGAAAATGGGTGGCTTCCCAAATTCTCTCCCAATTCAACAAGAACAAACACGAGTATCAACTACCATACTTGCAAGCATATATTCGAATGGCCGCATATAGGACCTTGAATATAGATATTGCATGAAGGATGACTTACTCCAACCTTGTTGGAGATCAAGGGTTTATGCTGAAATTCTTGAGAAGTAAGCACAATTTCAACTTGGTTCATAAATGCGCAAGATATCAACAAGTCAAGTTGAATTATGATGGCATTCCAAACGAGAGACGAGAAGAGCAAGATCCCGCAGTTTGGACTCATCGTCTATAACGTTGTGGCTTTTGAAATATTCATAAGGTTACCTTATGTTATAGCAGTCGATTGATCGTCTTTAATACATATCAACTATAGCCACAAAATTGAACAATGAATTCACTCAAGTATGTCCCATACAATATCATTCTTCTATTACTATTATGACGGATCTATTAAAGTTCTTCTATTAAACTTTAATTTCATAATTTAATAAATATATTAAATCATACTTGTGTTTTCCAACCGCATATATTTATGTATAGATTGTTACATTAGGTTTGCTAATAGCTTTTTGTTGTATAAATTTTCAGGATAAATTTTTTTTGCAAGAATGAAATTGAAGAATTTTCTGGCGATAACATGTGTTTTTTTAATATTTATGTGGTGAAGATTTTTAATTTTTAGCTACAAAATTTTGTAAGTAATGCCATGGAAGGCGTAAATAACTAACTGAGTTTTTATTCTCTGTTTTCTCTATATATTATTGATGTATCTTAAAGACATATGACTTCCATACACCCAAATCATTAAATATTAAGTAATTACATAGCGTGATCGTAATTGTTGAATAAACATAAACTGGATCTTGCATATGGCACAAGATATTTCGTGCATCGCACGAGCATAAAGACTAGTACTATATTAAAAGCATGAAGGCCCTTAGCGAAATGTCCTTCGCCTTTTCTACCCTTTAGAAATAGATTTCACACTTGACAAAATAGTTATTTGATTATTTCTCTTATATTAAAAATATGAATAGTCATTTAATAGTTTCCTAATATTTAAGAATTCGATATCAATTAGATTTTATGTATTAAATATTTTCCTATTAGAATTGTGTAATATAACAAATTAGTAAAAGAAAAATAATAACAATGACAAATCACAATATTTTGTGACGTGTTTCAAAAAAGCCGTTTACTACTTTTACATTTTGGGAGTCCTTTCATATATTCAAAAATCAATTCTTTAAAAAAATGGCAATTTAGGTAAAAGTTTTGAGTACTTTCAATTCCTTTTAGGTTTAGGAGTTCTTTTACTTGATATAAGTTATAAAAACTTTGAGTACTTTAACCACTTTTTAGGTTTAGAAATCTTTCATAAAAAAAAAAATTAACCTATAATTCCTTAATTATGTTAGGTACAAAATTAAGTATAAAAGCTTGTACGAAAAATATTACTAATTCTTTATAATTAAGTTAGCTACAAAATTTATTAATTAGTTATAAATATTTTAGGTGAACTTTTTGAGCACTTCCACCTGGCTTTAGGTTTAGAATTTTTTCATTTTTTATGGTAAAAATCTCGAGCACATTTTCTTCAAGTTTAGGAGTATGCGTTTATGCATGGAACCTAATATTTAGAACTTAAAATTTATGAAAATGCTATTTTATATAAATCCTTCATTAATTATATTATGTAACATGACTATGAGTTCTTACATATATTTTTTTCATAATTTTTTTTTTTTTGGGGTTAGTTAAAAGACATAACAATATTGTGAATGAATATTAGAGGCATCCAATATGGTTTTGAAGCCCTTGTTTTTAGTATTTGTTAACATAAATCTCCGTAAGTATCCAATATGTTGTCTAGCCCTTCCTTGTTTTTAGGATTTTTTTTTAAAATTCCTTCAAATTTGAGGTTTTTGTCTTTCTTCATTAAACTTTTGAGAGTTTTGTTTGTATAAATTTAATATTTAAGCTTAACTTTTTTTTAAACAAATTCAAGCTTAAATTTTACAACTTAAAAAAATAGATCTCGTGGGAAGAAAATTAAATTTTGGCCAAGAATCGAAATTGTTCAAGCATTACTATTTATGGAGATAACTGGAGTTTTCCTTCTTTGTCAACATAGAAATTCTCTCCCGCTCTAGTCTTGATAAATCACACATTCATAAATTTATGTTAAATAAAATTATAATATAAAATATTGTATACTTTTACCTAATAAAGGAGTTTCAAATCAATTAAATTTTAATGATCTATTGGATAAACTCTGTCATTTCAGCAATGCATTAAGACTATAAACTATAAGTTATTTTATATCATATTTGTAGGCTCAAAACCGATAGTTATGGCAAGTTAGTCTAGAGTGAAGACTTGTCTTTTAAGTACGTTTTTGTAATGTCAGCTTAAGCATGAAGGTTCCATTTGACAATTCTGAAGAAATTTGAATCATTCTTTTTCTCTTTATAATGCTTACCGCTTGCGATTAATTGCAGTGCATTAGTTTAGTGTAGGACCTAATGAAGTCGAACTACATTTTGTGCTCCTAGCTAAAATCTGTTTCTATTATTCAAACTAATGTTTGAAAATAACTATTGAATTATATTTTTCTTTGAATATTTTCTTCTCGAATTTTTGCTATTAATCTTGCAGTTATATGTCTATACGTAGTTTGACAATATATAGCTCATTGAAATTATATGTTCTTCATTTATATATTTTTCTGTACAACTCTTTCGAGTTTTTTGTTCCTTTTACAACTTTAAATTATTAATTATATGTAAATACGCTGATTAGCTTAAAAAACTTTTCCCATAGTTTCTTTGATTAAATATTTTACTTGGTAAGTTATTATTGGTAAATTAACACGCATCTAAATGATCAAATGATAAAGAGTCATCATTTTTCTTTCAATATTAAATAAATAATTTAAATTTTTTAGGACCGGCAACATCGTTTATGAAAGAGAAATTGGGTTAGATTCAATAATATGATAACATATTATTATCTCTTAAAATAAAATATCTATAATTAAAATAATATATAACTAACTTAACTGATCTGTTTATCTTTGCAAGCTCTGAAAATATCTAATTACTATATCTATGTACTCACGTTTATTTTTGTCACTTAAATGGCTGTTATTTTAACGTTATTTTCTATTTTGCATAATTAACTTTTTCTTATATACAAGTTTTAGTTTACTGACGTTCAATACACGTGCAACACACGTACCTTAAGACTAGTACTATACTAAAAGTACGAAGGCCCTTAGCGAAATGTCGTTCGCCTTTTTTACCCTTAAAAATATATCTCACATTAAACAAATTTGGCGTTTCATTATATTTCTAATTCTTAGGACTTTTAAAATTAACTAAATATTTTTTATTAAATTTTTTTTTATTTAAATTATGTAAGAACTCCTAATATTTAGGAATTTAAATCTTTCCATAATATTTTCTATAAATAAGGAATCACATTACTTCTAAAAGAATTAAAGGAAAAAGATTATTTCAGAAAGAATACATATCCTTTAGGATTCCTTTACTAATATTGCCGTAGGAAAAGAAAATTATACTTCTTTTTTAGAGAACACACAATATTATCTTTGTTAACAACACGTAAACTTATTATATTATATTATATTATATTATATTTTCTGTTCTTAACTCAAACGGATAGTAAGAATAAGTATAATATAATGTGTTCTTGGCTCTTGGGTAGGAAAAAGAAATTTATACTGTTTTGTAAAAGAACGTCTAATAAGAAGGCAACTCCTTCTATGATTAAAAATTTAAAATATTGATAACAAATAATATCTCAGTAATTTAATATTATTTCATATTTAAAATTCTTTTATCAAAATTGTGAAGAACGCGTAATAAGCAGCCAACTTTAATCTATATCTATCTTTCTATCTATCTATCTATCTATCTATTCCATACTAAAAGGACGAAGTTACTTAGCGAAATATCATTCATCATTTTTACACTTAAATTAGTTTCACATTAGACAAACAACAACAACAACAACAACAACAACAACCAAAAATCCAGCTTAATCCCATACGTGGGATCTGAGGAGGTAATGTGTATGCACCCTCACCCCTACCCTATAAGGGTGGAGAGGCTGTTTTCGATAGGCCATCTGCTTAAGAAACGGTAAAAATAAAGCAACAAACAATAACAATAGTAATAAAATAAGGTAATGAAAACGGGTAGCATTTAATTATTCTCCTAATATTTTTAATTATTTTTTTAATATTTAGAAATAAAAATTTAATTATTTTCTAATATTTAGGATTTCTTTTCATCCTTTCCTAAAATCACAATGCGTAAGAAGAAATTAAATATAAAAAACTTTTGAAGGAAAAAAAAAATCTTTGATCACTTTCCTCCTCCTTTTTGACAACCCAACGATAGCTTAAGTTTCATATGTACTTGCATCTCACACCATTACAAATTCTTACGAGTAATTTAATTTTCTGAAATTATCTCCAAAGTGTTTAAACAATTCCTAATTTAATTAGAAACTAAATATACGGAGTTCAAATAGTCCAATATGAAATATAAAGTAAAATAATTGATCTACACGTTAGAGAAGAAAAATATTCCTAAAATATCTAATGTAAATAAAGAAAAAGTAAAAAACAAATTCCTAAAATTCCAATCATAAATGAGAAAATACTTTTTCAAGAAGGAAACAAATTTTCTTCAATTCCTAACATCCTAAGTTAAATAAAATAGAGAAATATCTTTTCAAGAAGGATTAAAATTATTATCAATTCTAAAATTTCCTAACATAAGAGGGAAAATTATATACCATATCAGAAAGAAATTCCTAGCTTATTGGTATGGGCTAATAAACAAATACTACAAAACTCATGTACTGTAATTTCAATAAAGCATATAAGGATTGAGGATTTTTGTGAGGCAATATTTATTTCGTTATAGAATTAGCTACATAGAATCAATATTTATCATATTTAAGTACTTTTATTATTTTTTAATTTTTATTGTATAATTCATACATATTTTTTTTACTCTAAATAGTTTTATTTATGATATGAAGTACACGCGCAAAACGTGTACCCGAAGACTAATTTTATATATAAAACTTTGATTTTAGTCCTGCATCTTATATAAGCCCATCAAATCATTAGAATAAGAAGAAAAAGGAGGAGTAGTATCCAGTAAACTATTTTTGAGTTCTAACCATGTTTCATACGGCATAGTGTGAGCATGTGATTTTTGTCACACCCAGAATACTCTTATAAAAATCAAAAAAAAAAAATACATAGGTTTTTTTTAATTATTATTATTCGCTATTTTAGGAGTTTTAGAAGATTTTTTTTTTATTTGTTTATATTTTCTTGCTTGTTTATGTTTTAATTAAATCATGAAAATACCAAAAACATCATGCATTGCATTTAGGACTTGTTTTTATATTTTTAGAATTAAATTAATAATTATTTGTCTTATAAAATTTGAAAATCACGAAAATGTTCATTTTACATTTTTATCTTTAATCTTTAATTCTTAGTTTATTTTTCTCTTAAAATCAAGTGTTGTTTATAATTTTTATAATTAGTTAATTAGCTTAATTTCATATTTAGGTAATTTAGGATTTTTAACTATTAGGATTTTTAATTTAAAAAAAAAAAGAAATTGAAGATAAAAACAAAAGAGAAGAGGAACTCGGATTGGGCTTTTAATTAAAATTAGACGAGCACAAAACATAGTTGACCGGAACAGCCCAGATACAATTTCCCCCTTACACCCAAACGACACCGTTTAGTTAAGCTTTGATCTGAACCATTGATCCCAGGTGATCCAACGGCTCGCAACTGATTTTCCCACGCCTATATAAGTGTCCGAACACACCCCCCTACCCCTCATTTCGTCGTCTCCAACAACCTAGCCAAAAACCCTAATTGAGCCGCCCTAAATTCCACCGATAAACATGGTGGCTCACCACCCAATTCGTCCCCAAATCAACTCAAAATTACACCCTAGGACCACCATCGTCCCCTCACCCCAAATCCCCACTCCGTTTTCGTCAAAACCCCCTAGAACCCTTCCAATTTCATATCGAAAATAAACCCTAAAAGTTTTCAAACGTTCTGAACCTAAGTTTTTCGAGTTGATTGAAGTCAAGGTCGACTTTATCCGTGTGTCCTCAACGAGAACACACGATTAAAGTCAAGCTTGGCTAAAAAATCAAGGTTTTGAAGATTTTCAAGCCCACTGTTAATCCGTACAGTCCAAGGTATTTCCTCGTTTTTTCTCTTTCATTTTGGTTTCATTTTGTTTTCATTGTTCTCATCTTCTACCCCTTTCTTTTAGTTTTCTAGTTTTAATTTTCAATTTTGTCAAAGAGTCCGTGTCTGCATGTTAAGCTTAGGGTTTTATCGTCTGTTCTTCTCTAGTATTTTGTTATTTTACTTCCCGTTGGGCCTAAATCAGTCAAGTCGTCAAGACTCTGTAAAAGGGAACGGGTAAAAATGTGTCTGAATTGGGCTTTGCAAATCAAAAGCCCTAGAAGAAAAGGGGTTAAATTTGATTCAGTAATGTTTAGAATTGGGTCGACTCGTCCCATTAGGTTTAGAGAGTAAAATCAGTGTCGTAAAGGGGTAATTTAGGTAATAGTCAGTAGAGAATCTGTCAGTAACTGACTATGAAGCTTCTGGCAAGCTGCCTCTAAGGACTAAAACAAAAATCTGTTATCAAATAGAAGGGTAGCTAAGCTAAACTGAAATTTTGAAAAGGATTAAAATGTAAAAAAGGTTGAATGTCAGTAACAAACTAACAGACTGCCTATAAAGGCATGTGCATTTTGGCATTAATAGAGGACTGGGGGGAACACGGATTTTAATAAAGAGATTTTGAGAGTGGAAAGGAGATTTAGCAGATTTCGAGTGAATTTTAGAGTGAGGAAGAGATAGAAGATTCAGAATTCTCAATTAAAAATCTTCTTTGAAGAATTCTTGAAAGCTAAAGATAATTAGGAATTGGTTTTGATTTCTGTTTTTCTGATTCATTGGGTTCATTTGTCAATCATAAATCTCTGAAATGTCTTTTGGTTTCGATGCCGATTCTGTTACTGTTTGATTGCTACTGTTATAGTGCTAATTGCTGCTCCTTTACTTCCTTCCCCTTTCAATATTCAGGTACACATCTAGAGTCTCATTGTTTGTGAAGTCGATTTGAAGAATGAAATGGAAGAAGAAAGTTTAAAATTTAGCGTGAATTATTTTTCTTTGATTTTTTTTTACCTTTGGGTAATTTACTGTGTTCTATTTGTTTAGTGGAAGGCTGTATTGAATAGATGAACTGTTATTGTATATGATCCAGTATTGTTGTGAAACTTAGAGAGTAACTGGTTTGGTTGAGTAAATAGTGTAGTATGGATTGTATTGGACTGTATGTCACCTGGACTGTTACAACATATATCGCATTTGTTTTGATCAAATGATTAAATTTACTTAGTCTGATTTCATGTTAGTTTCACACTCCTTAGGCAAATACTATTAATTGTTCTAGCGAAATATGAGTCAAATGATGTTTGTATTTATTTAGAAAGTTTAACAGCTCAGAAGATGCATGTTGTTAATGTTTAATGGAAGAAAGTTCGTATATAAGTTATGAATCCAAATTGTATTGGGTAGATTAAAGAGTGTCTAATTGAAGTTTGAATTCCAACACTATCTGTTAAAACTAGTGTAAAAATTAGTTATAATCTTGAGGGTTGGTTATCCATGTAAACATTGAGAGCATGGTAGTTTGTAGGCCAATGCCTTTGTTTGTTTCTGATTTCCTTCGTGGTACTCCTGGAAATCGAACCAAGGTGTAGTGCTTTGGATGTTTGATGCCCTGAAGTTTGGGCTCACAATTGAGCCTGAATAGGAGCAGGTATCATTTGGCCTTTTGGGCCTGCCGTTTGAATTTAATACCCCATTCAAACTACAGTTGCTGAATTTCATTTGGGCTGGCCCAATGCATAAAAACCACAAACAGTCTCACTAGTCATATAAATATGATTTTAACAACCTTAGGTTCAAGAAATTCTTTTGATTAATAGAGGTGAGTCATACAAACAACAACAATCACCCATGGCCCTCTTAATAGTTAAATACAAATTTAGAAGCGACTAATTCTTAAATGCCTTAAATAGTTTGCTTTTAGGCACGATAATAAACATTGTGACTATGGGTACGGTTCCTGTGACATAGTAACAATGTCAATTTCGGGGGTGCCTTTCATGTAACCCGATTTTAACAACTTCAAATAATAGAAGCTTTTGAAATAATTCGAGGTGCGCCGTGCCGGATAAAATCTCAAAATGTATGGCCTAATTTAATCAATATTAAAATCTTTAGAAAATCGAGACGCGCTATTCAGCAAGTTTCCATGGCCCTCGAAAAGTTAAAACGCATAGTTACTTTAGGCGCGTTATTTTAATAATTCACTTTCCTAAATTCGGGTGCGCATTTATGCGACCCAAATCCAAATCTCAACGTTAAATAAAGTGCGTTACGGATTACAGGTGCATTTATGTGACGTGGTTCATGACACATTTTAAATGACGTTACAATAATTAAACAAAAGCGGTTAATGATAAAATATACCATAGGCTATAAACATGTATTAAAATTATATAATAAGCCGATTATAATAGTTGAGCGATCGTGCTAGAACCACGGAATCCAAGGGTGCCTAACACCTCCCCTCGGGTTAACAGAATTCCTTACTCAGAATTTTTGGTCCGCAGACTTCACAAGGAAAGTCGAAATTTTTCTCGATTTGGGATAAAATATATATATATATATATATATATATATATATATATATATATATATATATATATATATATATATATATATATATATATATATATATAAACCGGTGACTTGGGACACCAATCAAAATATTCCAAGTGACGACTCTGAAAAAATTAAATAAATAATCCCATTTCGAATAATGTCCCTTTAATTGGAAAAACTCCTTCAGATACTGCTCGGGGGTGTACAAAAGGAGGTGTGACACATAGTAAATACTTATTACAATTAGAAGTTTAAAACTACAATTAAACGTAAGGTTATAATTTTCTACGCTTATATTTATGTATTGTTTTGATGTTTAAATCAAAGCTTGTTGGATTGTGAGAGTAGTACAAAAATGGCGACAAACTCTGAATACTCTATGTGGCATCCAAACGACAAAGTCGGCTTGTTCAGATGATGGAGGATAAAATTTCATCTTTGAGAGTGAATAAATGACTTTAATTTTGATTATATACTATTCAACTACAATACTTAGTTTTTGAAAATGTTCGAGGCTCATCAACTGAAAGAAATTTACTGAAGAAAACACGTCATGATTGTGAAGTTCTTCGTTTTGAATGAATTTATCGAGCAGAGTAAAATTAGCTTTTCTCATATTAGTTATATTTTAGTGTATACGGTCGAAGTCGGACCCAACTGTATGTGATCGAAATCGAGCTCGACTTTATATGGTCAACATCGAGTCGACTATTGTATGATAGATCGGGTTCGGAATGCGTAGGGTTGAAGATCGAACCTGAGTTTCATCGAAGCGAAACACGAGGCCAGAATGTCAAACCTCGAAGAACATCGAACCCGTGGTCCGAAATCGATCCTGACTCCGAAAATGCCCGAGGGAAGATCACCAAACGGAAGCCAGAATATCCGTAATGAGACGAACATCGCAGCGGGAATCTCGACACAAATCAATAGAACCGCTTAATTAGCAAGTCAGGAGATTTTTTACCTTGTATGGAGTTGCACCAAATGTACGACTCCCTCTACTATATAAAAGGAGGGTTTAATTATTTGCAGGGACACTTTCTTTTTCCAATCATCAATAAAAGAAACAGTGGCATATTGTTCTCTTGAATTATTTATTCATTAACTTATTCCAATTTTTACTATAATCAATCATTGCCCAAGAAGGATCAACCAACAATCAAAAGCGTTTAACTCGGGTGGTTTGCGTTTTTTTCATTTATCACTTTATTTTAATTTTCATTATATTATTCGCTATTTGTATCAAATTAGATCACGTATTCTTAAAATCACGTATAAATTTAATTATTATTCGAAATTTAGTGTAAACATTTACATCATTAACAGAGAAGTAAGGAATAAAGCTCGTGATTATAGGATTCGAATTGTTACTTATTATCCACCGAGTAATGAGTTGTTTTGCTAGGAAAACCTCTTTGAAATAGAGTTCGTGATTTAGTGCTCCTAAATTGTCGTTTACAAATAGTCACCTTCAACTCCTTGAAGCAAAAAATAGCCACTATTCTAGAGTTTCAAATTTCATTAGTGAAACTCCATGACATTATCCTGGGATTTCAGTCGTGAAGTTTTAAACTTCAGGACAATAGCTATTTTTTTTAGAGGCATGGCTGAAAAGTGGCCAGTGGGTACTATTTCTCAAGAGATTTTTATATAAATAGCCGGCAAGACTTCTATATGTACCTCATAAAAAAAAATTTATTTTGTGGAATGAATCATATTTCTTATTTTCATAGAAAGATTATATTTAAGTAAGCAAATATGTCATGGTTCCAAGAGTCTATTTATAGACTTTAAGGGCGTGGTTGGCCACTATCAAAGCGAGGTCGGGACCTAAAAGATCGATTGGAACAATATATAAACAAATAAATCTCTTATGGGTTCCAAGGCGTTCCTTTATTTATTAGGAGTTAAGGAATTTAGGTCTTGACTCAGGAGAAAGAACTGATAATAGACACAAAACCATCCATTTTCGCTCTATATTTGATTTAATAAAATGCTTAGCCAATTCCATACGTCTAACCAAAAAGTTCTTTCTTCTTCTAGTTTTTCAATAGGTTATACACCAACTATATATTATTATACATAAATTATATATAAACTTAATATTTTAATTTAAACGATTGTGTAAATATCTATTTAAGTTAATTATATTCTTCTTAAAATAACAAGCAACTACCAGTTCATTAGGGTACAGAAGGCAGCAAAGCCCAGGCCCATCAGGAAAGCCTGAAAGGCAAGCCCAAACAAAGAGCCTTTTTAACGGCGCTACGTTCAGAGAGGAGTTTCTCTATTGCCGCAGTGAAACCCTAGAAGCAGAGGAAAAAGCAAAGGGAGAGAAGAGGACAAGCAGTAACAATGGCGGCTACACATGAAGTAAGAACACTGACGACGAAAGAGGCTGACATACAGATGATGTTGGCTGCTGAAGTCCACCTCGGCACTAAGAACTGCGACTTCCAAATGGAGCGTTACGTCTTCAAGCGTCGCAACGACGGTAATACTCTTTGCCTCCGTTATATAATATTCTCTTTTTCACTATATCTAGATCCTTGATGTTAATCCACTACCTCTTAGCTATATCTAAATAGTTGGTGTTTGCTTAAGGTATAATTCTCCAATATTGTTTTGGTGCTGGTATCAGAGGATTTGGTTATTGAGATACACTTGGTTAAGCTGCTACATTTGTAAAATAGGATAATAGTACTTATTTAGCGGTTTGAAGAAAAATATTAGATCCTGAATGAAGTAAAAAATATTCGGCTTGATAGTAAGCGATATGTTTTTTCTTAGTTATGCTCAGAAAGCAAATACTTTAACCTTAGAGTACTAGCACATTCTGGCCATCGATGGCGTTGCAATCTGCTTATTATTTATATTTATTTTTGTTTATGGACTATACTACGATGATTTTCATTTCTAAAAAGATGGCTTGCGTGATTAAATGACACAGAATGAAATTATTTTGTAATGCTATCTTAGATCACTTTTGATTCTTATATCTTTTTATTGATATATATATATATATTAAGATTAAAAGATTAATTAGACTTCATAATCATGGTATTAGCAAAGTGACTTATTCACTGTGTTTATCAATCTCTCTATATATCTTTGACTGGTCTTTATTTCTTAGGTATCTACATTATTAACCTTGGAAAGACATGGGAGAAGCTGCAAATGGCTGCGAGGGTCATTGTTGCTATTGAGAATCCAAAGGACATAATTGTGCAATCAGCCAGGCCCTATGGACAGAGAGCTGTCTTGAAGTTTGCTCAATACACTGGCGCAAATGCCATTGCTGGCCGTCACACTCCCGGTACTTTTACCAACCAGCTTCAGACTTCATACAGTGAGCCACGACTGCTCATTCTCACTGACCCAAGAACTGATCACCAGGTTGATATTAATTCTGTAACATCACTTGTCTCCTTTTTGGCGTGTGGACTATTTATAACCAGTTTGAGTCCTTTGCTTGCAGCCTATCAAGGAAGCTGCACTTGGGAACATCCCAACCATTGCTTTCTGTGACACTGATTCACCAATGCGCTATGTTGACATCGGTATCCCTGCCAATAACAAAGGGAAGCACAGTATCGGTGTTCTTTTCTGGCTCTTAGGAAGGATGGTACTGCAGATGCGCGGTAGCATTCCTCAGGGACACAAGTGGGATGTCATGGTATGGACTAACTGGAAGCATTTCTATTTTCTCATAAAAATTTCCTGACTAGTGTACTGATTTTAGTTGCTCTTCTGAAGTTAAAATAATAAATTCAAGTTTCATTTGCATTAATTTTGTATTTTGTTCCGGTTAAACATCTATTTTTCTCATATTTAATTTCTTTCTGCTGTAGGTGGATCTCTTCTTCTACAGGGAGCCTGAAGAGGCAAAGGAGCAACAAGAAGAGGAAGCACCTGCCATTGCAGATTATGCAGAGTACGGTGGTGCTGCCCTTGGTGGTGATTGGTCTAGCAACCAAATCCCTGATGCTCAATGGGCTGCAGATGGCACACCTGCTGTTTCTGCAGTTGCTACTGGCTGGGCTGGAGATGGAGGTTAGTGTCATATTTTGTGGTATTAGTTTTTAAATCCATTGGTCACAGGTGCTTTGGGAAGACGTGGCTTTGTATTCTTTCATTTTATTTTATTTTTCCAATATTTTAATTTGTCTGCTTTTTATGGGAATCTAATTGATGTATGGGTTCCCGAGATTCTCTTGTGCTTGCATCTGCTGATTTTATGTACTTTTTCTTCCATTATAACTCCATATTGTCATATTTTTCAGGTGTAGAGGGAGGCTGGGACGCTGCAGTTCCTCCTCCTGCTCAAGTTGCTCAAGTTCCTGGAGCAGAAGTGATCCCAGCTCCAGCTCCTACTGGCTGGGAATGAGACCTGCTTCCTTTAGAAAGTTCTTTTTGATTAAGATTAGATAATGTGAGTTTCTATGACAGACGGTTTTGTTCACAATGCAAGTTATAAAATTTTGGATTTGGTGATGTACTAAATTATTTTAATCATTTGTAGCATGTCTTTCCAGTTAACTTTTCCTGAGAACCTTTTCTTGTGATCAAGCTTTTGGATAATCGTAGGGGTGGGCAAAAGTTCTACTAATCGGTTCTGCAATTTGAATTACTCTGACAACTATTTTGAGCGAGTTAGAACTGTGATTGATGCAGTTAAACGGTGTGATGGTTTGGTATTTGAGTTTGTTTGCTGGCGAGAAGTATATCCCAGCTATAATTTTCATCCGCGAAGAGGGTAAGAAGTTCCCTAAATCTGTCTTGCCATAGCGGTTTGCTTGAGGCCCTTTTTTTTTCTTTCACTTGAAGCTTTTTGATTGTTATTTAGTTAGCAAAAGTTAATATAATTCGCAAGGATAGTGTTGATTATTTCCAGCTTTAGCCTTTTCTAGGTTGTCTTTTTGAAAGTTAAAAAATGGAGCGTGTCTCTTTGCAATATGTGTAGTCGTATTCTCCTATTTTTTGAGATCATCCTGTTTCAGTACTTAGCTTGGTTTTGCAATTCTTACTTTGGCGCGAGCCATTTATTACCTTAGCATATGCGATAACGAAAACTTAATATTATGAACGTGCAACACGGAAGTGCTACGCTTATTGTTAAAAAAAAAGAAAATGATAATCTTGCATTTCCATTATTACGTGTATCTTTGATGACCTCTTTGTATCAACTAAGAGCAAACGTGGGCATCCGGAAGCATTGGCATTTTTCTGATCAAGAAATTAAAGCAAGTAAACTTGTATGTGACTATGTGTGGTTGAAAACTTGAAATGGGTCCCTATTGGGGTTAGACCGTTGCTTTTACAACTGAGAAGAGAACTTCGTCCAACGGGATCAGGCCCCACGACTGAGTATGGAGCCTTACTTTCCTCAAGCTGTTTCACAAGGTCATGAGCTAACAAAACAGCCCTTTGGAAACACTGACCAATGTTTTCCCTTGTGCAATCAAACTGAACTGAGGAAACTGCAAATTTACGAGTATTCCTTGTGGCTTCTTATCCTTTCCACCAAGTGTCTCCCCTTCTCTTCTATGTGACGCTTCTTCTCTTCAAGTTTTTCCCCCATTTTTTTCCGCAAACCATGCATCCTAGCCCTTGTCCCTGTCCTTTTTGGTTTCATACCATCTTCTGTAAAATGACTTTGTCCCTCTAGATGAGAAGGTGACATGCTTTGCCATTTCTCTGAGCTCATGCGATGAGTCTCACTCTGTTCTTCATCGTGCTTCAGCAATGGGGCATGCAATTCTGATGAAGATTGGCTCTTATGAACTGATAAATATGCCTGTGGATCGGACAACCTGCCTTGTTGTGTATCTCCGTGAAGTTTCTTGGGATTTACGTGCTTTCTTTCTGGACTGCTAGTGAGGCTTCTGCTATTGATACTAGGCTTAGCCCTAGGAACTGAGCAGAATATGTGGGGATCCAGTGACTTACTTTTTGTACTAGCCCATCCAACTCCGTTAAGTCCTCTTTCAGCATTACTTCTCCTATCTGCTTCAGCTACTTGTGTTGTGTTCCCAGGTTGGGAGATGCGCGCTTCTGGTTTGCTGGCATTACCTGCAGATTTGTTATTAATCCATATATATGGAGCATCTTTTACGGGAACCCAGTCATCCTTTTCTGCTATCATCCAAGGGATGCATACATTCTCACAGTGTGGAAGTACGACAGTTTCACGAATAGCAGCCTGCATCAGTTGTAAAAAGCACCAGCTCAACCTCTAAGAAAATTTCACCAATGTTTTCATAGTATATACAAATTTAAGAAAACAGAACAATATATATGGAAACATTGCCGACATGTCCATTGGTATAGAATCTGGGAAATGATTCCTCCATTAAGTTGGTTTTTATTAGTAGTCAGCATGGTGCCAAAATATTCCAGTCATTGAATACATAGGTGCTACAGAAAGGTAGAAGGAAAAAAAAAGGGTAGCCGGTGTACTAAGCTCCCGCTATGCGCGGGGTTGTACACAGCCTTACCCTACATTTCTGCAAGAGGCTGCTTCCATGGCTCGAACCCATGACTTCCTGGTCACATGAAAGCTAACTTTACCAGTTACCCAAAGGTTTCCAAAGGTAGAAGAAGGAAAAGGAACTAAAAATAATAGAATGGTTAACCACGCCTGGTGTATTCTACCTGCAGGCTGCACACACTATTGGTGCATATAAAGTGCTATCATCCTCTCTCCTACCTAAAATAAAGTAATGGGATCACTCTCCTATGCTTTCCATAACTCGAAGTAACTTCTTTTTCTGTAGTTCTCTGACTAGACACTGTAATTATCTTACAACAACGATAACAACAAACCCAGTATAATCCCACAAGTAGGAGTATGGGAGGGTAGTGTGTACGCAGCCTCACCTCTACCTTGTGCAGGTAGAGATGCTGTTTCCGGTAGACCTTTAGCTCCAACTAAACATGCAACTCACGACATTATAGAGAAGAAATGCAGTAGTGTAAAACTGTAATTATCTATCTGAAACCAATTTAAAGTTTTATCTAGACAATTATCAACTTGTAGATCTTTTGAGGTGGATATTTCGATTGTGCTAGCTACAGCCAAACAGCTGTTATGGTGCTTTAAGCTGAAGGAAATAGGAGAAGAATAAAAGATGGGGAATATCACTCTCTTGTATGAGATTTTTGGTCGGTAGTCCGGAGTGGGGAACGGATAATTGTCTCCTAAATTTCAGCTCATTTTTTCCATACATTGTGCCTTTGGCATTCACAGCACCTACAAGCTTGTGTAGCTGACTGGCGACCTCAATTTACTTGATGAACAACATTCAAACAACAGACTAGTTTTTAAACTAACCTTAATTCGACTGATTAGGAACAAAGAAAGGTGTCCACTTGAGATCTTACGATCACCAACAGAAGAGTTCAAATGGATGTCAATATCTGGCATCGATGTGAATCCAAACCATATCTGATCTGAAGGTGGTGGCTTTACATACAACCTCAAAGTTCCTCGTAGAGATGCAACCCTAATCCCCAGAGAGAGTGGAACCTGAATGTCGAAAATACAATTGGTTAGAAATCGCCAAGCTTCTTCCACTTGTTACAGCAAAAGACATATAAGATAAGACTTTCCATTCACTACTGCACTAGGAAAAAATCAGTGAAGCACAAGTCTCGTGATTGTACAATGAGTCGATCCCATTTTCATTTGTAATCCATTTCACCACATTTTGTTTCCCACCTTGCGTCCTCATTTTAACTGCTGTTTTCTATTCTCATCAACTAACAAAGAGAAGATCAAAGCCAACTGAATGACATGAGTTTTAGTTCCTTCTTTCAGTAGCAAAATAAAGAGGTCATTACAATAGAAAATATGTGCAAAACTTCAAGAAAGCACAAAATAGTTATATTGCTTTACCCTAACCGTGGAGAACTAACATTTTCACCCAAATATACTAAGAGTAAAGCATCAATTTACTTCTCATGCGCATTACCTCTTCAGGGAACTATGCAATCAGTTCAGAAGTATCGTAAGACCTCTAGTCTGCTTCAGCTATTGACATCTACCAATGAGATAGATATTTCAACAGAGCAGAGGTAGAAAATCAATTTCAGGGAAAAGCAAGGTTGGATTGCTAGAGATAAGCAGAATATTGTAACCAACCTGTGAAACCTGCTTGGCCACGGAATGTAAAATTGATTTCCACTTTGATCCAGGAGGTGAGCCACTAGGTATGCCATTAGAGCTTCTACTCGCATTTGAAACACCTGATTGATATACTTTAGATTAGTAGCTGATTAAAACATAGTCATTTTCCCAAAAGTTAATAATAAAAATAATAGACAAGTTAAAAATAAATAAAAAATAACAGGCAACTACTACACCTGAACATTGAATTATTCAGAATAATGAACCCAAATTTCAGAATATAAAAAAGATAAAGAGGTTTTGCAACATACGTGCTGGTGTGTCACCTCCATCTCTTTGGTCCATCTTATCCACGTGGTAGTCCGAGTGCTTAAATTGTTCATCAAAGTCCTCAAAACCTTCTAACAAGTCTGCTTTGACATCATCAACAGCACTTGAATCTACATTTGCATCGTCTCCTTCATGTAAATCGAGGTCCTGAACTTCAAGCCTAGTCTCGAGATCCAATATTGCACCACCAGAGTACTGAACATCAATTTCAAAAGCCCAGATCTCGTTCATGTCTGAGGGAAGAACCCTCATTGCATGTATATAAGGAGGGAGGTTACCAACATCAACAGCTGCGCAGGTTACTTCACCTATGTAACTGGGGCTACGAATATTGGAGAGCGTTCTCTACAAATAAAGACCACACTGAGTTATAGCTTATTTAGACAAAGCAAATTTCTCTTCAAGTGATCGTAAAATTTTGTCGCAATTAAATGTACATGCACACGAAGCTTCAAAGCAAAATGCATTAAACAACTTCTCGCCCTAACCTGATAACTTCTCTCAGTGTCATGCCAAAGTTCATTTCTTACACATAAAACATGCAGCTGACTTCAACTGCTTTAGGATTGAGGCATGGTAGTAATGCCAGTAATTTTGGTTAATGTCCGCGAAAAGCAAATACAAGTAAACAAGTCAATCTCTACCTTAATCAAATAAAAAGGGTTTTAAAGTATGACATCAAATAAGTTACTTTACATCTCACAATGAAGTAAAAGAAGGATATCACAAACCTGAATCCGTTCTTGCAAAGATCTTTTCATCTGCTCATTTCTTTTAGCATCAAAGAACAACCGCGATATTAACAAATTCCAACAAAGGGATCCTTCATCATAAAAAACCCTGTCATCAGAATCTGCATCTGAAATGACAGAGCCAGCAGAGGATACAATGGACGAAGGCGCTATAACATCCTCATTGCAAAAATCAAGAGGCTTTCTTGTTGGAGCAACCTTCATAACACCACTGGACAAGTCAAGATCTTGGAATGAATGAGTTTTCTCACTCATCTTACGTTCTTCATAACCTGATTTTGAACTGCAGCTTGCCTTATTTTCTGGAGCATTCTTGCTAGTTTTCTTGGTAAACTTTTTCAGAAATTGACGAACTTTTGACGAGGAACCGTCAGGCTTGCTTGATTTATCAACTAATTCAGCACCAAAACTAGAAGATGGTTTCATAAATGAGGGATATCCTGCATTTAGTCTTGTCAGGTAATTCCGGAACTCTAAGTTTAACTTCGCCAACCACTTTAGTTTTTCATCATCCTCGCAAGAAGCAAGACGAAGGGCTTTGCACCATGATTCCTTCTCCCAAGACGTCTCAAGGTAAATGTAAAATATACTACTTCCTTTATATATAGAAGATGCTCCATTCTCAATTTTAATTGGGTATTTTTTAGCCCTGTAACAAAATTGAAGCACTTAAGCTATGTTAGTTTATCCTTTCCGATATATTATTAAAGAATCATTTTACTTAACGCTTGGCACAAATTTTTTAAACAACCTTTTCTAATGAAGTTAAAACCTGTCTGAATTTATTAAACCTTGGGATGTTAGAGCATTAGGTTCCATCTTTTCATCCAAAAGCTACTTGGAACAATATTATTATATATGAAAACATATATCTATTGATAGCTCTTGTTTTTGTGAGGCAATAAATTGTTCATATAATTGCTAGAACAAAGGAGTACTCTGTACATATGTCAACCTTCTATGCTTGAAGTGAGTAACTCAGAGTACCTAACATAACAACACACAATTAAAAAAGGTAAAGTCAATCATGTTCTGACTTGCCATTTTCTAGAGGACAAGCTTGAAGCAGAAACAGCTGCAACCATGCAACCTTTGAGTGGAATTTCAGTACGGGAACCATCTGATTCTGTTAGAATGAGAGAGTGATCCTTGATTTTACCAAATTTCTGAACAGGTATTACCTCTAAGATCTCTTTCTGGGCCTTTTGCTGCTTTGTAGCTTTGTCCACATTTGAAACTTTTGGGATTCTTTCAGATTCTAGAACCCATACTTTCCCCTAGGAGACAAAATATACATAATATACTATAAGTTGTACTGGTCAAGTCCATTGAAGAAAAAGGAAAAGGTGCTTGTATAGGAAAGGAAACTCAATCTTAATGATACAATACTAATACATGAGTATTTAATTCAGACATGTCTCTAAATCCACACACAAATATAAATTGCAATTGCAAACATTGCTGATCAAATAATAAACTTCTCAAGCATTTCGTAATATTCATTTAATAGTGATAACAAGATGATTTCTTCGTCTAGTAGAACAAGAGGCAGAGAGGCTACTAGTGGATGATCAGATATGCTCTCTAGTTGGAATCTCTTCTATTGTCAGATATCATTAACATGAAATGTGAAATTTTTGTGGTTGGTAAAATTAACATCGGTCATCAGGAACCATTTTTGTTCTCTCTTTTGTTTCTTTTTCTTTTTAAGAAGGGAAAGATGCCAGGATGCTACTAATAATCATTTATGTATACAAACATCACATTCATTAGTAATAATCTTCTCATAACGAAATACCAGAACACTGAAAACTTGGGCATTCTTCTCTCATTCATAACCACCTGCTGTCTATAGAATGGTCTTTACGAGATTATAATTGGAATACTCTCACGACTTGAGAAGCACTAGAATATGCTGAGGTAGTACCAGTACAACATTGGAATGGTCTCCACCAGAAAGCCTAGAAATGAAAACTTTCAAGAAATAAGTATTGTGGGCCAAAATATGCAGTTTGTATGTTGCAAGTTTGGTTCTTTTTCTTTTTAAGAAGGGAAAGATGTCGGGACGCTACTAATAATCATTTAAGTATACAAACATCACGTTCATTAGTATCTTCTCATAACGAAATACCAGAACACTGAAAACTTGGGCATTCTTCTCTCGTTCATAACCACCTGCTGTCTATAGAATGGTCTTTACGAGATATAATTGGAATACTCTCACGACTTGAGAAGCACTAGAATATACTGAGGTAGTACCAGTACAACATTGGAATGGTCTCCACCAGAAAGCCTAGAAATGAAAACTTTCAAGAAATAAGTATTGTGGGCCAAAATATGCAGTTTGTATGTTGCAAGTTTGGTTCTTTATACAAGAACAACTACATCTCAATCCTGAGCTAGTTGTGGTCGGCTATATGAATCCTCGATCTTGGCCTGATTCTGCAGACTCGTTTTGATGAGATAATGACTAGTAACAGAGACCAAATCCTTGTGACCAGTGACCACTCAATGGAGCCTCAGCTCAAGCCATATACTGCTTGTTACATTCACAATCCAAATACTCAATTCAGACAATGATATAAAGAGAATAAACACCCTTGAAATTGGGGCAAAGCGAAAAAGCAGCAAAAGAATGGTGCGGGATCAACAAATCACATACTGACCTCTATCCCAATTTATGTGACACACGTTCCTAACAATTAACTTTAAACTTTTTATTCTACACATAATTATAAATGTTTTGGCTTATTTTAGACCACAAGTTTCCGAAGTCTTTCTTAAACGCCGTAATGGAACGGAAATAGTACACGATACATTGCGCAGGACCCAAAATTAGGAGAATAACACCATCAAAAGAATAAGCAAGAAAAGTGATACCTGCCTGCTTCTTGTAGAAAGAGGGATCAATATCCCCAGCAAAAGGCGAAGACCCTTCAGCTGATTTTTCTTTACCTCCTTGACGAGAATGTTTTCTCATAAAACACCATATCAATATTACAATTCCCATAGCTTCCACTGCAAGAACCGTTACCCCTCCAAGAACAAATACTGTTAACATCAGCATCATCCTTTGTTGTCTGAAATTCCCCCCTCAGACAAGAACAAGAAATTCACCAAATTTTGCAATGTCAGTACAAACCCATTTTTTAGACGAATCTCCAATTCTATAGGGGAGAAAAGCCAAAAAGGAGAGGCAAACCAGTTATTGGAGACACGACTCCTCATGCAGGGCGAGTGAGAAATGGGCGCTAGAGGTTTGCTGTAATTAGAAGCAACCGTTAACAATATTTGGCGGAAATTACGCTTATATATATATTTTTTAATTGAAGAAAATATACAAGTAATTCTGTATGTGAGATCGATCAACCTTGGACTTGCACGCGAAACGGAGTTGCAGTATTCGATGTTTATAAATTATTAAAAAAAACAATCATCGTAATTCAAAAGTACACACTGTTTTGTTATGCTTCCAAAATGAAAGGAGTCAGCTTTCAATGTTAACTTGCTAAGCACAACTGACAATTGCCTGCGGAGAAAATAATTGCAATTTTGGTCCCCAGATCATATTATTCCTTTGGGAAAATAGGTATTTTGATCCCTGAATTATTATGTTATTTCAATTTTGTTCCTTTTATTTATTGTCTATGTATGTTTAATCATTTATTAATTAAAAAATGTGTAAATTCTGATCCTTAAAATTAACTGAGGTATAATAATACATGAGAAGATTATTAGGCAAAAACATCAAATAAATAGTTAAGAAAACGTTGATAGATTTATAATTAATTTAAAAGTAAAATTTTGATCCTTACAACGAACAAACGTTAAATACCTGAGAAAATTATTATGGCAAATATCAAATAAATAGTTCATAAAGAGTCGAAAGAGAAGGAGAACAAAATTTTCGTTTTTATTTCTAAACGATCCAAAATTAGCGCCAATAGATCATAAGGATAAGATAATTCAGAAGATAAAAATTCCAAGTATCCAAGAAATATACAAAAATGATAATAAGACACGAATATCAATAAAATAAATAGTAACAAGCAAACTTTCTTCGGTATTATACATGAAAATATGCAAATTTTTGGAGTTGATTTAGATAATCATTGCTGATACGCCTATCTTGACTGCCTTCTCTGTCGATATTTTTTACTTATGTTAGGATTATATACTAAGAGAGTTCAAATATGTGCTAATAGTTTCTAATATATTAATTAATTATCTTTTCTACCAAAAAAGGCGGCAATCACTGGGCCTGTTGATAGAATATATCAAAATTATTTAAAGCTCTTGTTTTTCTCATAAAATGAAGTCAACAACAGCAAGAAAATTACCAGTTTTTGGTATGGGCATAACCAAGCCTACTTTTATTACTCCACTATAATAGACTGAGAACCATAGATAGGGATAAAACGAGAACTTTATTAAATGTCATATGGGGGGACCAAAATAGGAAAGTACGCACTGAATTGGTACTTACTAAAAAAAAAGAAGAAATAGTTAGATTTGTAAATGGTAATTGAAAAATAGCTATAGTTTTAATAGTAATTAAAATTTAGTTACCTTTTCATGTAAAGATAAAATTTGAACAAAAACACTCTTAAAATCCGGAAAAATTTCAGTATAACATGCTGGAGTTCGTCTTTTTTACACATGAGATTCCAACATAATGTGCTGGAATTTCATAATGTGATGGAGTTCCAACATAATATGCAAGAATTTTATACGCAGGACCTCCTTAATCCAACATATTATGCTAAAACTTTTCGTGTGTTGGAGTCCCAACATAGAAGCTCCATAATCTAGCATATTATGCTGGAATTTTTCGTGTTTCAGCAAACCGGAGGCTATTTTTTAATAACTTTGCAAAGACTGGTTATTTTTCAGTTACAAGTCTGAAAACTGACTAGCCCGTGCTATTTTCCCCTATAACTTTGAGCTTAGCCCAAATACAATATATGAAAATGTCCTTGGCCCAACGTAATGAAAAAGCCCAAGTGTGTTTGGGGCAAGTGCACATATAGCCATTCTCAGGTATGCTACTTAGAGATTAGCTAGCACTTATTTTGTTATGAAATTTTAAACTAAAATTTTTATTTTCAGGACAATTCGGGATATTTTCATCCCTAAATTTAAACTGAAAAACTGAAATTCAAGACGCACTGATTAATTTTTAAATGGTAGCTCTTTAGAGCGCCTACCTGGTGTCAATTCTACAATGTATTTGCTAACTTGTAGGCAAGGACTATGGATATACATGTTTTATATGAGCATGAGCTGGTCGAATTGGTATCTGAAAAATAGTAATAATTCTATAATTAATTAAAATTTAGCCATTTTATAATTCTATAATTGAAATTGAAAAAAATGCTGGAGTTTAAACTTAAACTAGCGAAACTCAGGACAAAACACTGGAGTTTGAAAAAGCAAAAAAGTTAAGAAAAAAAAGTGGGTTTCTGCCTTTTAAGTCAGGAATATTTTTATCCAAAAATTATTTTCGCTGAAAAAATAATTAAAGTTTGATTACTTTTAAATTTGTGACTTATTTTTAAACACCAGTGATAAAAAATAGGCTATTTCTGAATTTTACCCTCCATCTCCTCTATGTTCTTTCATTCTAGGTTCATAAGATGCCAGCGTGTGGCTATTGTACCCACGGCAAAATATTGTATAAGATTGATGTATTAGCAAAACAATTAAATATCATTTACCAAAATTCACCATATTAAATATTATAGTTGCCATTCTCGGTTCATAAGATGCCAGCAGGTACCCGCTGCAAAATATTGTAAGATTGATATAATAGAAAAATAATTAAGTAATTGTCTTATTAATGATAGTATTCCGATTTTCTTTTTCATTGGGTATGTGTTATCTCACCAGTAGACGTAAAATGTAATTCTACACACCAAGAGAGATAGATAAGAAAAAATTACTAAATATAATTCTACACATTAAGAAATTACTAAATGTTTCTTTGTCTAAGTTGAAATTTGAATTGACTCACCCATGCTTTTTATCCCACATCAGTCACTTGCAATTAAATAACAAAATACACAAATTTAAGTTTTATCCACAAAGATGTTAAAAAGATTTATACCGGCTCTTACGTGCTCTCCATTATCTTTTTCCAAATGATTAACCTTATGGTTAGTATAACACATACTTGAAGGCTCTAGTTAGCTTTAAGTCATCTAATTGTGTCAATTATGTTTATTACTCTCGGTAAATAAAACTTAACTCAAACAAAATATCTTCATGTACTAGAAAGGGGCGTCCCATTAATACTTCAAATTCATTACTTGTAAAACAAAATTCGGTCGAATTTTGTCATGTTCAAATTAACTCCACTAAATAAACCTTCCATGTTCAAATTACTCCACTATAGAGTAGCAAATAGAGCAAAAACATAGCTACTGCCCATAGATAATTTAATGAAAGTTGTTAGGTTTATTTTCTACTCTTTTAGTTGGCGTATCTATTTTTAAACCTTGCTATTAAAGTTTGGTCGTATTTTTAAATGCATTGGCAATGTAACTACCGGTCTAAAAAATTAATATTTTTGTCCCTAACTAAAATGCAGTACACAACTCTAGCAATCGATACTGGACTTCGAGTCTTCGCTAGTGTAAAACCCATAAACGATTCCCGGAGTTCAAAATAAGGTATCTGAAATAATGTTAAATAACCAATCCTCAGTAATCATCGTTGGGGTTTGAATCCCAATAATTATTGCTGGATTTGAACCTAAAAGGAATATTTTAACCAATAGTACCTCTTTTGAACTCAAGAATAATATTCTGAAGTTTCAATTTGTAGTCCATTATTGTGTCATGGCGTTCAAAATAAGGTACAATTATTTTGAACCTATAAATGTCTGAATTTCAGTACAATGTGCTCGAATTTTACTTTTAAAACCTTTAAAGTACAGTACCGTATATTTTGGATTTCACCTGTATAGAGTTTTTCGGGCTCTAGTATATTATGATGGAGTTTCACCTGTAGAATATTTGAAATTCAGTAGCGATTGCCGGAGTTGTTTAATGTGTTGGGGGTACTTTTTGTTGGTATTATTATATTTGATAATGCAAAGCCAAAGATTTCTTTGTGGTCCCTTTTTCTTCTTTACTTCTTTGTCTTTTATGAAAGACAAAGTGTCCCTCATTGGTTGTGAAAAGTCTTTTTCTTCTCCTTATATTGAATTGCTCTTTGTTGGGCTTGTAAAGAGCTTGTAAAAGGGAGTTCTCTCGCGTACAATTGAGAAATTGGTCTTGAAGGCAAAACGGGTCGATTTACCCTCTCCTGCGCGCGAGATATACGTGAGGCCTAATCTAATTTTGGTTTTGCTAAAATTATTTTTTATTTTTTGAGCTTACCAGTAAAGTGTCCAAATACATGCTTACCGAAATTCATTATCTTTGAATTGAATTTTGTAACATCTGATTGATTACTTTGTTAATTATACTTTAAATTGTGGTAATTGCTATTTGAATTCTTGTAACTCCCACTTGAATTTTGTAACAGCTCTTTTATTTCCATAACCCCCTGTAACAGCTCTAACCCTCTACCGTCTTATCTATATTAGGAGTTGTCTTGTGGAGTGTTCAAACACAGAAAAAACACCTTCATCTTCTCTTCTTCTTCAACCGATTTCTGGGCAATTATTTTTTATAAATTCCAAACTTCTAGCCACGAGTACACGTGTTTGGAGGTTTTGTGGAACCTTAGGGAGCGACCGGTATTAACGATTTGCACCCAGTCGGGCCGCAATTGCTTTCAAGGTAGTGGCTTGCCATGACACAATATTTTTCCTTCTTGTTCGTGGTAAATATTATCTACTCATTTTCCTACAATTTGAAAGCGATCTCTTTACATATAATATTGACTCGTGGCTACCACTCTGAACAAAACACTTCCTGATCTGTTAAAGCTTGAGCCTTTATATGGATACAATTATAAGCGCTGGTCCCAGAAACTTCTAATTTTCTTTGAACAATTAGAAGTTTATTACGTTTTGTTCAACGAACCTCCTGCTGATATTGTTGCTGATAGTTCTAATGCTGCTACCACTGTAGTTGCTGATGATACTGCTAAGAAGAAATTTGAAAAGGATAATAAAACTGTTCGAGGGCATCTTCTTAACCATATGATTATACCTCTCTTTGATTTTGTTTATAAATTATAAATCTGCTAAAGTCATATCGAAAAGTTTGGAGAAAAAAATGGTGCAAATGATGCAGGAAAAAAGAAGTATGTGGTTGGAAAGTGGATCAAGTTTCAGATGGTTAATGATCAGTCGATCATGGAGCAAGTTCACGAGTATGAGAATTTGACTGCTGATGTTTTGAACGAAGGCATGGAGATGTGTGAGATTCTTCATGCTAATGTTCTTCTTGAAAAGTTTTCATCTTCCTGGAGTGATTACAGGAATCAACTGAAACACAAAAAGAAAAACTTAACTCTTCAAGAACTGATCAGTCACATAAGGACTGAGGAAGCAAACCGTCTCAAAGATAAGGAGTCTGAACGGCTTAAGGATAAGATAAAATCTCTCCCTCTTAGTTCTTCTAAAGCTAACCTTATGGAATCTTCTAGTATTTTGTGAAAGACAGGTTAAAGGAAAACAGAAGAAAAGATATCTGAAGAAGCAGAATCACTTCAATAAGCCGGAGGGCCATATTCAAAAATTGAAAGGACCTTGCTATGTCTGCGACAAAATTGGTTACAAGGTTTTTCAGTGCAACCAGAGACAAGGACAAAGCTCAAAGCAGGGTGAAAAAGCTCCAGTCCAAGGTAACCTTACTGAGGGTGGTGATGTCATTGTTGTTGTGGTCGTTGAGGCGAACATGGTGGCTAACAAGACTGATTCGATACTGGACACAGGCGCTTCAAAGCACCTTTGCGCCAACAAGGAGCTGTTTCACGACTTTGAAGAATCTGCTGATGGTGAGTGTGTCTACATGGGTAACTCCACTACAGCTGTAGTTATGGGTAAAGGAAAAATTCTCCTTAAGTTAACTTCTGGAAAAACCTTAGCCTTGAACAATGTTCTGTATGTACCCTCCCTTCGTAGAAACTTAGTTTCTGGTGTGCTTCTCAACAAAGCAGGTCTTAAACTTATTTTTGAATCTGATAAAGTTGTTATTTCTTGTGGAGGATACTTTGTTGGGAAGGGTTACCTTAGTGGGGGGTTCGTTTGTACTAAACATTGCTCAGGAGATTACTAATAATGCAAGTACTTTCAATTCTGCATATATTGCTGAGTCTATTAATTTGTGGTATGGTAGACTAGGTCATGTTAATATTGCTTCTATTAAAAGACTTAAAAAAATAGAATTAATTCCTACAGTTAATGTTGATAATTTTCTAAGTGTCCTGTTTGTGTAGAAGCAAAACATACCAAAAAGCCTTTTAAGAATGTAACTAGTAGAAATACAGAATTGCTTGAACTAGTGCATTCAGACTTAGCAGATTTCAAGAACACTGTTAGTAAGGGTAGAAAGAAATACTACATCACCTTTGTAGATGATTTTTCTAGATACACTAAGGTATATTTTCTTAAGTCAAAAAGATGAGGCTGAAAGCATGTTTTGAAATACAAGGCAGAAGTAGAAAATCAATTAGACAGAAAAATCAAGAGACTTAGGTCTGACAGGGGTGGTGAATATAGTACTAATACTCTAGAAGCCTTTTGCGAGAAAAATGGTATTATACATGAGGTTAGTGCTCCCCATACTCCCCAACAAAATGGTGTAGCCAAACGGAATAATAGAACCCTTAAGGAAATAAGGAATTCTATGCTTTTGAGTTCGGGTTTATCTGATAGTATGTGTGGGGAAGCCGTTTTATCTGCATGTTATGTTCTTAATAAAGTCCCTCATAAGAAGTTAGATAAAATCTAGCATGAGTTATGGAAAGGGTTTGCCCCTAACTTGAAAATTCTGAAAGTGTGGGGGTGTTTGGCTAAGGTTGGTCTACCTGATTTTAAACAAGTAATTGTTGGCCCCAAGACTTTTGATGCTATTTTTATTGGTTATGCTCAAAATAGTGATGCCAATCGATTTTATGTCTTTGAATGATAGTTCTATTTGTGAATCTAGAGATGCAGAAATTATTTAGCATGTTTTTCCATTGAAAAATAATTTGCCTAGTGATGTGCCTAATAATGCTTCTACATCTATGTCTGTTAATTCTCATATTTTTGTTTCTTCTAGTGTTACTTCTAATGAGCATGAAAATGAACTTAGAAGGAGTAAGAGACGTAGAATTGAAGCTAGCTTTGGTCCTGTCTTTATCACTACTTTCTTGACTGAAAATATTGATCTTGATATTTTGAGTGATGAATTAGTGTCAATATATTTAATAGAAGAAGACCCTAAGACTTATAATGAAGCAATGAGGTCAATAGATGCTAGTTATTGGAAAGAGGCCATTAAAAGTGAATTAGACTCTATAGTTTCTAATCACACTTGGGACGTGTCTGATTTGCCTAAAGGTTGTAAACCTATAAGTAGCAAGTGAATATTTAAGAAAAAATTGAGACCTGATGGTACAATTGAGAAATATAAGGCTAGACTTGTTATTAGGGGTTTTAACCAAAATAAAGGCATTGATTACTTTGATAATTATTCTCCTGTGATGAAGATAGCGACTATTAGAACTCTTGTTGCTTTAGCTGCTATTCATAATTTGGTGATACATCAAATGGATGTTAAAACGGTTTTCCTAAATAATGATTTAGAAGAAGGGATTTATATGTCTCAACCTGAGGTATTTGTGATCCACAGACAGGAGAATAAAGTATGCAAATTGAGAAAGTCTCTGTATGGTCTAAAGCAGACACCTAAGAAATGGTATGAAAAGTTTAATAGTACATTAGTGGGCAATGGTTTTGTTGTTAATGCATCTGATACTTGTGTTTATTCCAAGATTATAGGATCAAATTGTGTGATTATATGTTTGTATATAGATGACATGTTAATCTTTGGCCCTAATGTGAAAGTTGTTAATGAGACTAAGAATTTTTTGTTTTCTAAATTTGAAATGAAAGATCTTGGAGAAGCAGATGTGATTTTAGGGATTAAAATCAAAAGAACTTCTAATGATTTTTCGTTATATCAGTCTCATTATATTGAGAAAATATTGAAAAGGTTTAATTGTTTTGATGTAGCACCTGTGGGAACTCCTTATGATCCTAGAATTCACTTGAGAAAGATAAGGAATCCAGTATTTCTCAAACTAAATATGCTAAGATTATTGGTAGTGTAATGTTTCTCATGAATTATACATGACCCGGTATTACTTATTGTCATGCCCCGAACCTGGGCTGAACCAACTGGCTGGCTGAATCAACATGTGATATCATAACATATTAAATGCGGAAGATAAACTAACACATGCTGATATACTGAATGTCTGAATAATATAAATCAAAGTGTGGAAACATTAATACAAGTCTGAAATATATATGTAGTCCATATTGCTTAACATAAAAAGCTTGTGACTCTGTCTAACTGTTACTCTAGTCTATGAAGCCTCTAATGAAGTACTGAAAACATTGACTGTCTATATATACTAAAAGACTGTAAAATACTGATAATGCCCCGAAAGAACTAGGGCTCACCCAATAGCTGGTACAAGAATTTTAGCGCTCTGAATCGTCAACCTGTAAATCATTACCCGCATTGTGAGATGCATGCCCCGTGCAAAAGGGACGTTAGTACATTTGAATTGCACTGGTATGTAAAGCAATTGAAAGAAAGAACTGTAAATGCTGGAACTGAAACTGATCTGATAACAAAAAACTGAAATGATAACTGCTGAAATTGAAAACTGAAATGATAACTGAACTGAACAAAGGAAGTAAGGATATGAATACTCCCTCTTCTGAATGATGAACAACCTGTTTATCTGAATATTAAACTACGGCATCAGGCCCAAAATATATGTGCACAAGCTGCGGCCTCGGGCCCAAGTATAAGTATACATAACTGCGGCCTCAAGCCCAAAGATGCATAAAGCATAAATTGCGGCCTCGGGCCCAAAGATGCAAAAAGTATAAACTGCGGCCTTAGACCCAAATACAGGTGCTCAACATTCAAGGATTTAAAATCAGGATCTAAGAATCATATTGCAATACATGATACTAAAATACTGAATCACATTGAGTTATATGATACTGGAATACTAAATAGGACTAGACTGAGACATGTATCCTTGAATTGATTATGAACACTGAAACTTTAATTGTTTATGACATGCTGAGCAATATAGACTGAGACTCGTGGGCATCAAACCCAAGTCTATATTGAATACGCATTGAGCTCACAACATTCAGAATGAAAGTTATGAACGAGTTACGAAGCTAGAGAATAGAAGTTCTGCAACTATTCAAGGAACTAGGCTTAACTATATTTCTGAAGCAATTAGTAATGTCGTAAAAGAAACGTAGTGCAGGGAGAATTATTGACATTCCAAAATATAGAGGGTTAGCCTCACATACCTTGACTCTGGCCTTTTAGGCATATCACAATGTTCATCGCCTTTTTCAATGATAATCTACAAAATATACATCAAGAGGAACTAATATTAGCACTAATGCTCATGTTTCCTTCACTGAGGCATTGTATCAACACCTTATGTCGTAAAGGCTCATAGCCCTCATTAATGGTGTTTTCTTCACCCAATTCTCATTCTACTATGTCTAAGTGATTCTACAATCCCAAATAGATGTAACTAACACCATTTCTCATCACGCAATTGATTATAACAATGTTAAGTCAATAACCCAAAACACTAGCATAGTTCTTATGGTTCTCTTTAGCAAACCTATTTAAAATTCTCCCAAAACTCATCAATTCATAGTTATAAATGATTAGGGAGTAGAAGCATTACCTTTTCGAAGTTCACTCCTCTTGATTCGAGTTTTAGGGTTTCTTTTTCTTAACAATGGTTTCTCGATCGAATATCTAATGAATGGAAGGATTTACCCATGTTAATAAGGTGTTGGAGGATCGAAATTAACTTAGAATCATCGTTAGAACTTCCCTTGGATGATGGAGGGACCTTGGGGAAGTTGGGTTCTTGAAAGCTCCCCTTTCTAGAGAAAATGTACGTGTTTGGGGTTGTAGGGAACGAGGTAGGTTTTAAATAAGTGTACGCGTCCCAAAAATTGAGGAGAAAATAAAGTAGCTCGAATAAATATCGTCGGCGTGGGTCATCATTTGAGGCGCCAAAATAACTGCGCAAGGCGCCATCAGAGGCGCTAAACAACAGCGCTTTGCACTGTCTGGCGCACTGAGGTTGATGCCCTAGACAGTGCCTTGCACTGTCAGGGGCGCTGATGTTAATACCTTGGACAGTGCCTTGTTCTGTCTATGGCTGTGAGGCTTTATGGCCTTGCATTGTCTATGCCCCTGAGTTTTCATGGCCTTGCACAGTCTAAGGCTATAAGACGTACCTCCCATAAACTTAGTCGATTCTATCAAATTTTATGCACCTCACTATTGGTCTTGATTTCCAAACAACGGTTTCCACCCATACATATCCCGGTAGGATTTCACACTAATACTCATTTAATGCATCTACAACTAATTCAGATTTGCAGAGTGTTACACTTATGCTGTTAGTAGATTGAGTAGATATACTCATAACCCCAGTAGTGAACACTGGAATGCTCTTCATCGTTTGTTAAGATATTTGAGAGGTACTATGGATTGGTGTTTGCATTTTAATAAATTTCCTGCTGTTTTAGAAGGATTTTGTAATGCAAACTAGATTACTGACAATGATGAAGTTAGCTCCACTAGTGGTTGTGTGTTTACTTTAGGTGCTGGTGCTATTTCATGAAAGTCTTCAAAACAGACTTGTATAGCACGATCTACTATGGTGTCTGAATCCATTACTCTTGAGTTGGCAGGGCAAGAAGCCGAGTTGTTGAGAAACTTATTGGCAGACGTGCCTTTGTGGGGAAGACAAGCTTCATCAGTTTCTCTACATTGTGACTCACAAGCGGCAATTGGAATTGCCAAAAATAGTGTGTTCAATAAAAAAAAAGGAGAAGACATCGCATTAGACATGGTGCGGTAAAACAATCGTTAAAACATTGTGTTATTTCCTTGGAATATGTAAGATCAGGAAGAAATTTGGTGGATCCTTTGACCAAGGGTTTGGCAAGGAGAGTTATCCTTGAAACGTCGAGGGGGATGGGGCTAAAGCCCATGGATTGAGGAAGTATGGTGGATACCCGTTTATGGTCAAATGAAGCCATATGAGATCTCAATATGCACTATATTTCCTATTCGTATGGCATGTGGTAGTGCTTTATAAGGTTGAGCTTATTTTGCTCTTAATGATTCCATAACCTTAAGGTAGTCTATGTGTAGATAGACTTGATGGAATCACCTACGTGAGTGTAAAGGTGCGGTCACCTTTTATGAAAGACTTGGGATGTCTTTTTAGAGCACTCATGAGACCCAAGGTATGTGCATGACCATAAAAGCACTTTGTTAGTATCGCGGAGTTTGCATAAAATTAAGGATATAGTATGTGTTGTGGGGGTCTCAACTAATGTTCATTCAGTTCAAGAGTACTTCAATTTGTGAATGTTAGTTGTTGCTTCATTTCACTACGTGTCAATTCAAATCGAAAGATATTTACACTTAAGTACATGTTCTTTCTTTTGCCCAGAATTGTTCTATTTTTGTCTTTGCATTAATGGGGGATTGTTGGTATTATTATATTTGATAATGCAAAGCCAAAGATTTTTTTGTGGTCTCTTTTTTCTTCTTTACTTCTTTGTCTTCTGCGAAAGACAAAGTGTCCCTCATTGGTTGTGGAAAGTCTTTTTCTTCTCCTTATATTAAATTGCTCTTTGTTGGGCTTGCAAAGAGCTAGTAAAAGGGAGTGGTCTCGCGCACATGAGAAATTAGTCCTGAAAGCAAAATGGGTCGATTTTACCCCCTGCGCGAGATATACGTGAGGTCTAATCCAAATCTAGTTTTGCTAAAGTTATTTTTTATTTTTTGAGCTTACCAGTAAAGTGTACATGCTTACCAAAATTCATTATCTTTGAATTGAATTTTGTAACGCCTGATTTATTACTTTGCAACAGCTATACTTTAAATTATGGTAACTGCTATTTGAATTCTTGTAACTCCTACTTGAATTCTGTAACAACTCTTTTATTTCCATAACCCCCAATTTAATTCTCCTTCTTGTAACAGCTCTAACTCTCTAGCGTCTTATCTATATTAGGAGCTGTCTTGTGGAGTGTTCAAACACAGAAAAAAAAAACACCTTCATCTTCTCTTCTTCTTCAACCGATTTCTGGGCAATTGCTTTTTGCAAATTCCAAACTTCCAGCTACGAGTGCACGTGTTTGGAGGTGCAGTGGAACCTTGGGGAGCTACCGGTCTTAATGATTTGCACCCACTCGGGCCGAAATCTCTCCAAGGCAGTGGCTTGCCACAACACAGTGTTTTTCCTTCTTGTTCTTGGTCAATATTATCTACTCATTTTCCTACACTTTTGTCCAAAATATACCCGCGTTTAAATGGAATGGCTAAAGTCTAATACTCCGTCTGTTTCAATTTATGTGAACCTATTTCCTTTTTAGTCCGTGCCAAAAAGAATTACCCCTTCCCATATTTGGAAATAATTTTTCTTTATGAAATGATTTATAACCACAGAAAATATATGTGCGTTATTTTATACTATATATTTAAAAGTCTTATCTTTTTTTCTTAAACTCCGTACCTAATCAAATAAATTCATATAAATGGAAGGAGTAACTTTTTATATCGTGACTAAATGCTAATAGTAAGGATAAAAATGGCTAATTACTAATACACACACAAAAGAAGGGGCGCAATCACTAGGCCTATTGGGAGAATCTATCGAAATTATCTGAAGTTCTTATCTTTCTTCTCAAATTGAAGCCAACAACTACACGAAGTTTTTAGTGCGTGCATGACCAAGGCCTACTTCATACTACTCCTTTGTTTCATATTACTAGTAACAGGTACGCGTCGCGCGTGTATCTATATTAAAAAAGATAAACTTTTAAAAATAATAGAAAATAATATACTTAGAACATATATTAATAATATAAAATAAAAAATAATAAAAAATTACAAGTTCTTAAAAATAATAAATATTAATCATATTTAGGACTTGATATTAATCTATATATCAATGAAAATAAATTTTTAAATAATTTAAATAATATTTAAAATTTGTGATTGAGTTATAAAATAAAAATTAACAGCAGATAAGTTCCTAAATTAATAAATGGTGATCATGTTAGGATTTTGGATCACTCAAGTGATTTTCATGCAGTTTGCTCCCCTTAATTTTGTCAAATAAGTTCTTATCTTACATATTTTTAGTTTTATTCTTTCATATTTTGAGTTCTTATTTTTGCAAATAAGTTTTATATGAGATTAACATTATTTAAATTCTAGAGAAAACTTCTTGTTGATTAGCAAATACTATTAGTTTTGGTTCATTTTTCTGGTTGATTGTGTTAGCTACTCAGGAGAATAATCGGTATTGGGCAATTTGAAAAAAAAAATCCTAAAAAATAAAAAAAAATTAACAACAATTAATAAGTATATTATTTTGAGTGAAAAAATAAAATTTTAAAATGATTGAATAAAATTTAGTGTATATTAAAAATCTCAAAATAATAATAAAATATTTAGTAATAAAAGAAGATGAACAATCGAGAATTAATAATAATAAATTACAATCTTGAATAGACTATCAATTTAGATAAGATGACTCTCCTAATATTTTATAATAAATTAGTTATTATATAAAAAACGACATGGAGTCATATGTTGGAAGGGGTGAAAAATGAAAAAAATTAATTAATTACAACTTATTTAGAATACATATTGTGTTATGCCACGTCCACATTCCTTCAAGCACAAAACTATTCAACTTGAAGTAATAGAGGTTAAAGATAAGTTGATTTCAAACTTTGAAACATCAGGCATAATTAATTAAAATATTATAATTTTGAAATCATTCAAAACTATAAATCTTGTCTAAAATGCATATTAATACCTCTTTTTTCTGTCTAGAACACCTCTTTATTAAAAAAATTAAATTAATGTAAAACTTTTTTATTTTTTATAAAAGAATAAAATGAGTATTATGCATATTAGTGTCTCTTTGTTCTCTTAAATTTATTCTTTCTTTCTTTCCCTTTTATGAGAACACAACCTTATTGTTAGATAACTGAAAGAAGAAAATTTAGAATTTAAAACACATATATTATATAAATAAATGAAAAGTCAGTGAAATAATATACGAATAAGAATTTTTTTGGTCAAATCTTTCTAAGATTTTGTTTATAAGTATAATCCTCTCCTATTAAATTATTGGAAGCTTCAAAGTAATTAGCTCGTCCGGAACTTAAGTTTTTCCTTTTCGTTTCTTAGGATTATTTTAGGTTTATGTTGTCTTCCAAGTATACCTTTTCTCTAAGGTTATAGCATTTTTATCTTTTTTGCTTATACATTTTTACTGGAGATTAAAATCAGAAATATTTATAATTCTTATATAATTCAAATAAAAAAAGATTTAATGACTAAATATTAGAGAATTAATCAAATAACTAGTCTTATAATATAAAATATTTAATTAAATGGCTATTTCTAGATATTAAAAATAATTAAATAACTATTTCATCCAGTATCATATTTATATTAATAAATTTTAATTCATAAGTCTTTATGGATAGGAATACTAAATCGAATCAACCGAAACCTATGTTATCTATAAAATTTGATATGATATAACATTTAATTAAAAATTCTAAAAATACATAGTCACATCAACTTAAATTGAACCATTATGTAGATAATTTTTACATCTCATGAAACTTAAACTCTTTCTTAAATAATAATAGAACGTTACTTTCTTATGACTCCAATTAGTATCATTATTATCAAGGATCTAAACGATCATTTATCCATATAGTCAAAATTATGCATGCGATGATTTTGAATACTTCACCTTTCCTTTTTTATGATGAACTATTATAAAGCACAAATCTTTCAAAGACTGTACTAATTAATCACTAAATTTAAATAGGAATTAATTGTTAATGTTGCAGCACATCTCAGTAATAATGATTTAATTAGGATATACTAGTTTTGTTAAATCGCACAGATAATTCAAAAAGTCTTTCAAATATAGACAAAATTAAATAATTATATTCCATTAACAAATTATCTATACGTATTAGTCAAGAGTGTATAAAAATAAAATCTTAGATTTTTAAGTTCATAAATATTAGGAGTTTTTACCTAATTCAAATAAGGAAAGATTTAATAATTAATTTTTAATTAATTTCAATGTCCTAAATAGTAGGAATATAATTAAATGACTATTTTGGTCGGTTTGAACTCTATTTTCAAATGATAAAAAAGGCAAACGACATTTTGCTAATGGCCTTCGTGCTTTTAATATAACTAGTTTAGTGTACGTGCGTTACACGTGTGCCTTGCGTCAACTAAATATATGTACAAAAACAATGTGTTTGACTATAAATGCTTCATCCTGATTTTATATTTTTTCTTATCAATTTAGCATTGATGTATTTGTTATAATTTTCATATATACTAACCTTAGCTTGTACTACATTTTTAATTGTTGTAATTTCAAGGGGCAAAAATTTAGAAAACAATATGAGAAATTAGAGTTTTGGAATAAGAAAAATGAATCTTGTCATGTCAAAAAATTTAGGGTTATTCTCACCATTTTATTCCCTTCTTTTGAATCGTCTGCTTATTCCAATCTCATAAAAATTTGTACAATCAAAACTGGCACGAGAACAATATATAAATAAATATCACATATGAGAATAAAGTTACACTAAGCAGCATGAAGTTTAAATCAATAAATCGTAGATCATAAATTAATAGGATTATGTCATCATGCAAATAAAAAAATTACAAGAATTATGAAATACATGGCACATTAAAAAAAAATTAAAAGACTAACAGAATTCATTCTTCCTAATCTCGTCCCAAAATTGTAACGATCCGACCGGTCATTTTACTTTCTAGAACCCCGTTTCCCTAAATAAGACTCCTTGTATGTGCTTTTACTATTTTATGACTTGCGGGGATGGTCAGTTTAGAATTCGGAAGAGTTCGGGTTGAAATCGGAACACTTGGTTCCATGGTTGGCTTTAAAAGGCTAAGTTTGACTTCGGTCAAAGTTTTGAGTAAACGACCTCGAAATCGGGATTTGACGGTTCCAATATGTTCGTATGATGCTTTTGGACTTGGGCGTATGTTCGAATCGGGTTTTGGACGACCCGGAAATGTTTCAGCGCTTAATAGTGAAAGTTGACTATTTGAAGATTTTAAAGTTCTTTAAATTTGGTTTGGAGAAGGTTTTGGTGTTATAAAGGTCTGTTTGGAATTCCGAGCCCGAGAATAGTTCCGTATGATGATTTAAGACTTGACACAAAATTTAATGTTGTTCCGAGTAGTCTAAGCATGATTCGGCGCGTTCCGAGCGAGTTGGAAGAACTTGAAGTTCATAAGTTGATTCAATTTGGTTTGGGGTATGATTCTTAGTTTCATTGTTGTTTTATGTGTTCCGAGGGTGCGAGCGAGTACGTTTTATGATTTCAAACTTATTGGTATGTTTGGAGGGGGAGGGGGGCTCCGAGTGTCAATCGGACTAGTCATGGACCAAGTTTGGACTTAGGGACAACAACTGAAGCACCAGACTTCTAGTGTAATCACACATGCTGAGGGCTAGTCGTAGGTGCGAGCAAGAAGCCGCAGAAGCGGCCAAGGAAGAACAGCCAGGAACCGCGGGTGCGGGTGGACGTGCTAACCTGCAACCTCGCATATGCGATGGAGGAGATCACAGGAGCAACTTAAGCAGCAGGTGCGGCATGTGAGTCGCAGGGGTGGACCCACAGAAGCGGGCTAGAGGTCCGCAGAAGCGGAAGTAGGTCACTGGGCAAGGGCCGCATCTGCGATGACTTTTCCACAGATGCGGAGCCACAGAAGCGGCCAACCCTCCGCAGGCGCAAAACTCGCAGGAAACAGAACCTCATTTAATTCGGGACTTAGGCATTTTGAGCTCATTTATTTCATACCTTGGCCGATTTTTGGAGCTATTCGAGAGGGGTTTTCACCTAACACTTTGAGGTAAGTAATTACTACACAATGTGAGTTAAATACATAGATTATGGGTAAATTTAACATGTAAATTAGTAAAAATCATGGGTTTAGATGAAAACCTAGGTTTCTTTTTTTTTCTTTTTTCTTTTTTTTTTTATAAAAATGGGATTTAACCACGAAAATGGTTATGGAATTTAGTGAAAATTATATATTTGAGTTCGTGAGATTCTGGGTAACAACTTTCTTCAAAAAAAATTCCGTAATCGGGGCACGTGAGCTCGGGGGTGGATTTTAGGAATTCTTCAATTAGGATATGAACTTTTGAACATGTATTGACTATTTTATATAACATTTGATTAGTTTCGAGTCGTTTGGCACCGAGTTGAGGGTTAAAATCACAATTGTGGACCGGAAAGGAAGCTTTGAGATGAGGTAAGTCTCTTTTCTAACCTTGCAAGAGTGAATTAACCCCATAGGTGAATTGAATTAATATGTCCTTCTATTTGAGGAGGCTACGTACGCACGAGGTGACGAGAGTCCGTACGTAGCTACTAATTATGCTTATGTCCGGGCAGTTTAGGACCCAAATCATGTTATACTTGCGATGTTTGCACCATACTTGTAATTTAAGTACCTAAACCATATTGGAACTTGATAAAGAAATTGTAAAAGGTCGAGTTATATTTACTTGAGTTTTGGACGGGATACTCAACCGTTAATGAGAATTGGTGTTTTTTCGAATATTAGCCTCTTAGAAATCTTTGTATAGGTTGTTTATAAAGTATTTTCCTTCTTGTGGAGGGGGGCGAACGCCTCGGTAATAGAATAGATGTATCTGTGGTTCCTGCCGTTCGACCCTCGGCAGTGCACAGTTTATATATTTGTATGGTGATCGGGCCGTACGACCTCAGCATAATTCGTGCCTAATAATTCTTGGAGCCCAATTATAATTAATATTGTTTCACTGGCTTGAGAGATTAATTTATTAAATGATGAAAATTAATTTAGAATTTACTATTAGTGAAAGAATTGTTCATTTATTTCTTGTTATTGAGTTTTCAGCTGTATTTACATAGTTTATGCTTACTTATAATTTCAATATTTTATTGTTGACTCATAGTAAATGTCGAAGTCGACCCCTCGTCACTACTTCTTTGAGGTTAGACTAGATACTTATTGGATAAATATTGTTTATGTACTCATGCTACACTTTTGCACTAATCATGCAGGATCTGAGATAGGTGCATCTGGTCATCAGTCCGGCGCTCATCCTTGACTTCCTCGAGACTTAGCGGTGAGCTGCTTTTCGAGCCCGTGCTGCAACACACAAAGTCTTCCTTTTGTTTGTTTTACTTTCTGTCTATTTCACTTTAGATAGTAGTGTAGTATATTTTTGGATATTCTACTAGTAGCTCATACACTTGTGACTCCAGGTCTTGAAAATTATGCTAGTAGACACAAGATGATTTTTGGATTATCTTATTTATCTCATTTGCTCTTAAAATTTATTATTCCTCATCTTATTAAATTTTTTACTTCCTTTTTATGCACTAATTAAAAATCAGCTATTTTAAAAATAATAAAAGAAACAATTAGGTGTTTAGTTCACGGTTGGCTTGCCTAGCGGTATTGTTGGACGCCATCACGGCCCATAGGAGAAAACTAGGTCGTGACAACATGGTATCAGAGCACTAGGTTCATGTAGGTCTCACAAGTTATTATCAGGCCTAATAAAGTTTTGCGGATGGGTACGAAGACGTCCGTACTTATCTTTGAGAGGCTATAGGGTATTAGGAAATTACTCTTCCTTCATCTCCTATCTGCGGTTGATGTTATACTAGGTATCTTTCTCCTATTCTCTCACAGATGGTGAGAATCGGCGGATGTTCCAAACCCAGGATGAGCTGCTCCCCCTGTTGCTATAGGCCGAGGCAGAGGTCGGGGGAGGGCACCGACTCGAGGTAGGGGACGAGGGCATCCTAGAATTATCCCAGCCATGCCACCAGCAGATCCGGTAGAGGATCCCATTATTGAGGAGCAGGGCAAGGTGCCTGTAGCAGAGCCAGCCGCGGTAGATTTCATGTCAGCACCGGGCTTCCAGGAGGTCATGGGCCGTATGCTACCGTTCATGGATACTATGACCTAGGCTGGTTTATTTCCAGCATACCCAGCCATATCTCAGGCTGGAGGGGGAGCACAGACCCCTACTGCTCAGGCTCTTGGGCATGCAACTGCTGTATATCAGACCCCATACACACTACTCGTGGGTGGAGCGCAGCTCGTGGCAGCAGCCGTGCCTAAGCCCAGACCAGCTACGGCCGGCGAGCTGTAGAAGCTATTAGACGGATGGACAAGGCTACACCCTCCTGTCTTCGGAGGTGAGCGACATGAGGATCCCAAGGACTTCATTGATCGGTGCAAGGACAGACTACACAACATGAGGATATTAGAGACCTACGAGGTGGATTTTACTACTTTCTAGCTGGAGGGCAGGGCCCGTAGATGGTGGCAATCTCATCTTTTTGGCAGACCAGCAGGTTCTCCTCCCTTGACTTGGGATCAGTTTACACGCCTTTTATTGGATATGTATATTTTACCCTCCCAGAGGGAAGAGTTGCGGTTTCAGTTTGAGCAGCTCCAACAGGGTCAGATGTCAGTGACCGATTATGAGGCGAGATTCTCTGAGTTGTCTCGCCATGCACTTATGATACTTCCTACTGAGGCAGAGAGAGTATGGAGGTCTGTTGCGTGGTTGCACTCCGGTATTCAGGCTACTATGGCTCGAGAGGTTGAGATGGGGACTTCTTACCAGCTAGTTGTGGAGATAGCTCGGAGGATTGAGGGTTATCGTCAGGGGGGCTGAGAGAAGATGCCGCGGGACAAGCGGTTTTGTTATTCTGGAGGGTTCAGTGGTGCTCCAACTGGGGGCAGAGGTCAGTTTCGGAGAGGTCATCCTAGCAGGCCCACAAATCCAGCACCGCCGCCTCCGCGAGGTGCTATAATTCGACCTTATTTCAGCGCCATGCTAGAGAGTTCCTACCGCCCACCAGCTATTCAGGGTTCCTCCAGTTGGTATTCAGGCCATCAGGGTCAGACTTCAGGATAGTAGTCCTTCGTACCGAGAGGTTGTTTCGAGTGCGGGGATTTCAGCCATGTGCGGAGGTTCTGCCCCAAGCTTTGGGGCAAGGCAGTGCACCAGGGTTCTCAGCCTATGATTACAGCACCAGCACCAGCAGCCGCACCAGCCGTCCAGCCGTCTAGAGGCGGAGGGCAGGTAGGTAGGAGTCGTCCTAGAGGTGGAGCCTAGGCAGGTGGCGCTCCAGCTAAATTCTATGCTTTCTCGGCCAGACCAGATGCAGTGGCATGCCATGATCACAGGTATTATTTTTGTCTGCGGTAGGGATGCTTCAGTATTATTTGATCCAGGGTCTACCTATTTATATGTGTCCTCTCTGTTTGCTCATTTCCTAGATGTTCCTCGTGAGTCCTTGGGTACTCCTGTTTATGTGTCCACTCCAGTGGGCGATTTTGTTGTTATGAATCGGGTTTATTGGTCCTGTATTGCTACATTCTGTGGTTATGGTACTAGGGCGAATCTTCTGCTGCTTGATATGTCTGACTTTGAGGTCATCCTGGGCATGGACTGGTTATCTCCATATCACTCCATCTATGATTCCCATGCCAAAACTGTTACCTTTGGCGATGCCAGAGTTGCCTAGATTGGAGTGGAAGGGTTTGTCTGTCAGCACACCTAGTCAGATTGTCTCTTTTATGAAGGCTCGACACATGGTCGAGAAGGGTTATTTGGCTTATCTAGCCTATGTTTAGGATATTACCGCAGAGACTCCGGCGATCGATTCAGTTCCCGTGGTCCGGGAGTTCTTCGATGTGTTTCCTTCTGATCTTCCAGGCATGCCACCAGATCTTGATATCAATTTCTGCATTGATTTGGCTCCAGGTACCCAACCTATATCTATTCTACCGTATCGTATGGCTCCGAAAGAGTTGAACGAACAGCTTGAGGAGTTTCTAGAAAAGGGGTTGGCCAGGCCGAGTGTATTGGGACTACGCGGATGTGCATTGATTACCGCTAGTTGCAGGGTTCTAGGGTGTTCTCTAAGATCGACTTGATATCTAGGTACCATCAGTTGAAGATTCGGGATTCAGATATTCCGAAGATTGCTTTCCGGACTAGATATGGCCATTATGAGTTTCTAGTGATGTCTTTCGGTCTGACTAATGCCCCACCGGCATTTATGGATTTGATGAAGAGGATGTTTAGGCCATATATTGATTCGTTCTTCATTGTCTTCATTGATGACATTTTGATCTACTCGCGCAGTATGGAGGAGTACGAGCAATATTTGAGAGTGGTGCTTCAGACCTTGCGTGAACAGAAGTTATATGCTAAGTTCTCCAAGTGTGAGTTTTGGCTAGATTCTGTAGCATTCTTGGGGCATGTTGTATTAGGCGAGGGTATTAAGGTGGATGCTGAGAAGATTGAGGCAGTTCTGAGTTGGTCTCGTCCTACTACAACGACTGAGATCAGGAGCTTCTTGGGGTTAGCAGGTTATTATTGCCGGTTTATGGAGGGCTTCTCATCTACTGCAGCACTGTTGACTAGATTGACCTAGAAGGGTGCTCTTTCCGTTGGTCTGATGATTGTGAGACGTTCTTTTAGAAGCTAAAGACAGCTTTGACTACGACATCGGTTCTTGTGTTGCCTTCCGGTTCGGGGATGTATACTGTATATTGTGATGCTTCACGTGTTGCTTTGGGTTATCTATTGATGCAGGAGGGGCGAGTTATTGCATATGCTTCACGTCAGCTGAAGCCCCATGAGATGAATTACCATGTACATGATTTGGAGTTGGCCGCAATTGTTCATGCTCTTAAGATGTGGAGACATTATTTTTGTTGGGTGTCTTGTGAGGTTTACACCGATCATCGTAGCTTGCAGCATTTTTTCAAGCAAAGGGATCTCAATGTGAGTCAACGCAGGTGGCTTGAGTTACTAAAGGATTATGACATCACCATTCTTTATCATCCAGGCAAGGAGAATGTAGTTGCGGATTCCTTGAGCAGAAAGGCGGAGAGTATGGGTAGCTTGGCATTCATTTCAGCAGAGGAGAGGCCCTTAGCTTTGGAAATTTAGTCCTTAGCTAACAGAGTTGTGAGGCTGGATATTTCAGAGCCCAACTGGGTTTTTGTATTTGTCGTTGCCCAGTCTTCACTATTTGAGCAGATCAAGGCTCGCTAGTTTGATGATCCGCACTTGTTGGTTATCAGAGAGACGGTACTAGAGGGTGGTGCCAAGGAGGTTACTATAGGCGAGGATGGTGTTCTGCAACTCTAGGTTCATCTATGTGTTCCTAATGTCGATGGCTTGAGGGAGAGGATTCTAGAGGAGGCACACATTTCTCCATATTCTATTCATCCAGGTGCTACGAAGATGTATCGCGAGGTTTCTAAATTACCAGCAAGTTAAGTATGAGCACCAGAGGCCAGGTGGCCTACTCCAGTAGATGACTATACCTGAGTGGAAATGGGAGCGCATTACTATGGACTTCGTAATTGGGTTGCCGCGGACCTTGCGGAAGTTTGATGCAGTTTGGGTCATTGTCGACAGGTTGACCAAGTCGGCACACTTCATTCCGGTGATGACCACGTATACTTCAGAGAGGTTGGCCCAGATTTATATTCAGGAGATAGTTCGGTTGCATGGTGTGCCTGTTTCCATCATATCAGATAGAGGCCCTCAGTTCACTTCGCATTTCTGGAGAGCAGTACAAAGTGAGTTGGGGACCTGTGTAGAGCTCAACACAGCCTTTCATCCGCAGACCGACGGACAGTCGGAGTGGACGATTCAGATTTTGGAGGACATGGTCAAAGCATGTGTGATTGACTTTGGAGGGCAGTGGGATCGATTCTTGCCTCTGGTCGTGTTTACTTACGACAACAATTATCAGTCTAGCATCGAAATGTCTCCATTTGAGGCTTTATATGGTTCGCAATGTCATTCTCCATCGGATGGTTTGAGCCCGGTGAAGCGAATTTATATGGTACTGATTTGGTAAATGATGCCTTGAAAAAGGTAAAGTTGATTCAGGAGCGACTTCGCACAGCACAGTCCAAACAGAAGAGTTACGCGGATTAGAAGGCGCGTGATTAATCATTTATGGTGGGCGAGAAGGTTCTCTTGAAAGTCTCGCCGATGAAGGAAATCATGAGGTTCGGTAAGAAGAGCAAGTTGAGCCCAAGTTTTATAGTCCCATTTGAGGTGTTGAGACGAGTTGAGGAGGTTGTTTATGAGCTTGCTTTGCCTCCCAGTCTATAAGGAGTTCATCCCGATTTTCCACGTGTCTATGCTCTAGAGGTATCATGCCGACATGTCACATGTGTTAGACTTCAGCACGATTCAGTTAGATGAGAGCCTGGGTTATGAGGAGGAGCCAGTTGCCATTGTTGATAGGCAGGTTCGCCAATTGAGGTCCAAGAGGATTTCCGCGGTGAAGGTTCAGTGGAGGGGCCAACCAGTTGAGGTGGCGAATTGGGAGTCCGAGGAAGACATGCAGAGCAGATATCCACACTTATTCAGTACTCCAGGCATGATTCTAGACCCGTTCGAGGACGAATGTTTGTTTAAGAGGTGGAGAATGTAACGACTTGACCGGTTATTTTGCTTTCTAGAACCCTGTTCCCATAAATAAGATTTTCCGTATGTGATTTTATTGTTTTATGACTTGGGGGGATGGTTAATTCGGAATTCGGAAGGGTTTGGATTGAAATCGGAACCCTTGGTTCCATGGTTTGGCTTTAAAAGGCTAAGTTTGACTTCAGTCAACGTTTTGAGTAAACGACCTCGAAATCGGGATTTGATGGTTCCAATAGGTTCGTATGATGATTTTGGACTTGGGTGTATGTTAGAATCGGGTTTTGGATGACTCAGGAGGCGTTTTGACGCTTAGTAGTGGAAGTTGACTATTTGAAGGTTTTAAAGTTCTTTAAATTTGGTTTGGAGTAGGTTTTGGTGTTATCGAGGTCTGCTTGGAATTTCGAGCTGTGAATAGTTCCGTATGGTGATTTAAGACATGCACACAAAATTTGGTATCGTTCTGATTAGTCTAAGCATGATTCGATGCGTTCGGAGCGAGTTGGGAGAACTTGAAGTTCATAAGTTGATTCAATTTGGTTTGGGGTATGATTCTTAGTTTCGTTGTTGTTTTATGCGTTCCGAGGGTGTGAGCGAGTCCGTTTTATGATTTCAAACTTGTTGGTATATTTGGGCGGGGCCCCGAGTGTCAATCAAACTAGTCACGGACCAAGCTTGGACTTAGGGGCAGCAGCTGAAGCACCAGACTTCTGGTGTAATCGCACCTGCAAAAGGCTAGCCGCAGGTGCGAGCTCACAGAAGCGAGCAAGAAGCCGTAGAAGCGGCCCAGGAAGAACATCCCAAGAACCGCAGGTGCGGGTGGGCGTGCGAACCTGTGACCTCGCAGGTGCGATGAAGGAGATCGCATGGGCGACTAAGCCGCAAGTGCGGTGTGTGCGTCGCATGAGCGGACCCGTAGGAGCAGGCTAGAGGTCCGCAGAAGCGGAAGTAGGCCACTGGGCAAGGGCCGCATCTGCGATGACTTTTCCGCAGATGCGAAGCCGCAAAAGCGGCCATCCCTCCGCAGGTGCGAAAATCACAGGAAACAGAACCTCATTTAATTCAGGACTTAGGCATTTTGAGCTCATTTATTTCATACCTCGGGTGATTTTTGGAGCTCTTAGAGAGGGATTTTCACCCAACACTTTGAGGTAAGTAATTCCTACACAATGTGAGTTAAATACATAGATTATGGATAGATTTAACATATAAATTAGTAAAAATCATGGGTTTAGATGAAAACCTAGGTTTTTGATAAAAATGGGATTTAACCACGAAAATGATTATGAAATTTAGTGAAAATTATATATTTGAGTTCCTGAGGTTCTGGGTAACAAATTTTTTCACAATGATTTTCGGAATCAGGGCACGTGGGCCCGGGGTGAATTTTAGAAATTCTTCAATTAAATCACTTTAATAGTTAGGATATGAACTTTTGAACATGTATTGACTATTTTATATAACATTTGACTAGTTTCAAGTCGTTTGGCACCGAGTTGAGGGTTAAAAGCACAATTGTGGACCGGAAAGTAAGCTCTGAGACGAGGTAAGTCTCTTTTCTAACCTTGTAAGAGAGAATTAACCCCATAGGTGAATTGAATTAATATGTGCTTCTATTTGAAGGGGCTACGTACGCACGAGGTGACGAGAGTCCATACATAGCTACTAATTATGCTTTTGTCCGGGAAGTTTAGGACCCAAATCATGTTGTACTTGCGAGTTTGCACCCTACTTGTAATTTAAGTGCCTAAACCATATTGGAGCTTGATAAAGGAATTGTAAAAGGCCGAATTTCATGTACTTGAGTTTTGAACGGGTTACTTGACCGTTAATGAGAATTGGTGTTTTCTTCGAATATTAGCCTCTTAGAAACTAGCAGCGTGGTCCAGAACAAGCCTTTGCTGATCCATGGAGTTTTTATTTTGGTTACAAGAAGTGCTTCTTTGCTCACTTGCAGCGGCTTGACTCGCGTTTCCACTGTAGGATTGAGTGAAGTGACGAGAGTGCCGCATTGACAATAGTCCTTCATTGCATGGGGGAATAGCCATCTTCTCATGTAAGACAACTAAATGCACTTCGAGGTGCTGCCGAGGAACTGATGGACCTTCTCGAGCACATGATCGGTAATTGAGAGATAGAGCTAGCTTTTTTGAATCGATTGTTTATAAAGTATTTTCCTTCTTGTGGAGTGGGCCGAACGCCTCGGTAATAGAATAGATGCATCTATGGTTCGTGTCGTTCGACCCTCGGCAGTACACAGAGTATATATTTGTATGATAGATCGGGCCGTACGACCTCGGCATAATTCGTGCATAATAATTCTTGGAGCCCAATTATAATTGATATTGTTTCACTGGCTTGAGAGATTAATATGTTAAATGATGAGAATTAATTTGAAATTTACTATTAGTGAAAGAATTGTTCATTTATTTCTTGTTATCGAGTTTTCAGCTGTATTTACATACTCCATGCTTACTTATAATTTAAGTAATTTATTGTAGGCCCATAGTAAGTGTCGAAGTCGACCCCTCGTCACTACTTCTTCGATGTTAGACTAGATACTTACTGGGTACATGTTATTTATGTACTCATGCTACACTTCTTCACTAATCATGCAGGATCCGAGGCAGGTGCATATGGTCATCAATCTGGCGCGCATCCTTGACTTCCTCGAGACTTAGCGGTGAGCTGCTTTTCGAGCCCGTTCTGCAACACACGAAGTCTTCCTTTTGTTTGTTTTACTTTCTGTCTATTTCACTTTAGATAGTAGTGTAGTATATTTTTGGATATTCTACTAGTAGCTCATACACTTGTGACACCAGGTCTTGAAAATTATGCTAGTAGACACAGGATAATTTTTGGGTTATTTTATTTATCTCATTTGCTCTTAAAATTTGTTATTCCTCATCTTATTAAATTTTTATTTCCTATTTATGCACTAATTAGAAATCAGCTATTTTAGAAATAATAAAAGAAATAATCAGGTGTTTATTTCACGGTTGACTTGACTAGCGATAGCGTTGGGCGCCATCACGACCCATAGAAAAAATTCGATCGTGGCAAAAATCATATGAATACTATATTCATCAGATAAATAAATATCAAATACAAAAATATAATAGAAGAAAATCGAAATTTTCTGTAACAACCTATCAAAAAGAGAACTAGATAATTTTCAAAAGCCTATCCAACAATTAATAACTAACCATGGAAGCTTACGTACAAACAAAATATTGAAATAGCAATACATGTGTAGAAATAATTGAAAGTTTTAAACCGAAATAGAGAAAAAATAGATTTCTAAATGTGAAATCAATAGGAAACGTGACTTCAAATTATAGTCCTACGGGCAGTTAAATATGTACTTATTGTATTTTTTTTCCAACTTTTTTATCAAATAAAATTTACTACATTCAAATGTTAAAATTAAAATTACACCAACATATTTTCGTAAGGAAATCAATTCAAACCATTAGATCTTGATAAATAGTGGATTGAATTTAAATTTAGTTTTTCTTGTTTGGCCATGAATTAGAGCTTTATGTAGCTGCTATATATGTATTTCCGATAATAATATCTTCTTAAAAGATTTACCACTTTTTGAATTGTGACCGAATAGAATTTATTTGAGTTATATAAAATTATAAAATAAACGTTAAAAAAATAAAGATATTTTTTTTAACATAATAAATATTGTTCTCATTTAGCTAGCTCAATAAATAAAGATATCATATACCATAAAAGTTTTTCGGATGCCTTATTTGTAATTTAAAAAGGACTTATATGAAAATTTGAAAACTAAAATTAAATCTTCTGGTCTTCTAAATATTTAGGATGAAAGTTGACATTATACTTCCTAAAAATTAATAGTGACAATATAAAGTTTAAAGAATAACTAATGTTGAATAGTATTTTACTACAACTAACTTAATTTAAAAAGATAATATAGTGAGACATTGTCACCTATAAGACTGAATAACCGAATGCAAGAAAGAAAAAGAAAAAAAACAATAACTCATTTATAATATATTTGGTCTTCTATTATTTTATCTTTGTTGCTTCAAATACATATTATTATCATTTTCTCTCTTAATTTTATATGATAAATTGGCCTTTTAAATTTCTTTCACCATTAATGCTCTTCCTACAAAAAAATTAATTTATATACCTTAAAGAGTTGTCAACGTGACAAATAAACTTACTTATATAATGAATTTAAGAAATATATATTAACTTGAACTCTTTTGCATTAGTTAATTTAAAAACTTAATTATTTATTCTCAACATTAAAGAAAATAAATTAACTTTTATTATCAAATTCTTAATATCAGTTCACCCCAATTTATAATTAGAACTTTCAATGGAATTTTTGATTTCAAATAGTTAAAAATCATTAGTATGTCAATTTTGATTCGTTTTAGTGCTTCCAAAATCATTGTTCATTAGTATATCAATTTCGATTAGTTGTTGTGCTTCCAGAATTATTGTGCTTTTTACTTCTAGAAAATATTATGCATAATTTCTAAAGTTCTGAATAATAAGAAAATCTTATAGTTTAATATAGTTTTAAAGTTTTAATATTAATAGACGTCAAATAAGGACATTCATGTAAGGTCTTAAAGCGTCAATATTAATAGACGTCAAATTAGGACATTCATATAAGGTAAAAAGTTTAATAATTTAAAGTGCTAAATATTAAGATTTACTTTCTAGTTTAATAAGGAAAGATTTAATAAATAAATTTTAATTGATTTTAAAGTCCTAAAATTCAACTTAAAATTACAAATTTATCTAATGTGAATTTTTCTTTTAAAGGGTAAAAAAAGCGAATGACATTTCACTAACGGCCTTCGTACTTTTAGTATAGTATAGATATAAATGTGTTATTTTAAATTTGTCTCTTAATGAGATAATTTATAGTCATATAGATATTTATATTTTATTTTAAACCACAAAATTTATACTTTTTATTTATTTTTTAAATTCTATGTCTAATTAAGTATTAGCATATAAATTGGGACGAAAGAAGTAATGAACATGATAGACCGAGGACCATAGATAGGGATGAAACAGAACTTTGATATTATATGGGGGACCAAAATAGAAATGTACTCATTGAATGGTACTTATTACTTTCTATTTTGCACCAATATGTAAGTTTGAGCCTGGCAAAAATATAGTATCTGACAATGGCCTTGGCCCAGCCTAATGGAAAAGCCCAAATGTATTAGCTAATTAGTTGGCAAGCAAGGGCGATCAGCCCAAATATCGGATAAATTGCCTAGCATATCCGTTTTAGAAAATAATAGTCGATATAATGTATATTTTTATATATTAATATAGTATATACATATTTAATATAAACTTTTGTATATTTAGCTACTAGGTATAATATTTTTGACCGATCGTCAAATATGTAACTTGCCTATGAATATACGTCTTACTTGCGCATGGCTCAATCTCCTCCATGTTCTTCCATTAAGATGCCAGCATGTACTATTGTACCCACAGCAAAATGTCATAACTAAGATTGACATAATAACGAAATAATAAATTACACCATATTATAATTGCTATCTCCGTTCATTAGATGCCACCATGTACAAATATACTAATTTTGTCGACTCGAATAATTATCACGATTCTTTCTTTATTATTTTTTGAAAGAAAAAATAATACTTATAGTAGAAAGACTAATGAGTTATTTCTATCATTATTCCCAACATTGAAGAAATATGATCTTCTTTGTTGATTCTCAATGGTTTACATGATCCCTATTTATAGTGCTAGAATACAAATCAAAGACCAATAGGGATTAGTATAGGGACTAAGTCAAATCAATGGAAGATATGGAATAATAAAAGATATTCTCCTAACATAAAAGATACTCTCCTAATATAAAATATAATCTCCTAATATAAAAGATATTCTCCTAATATAAAAGATATTCTCCTAATAGTCCTCCTCAGCTTGAACGTGGGTAGGCTGAAACGTTTAAGCTGGATCGAAACAAGTCAAATACGTATCTCGGGAGTCCTTTAGTAAAGATGTCCGCATACTGTGATGAAGACGGCACATGAAGAACTCGAATGTGACCGATCTGAACTTTCTCCCGAACAAAGTGAATATCCATCTCTATGTGTTTGGTACGCTGGTGCTGCACGGGGTTGCCTGACAAATAAACGGCTGAGACGTTGTCACAATAAACTACCGTAGCTTTGAGGACCGGAACATGAAGCTCAAGAAG
>MCJB01009667.1:16304-91885 GCA_002018475.1 Nicotiana obtusifolia | reverse complement strand
AAAAAAAAGTATAATTTTATTTAAGAATAGTATTTACTTTGTCTATTTATTACATTTAAAAAGAAAATAAAAAGGAAATCAAAAAGCAATAACCAACCAAAATGAAGCTGAAACTTAGCTTCGAAACATGTCAAAAAAAAAAGCAACAAAACTGCCCCAAAAATACCGTGTAGAGCACTACCGTTAGCCATCTTTTTAAAGTCAAAAACAACAGCTTTTTAGCTGTAAAACCACAAAAATCAGCTTTCAAGAAATCACAATTCTTTTCTTCTTAAAATATGATTTATTATTTCTTATCAGAAAGAATTTCTTGTTTTCCTTTTCTTCATAGGCATAAACTTTCTTTATTGTATTCCATTAGAATAAGGATTTTTCTTTTAATAGGATTCTAGTTTCTTTTCCTTATGAAATTGAAATTTTTTACTTTGTTCGGAAGATTTTTAGCTGTAAAACCACAAAAATCAGCTACCAAACAGCTGCAAAACAGTCTCTAAACACCAGACAAAATGCCGCCAACACAGTCTCCAAACAGCTGTGTAGTGCTGAAGCTACATGGATCCGTAATTTGCTTCTTGAGCTTCATGTTCCGATCCTCAAAGCTACGGTAGTTTATTATGACAACGTCTCAGCCGTTTATTTGTCCGGCAACCCCGTGCAGCACCAGCGTACCAAACACGTAGAAATGGACATTCACTTTGTTCGGGAGAAAGTTCAGATCGGTAACATTCGAGTTCTTCATGTGCCGTCTTCATCACAGTATGCGGACATCTTTACTAAAGGACTCCTGAGATACGTATTTGACTCGTTTCGATCCAGCTTAAACGTTTCAGCCTACCCACGTTCAAGCTGAGGGGGACTATTAGGAGAATATATTTTAGGAAATTATATTTTATATTAGGAGAATATTATATTAGGAGAATATATTTTATATTAGGAAAGTATCTTTATTATTCCATATTCTACATTGATTTGATTTAGTTCCTATACTAATCCCTATTGGTCTTTGATTTGTATTCTAGCACTATAAATAGGGATCATGTAAACCATTGAGAATCAATAAAGAAGATCATATTCCTTCAGAATTTTCTGGAAAAAAGTGATTTGTTTTTATAGCGAAAAGGGCCCTTTAATTTGTGCTCTCTCGATATATTCTTTTTTTCTTGAATTTTTTATAATCATGTTTACTTCATCAACTTCTTATGAACTATATATGCACTCGCAAAATGTGTCCCCTGACAAGATTAAGAACTCAAACCTTAAGTTGTTGAATGAGTAGTTAACTCACAGAAAAAGAAGCGTCTAATTAGAGCAGAAACTAAGTATGCATGTACAAGAAGAAACTATCCAAATGACTCCATGCACCCCATTTCTCTTAATTACCTGTCTCTCTCTCTATATATATATAGATTCTAAAGGAAAGGCATGCAAAAAAAATAACCAACAGCTAGCTCGACGAGGAGATATGAGTATACTTAATCTTATGCAACACAAGTGAGTACGTCCAGGGAACATCTTGCTTCTGAAGTTGTGGCATTTGAGTTAAGCAACGGAACAGAAGTGATTTTCAAGCGTCTTATTTTTGGATGCTCAGCAATATTTTCTCGATCGAGGTGCAGATAAGGTTATTAGTGGAGTTCTTGGACTTGGACAACGAGCTGTTTCTTTGGTTTCTCAACAAAATTATACAGGATTTTCATATAATATAACTGATGTAGAATATGATTGAAACGCCTTAATTCCCATGTTTATTTATGGTTATAGGCAAATACTACATAACTTTAGAAAAGATCAGTGTAGAGACAGATTTCTTGACATTGATCCGAGCATATTCAAGAGGATCGATCAGCAAGGCGGAATGATTGTTGACTTCGAGTTGTTTGCCTGAGATAGCTTACAAGAAACTGAAGGAAGAAATTAAATCCGTGATTGGTATGATGTTGGAAGAATTTATAAGCAGAAGGCTAGAAGAGCTTTGTTACTATGGAATTGTCACTCGGGATCTTAAAGGACTTCCAACTATAGCATATCATTTTTCTGAAAATGCTAAAATGGAGTTTACTACTGACAATTTATTTCGACAAGATCATTTCTGCTTGTCTATACAAATTTCTGAAGGTAAGAAGATGCCTTTCAGCATACTTGGAGTTTGGGCACAACAATATTTCTATATCAGCTTTGACTTTAACACAATGAGGATGTCCTTCACTAGGATATATAGATTGTGACCGCCTGTTTGATTGATCATTACATTGTGATTTTTCTGATGTTTTCACTTCAGTGATATAAGTCTCAATATTCTCAACATCTTTGCCTTCTATACTGTTTTAGACATGTTCAGTTGCTCCGATCTATATATTTAACTTTTCAACTTAGCATGAGAAACAAAAGCACATACTCGAATTCCAACTACAGCACTTAATAATAAGAACCTACCCAAGAAAATATTAGTGAACAACGTCAAGAAAGAGATTTTTTAGGTCCAATTGTCTCAAAGAGTATTGGAATTTGAAAATTATTTTAGATCAGTAAGGACAGGCTGATGCATAAGCTCCTACTGTATGTGGAATATGAAAAAGAGAGGACCATATTGTGTATATCGATCATACGCAACATTATCTGCCCTTACAACTTCAGCAGATGAACCAACTTCTATTGCTTGATATCTTTAACTTGTATTTATTAGCAATGGTTCAAATGCTAAAGTGCTAATTCTCCTATGTGGAATACCTAAAAGTTTCAGTAGAAAAAGTGGGTTTCAGGTCCAATCATCCCAAAAAGGTCTACTGTTGAAAATGCGTGGGGAAAATTCTAATCTAAGTTAAGATATGCAAATAAGAAGCACTTCTAGGAGATGGCATTCTTAGTTTTAACTGATAAACAGTAATTTTGGGTATCGTTAATATGCTATTATACTGGAATAACAATACAATGCTTAATACAACACTCAACTGCAAGTGAAATAAGTAAATCAGTGTAGATAAAAAAAGGCAGACTAGTGCACTAAGCTCCCCGCTGTGTAGTTGTAAAGCTACCTTTGTCCGTCAATTGACACTCCTTCACTAGAAAATTACACAATGTAGATAGGTAAGTAAACTATATGTTAGATCCTATTCGCTTTTTTATATGTTTACGACTTTATATTTTGAATCCTCTTGATGAAAATCTTGATTCCATCACAGCCGCTATGTGCGGAAGCCGGAATGGGAGAAAGACAAGATCATATTGGGTATATCGTAGGCAACCTTACTATGCATTTTACAAGATCAAGTTCAGAAAAATTTCTGCTTTGAGACAAAGAAAGGTAAAGAATAGTAGGACATCTTCCTCTGTAGATGAGATGGTTGAAGATAGCAATAGAAGACTAGAGACTTAGAACGATGTTAATAGTCGACATATTCAAGTAGTTTTTTCTCCTGCGCCACTATGTAGCAGTAAAAGAATATGGGCCGTGCTTAGCATATTCAAATCCCCACATAGAAATGACACCAAGTAGCCACTCTAGAGAGCTACTATTTAGGAATTAATCAGTGCGTCCTGAACTTCAGTTTTTTCCAGAACAAAGATGTTCCAACTGGTCCTTAAGTTAGCCCCTGAGAAAGGCTATCTGTGCATTTGCCCTCAGATATCCTCAACCAGCTACAGGAACAGAAATCCTTTTGCCTAGTAAAAACCTGTTTTTTTACAGTTGCAATTGCAATTACAGTAACATGCACTTGAAAGGAAAAAACACTAGACAGCAGAGCAGCAAAAAGCTAACACTGAGGGATTTGTACAAATGAATTTTCCTGAGAAGAACAGTGAAGTGCAGGCAAAACTCAATAAACAAGGAGGAAAATCGAAGAGATACATTTACCGTATTGAAATACACCACCCTCCACAGAAACTTCATTCTTGGGGTTGCGAATAGAGCTTGTAGCGTGAGAAAAATATTTTAACCAAAGCTTTTGCCCATCTGAGAACTTGGATGAGCCTATCTGCCAGATTAATTGAGGTTGTCACTCGAGAAGAATCTCCTGTTGTGACACAATAAACTGATCTCCAACCCCTATTATGTATATAATATAACCTGTCACAACATCTATAAACTGATCTCCAACCCCTATTATGTATATACTATAATCTTTTGCAGTCGAAACATATATCCATATATACCTGTTTCCCCCATTTGGTTTCGTCTTCATAATAGCAACATGTGAAACCCATGGTCTTAGCAAGTGATGAAGATTTCAGTAGGTGATAAATAAAGCATCCGTACCCCGGTTGACCTCTCAGAAATTTCATAAAAAGGGCTTTCTAGAGATCCCCAAGCTCACACTGTACAACAAGAGAACTTGCAGGCCTTCTCAGGAAACATTTTTCTCGCAACTCGTGCAGCAGCCTTCCTTGGTTCCTCCAAATTCAGCTACACCTTATTGAATCTGGCAAGGCATCTAAACCCTCACCTTGAATTCATCATATATCTCTTCACCCTTCTTTTGTCCCTAATAATCAGGTCACTTTGACTAAAAAAAGATTTTTTCAAGCGATTGTGTGAAACATTTTCTTTTCCAAGTGAAATCGTGTTTTTCAATGGATCACACTTTTGCCCAAATTATGCCTCAAGATTTCTGGGCTCTATGTGATGCTTTTTACAGAAGAGAACCCATAGTCTTGCAAAGCTAGCGGCTGCGCAAGAGCTTCAAATGTCACTCGAGAAACTCGATCTGATATATCAACATGTCACCTTTTCAACAGGATAATCAACAGCAAGAATGGAAAGGATTGTGTTTGCAGTAAAAGGGATGGTTCCTTCTCTGGATTAGCAGTTGATCACAGGGCACAACTTTGGCAACTGATCAAGAGAAGCCAAGATATATCACACCAAAAGGTTTGTTTCTTTTTGTTACAGAGTCTGAACGATTCAGATCTATCATTGCCTCTCCCAAATTCATAGTGCCACAAGCCGTTGCCACAGCAATACCTTCCTTTAGTCTCCAAATGCCATCTAGCATGATCAAAATCATGAGTTTGATTCATGAAAGACGCAAAGGTGAAAATTCTTCTTCACTCACCCTCCACCCCTTGAAGGCAGTGGATTTGCCTGGCCTTTAGCTTCCGAGTTGGGTTCATCACTAGTGCCCTTATAAGGAGGCTCTTTGTGACCAGGACAATATCCTCCACTATTTGGAACACTATCCAAGTAACATTCTCTGCAAATTATGAAATTACATTTTTTCCATTTGACGCATCATTTTACACTTCATCACCATAGCTCATTGGCCAAGCTCTTTCTAACATGCTCTGGTCACAAAACTGAAACCCTCCCCACCCCCAAGTAAAGATTATTCAAGTGGTTCAATTAAAAAAAATACAAAAACTGCATTTACATTTTGAAAAGACTGAATTTGCAGTTTCAAATCGGTTCTTTATACAAATGATTTGAAATAAAGAGGCCATGAGTGAAAAAGATGCTCAATAGGGAAAAGGAAAAGCCGCAGCAACTTTAGAACACAAACAGCAGTACCAGAGCTGGCTGATATCCACATTCGTCCAGCCAAACTTTTTCTTTTTATAACTGAGAAATCCGCTAGGGCAACTGGCACATGATTCGAAACTCGATGGATAATAAGCCTGCCCCTCAAACTTCTATGTGCAAATACACGAATCTTGGAAAGCCGTTACAAATAACTGTTCAATAATGAAGCACAACAGAGATCAAAAGGGCCACATAGTCATTCCTTTACACATTGTAAAGTTACTCCACATCAGCATTCAGCACACTGGTACTTCTATAAAGGTACCTTTAACCCCCTTGCGTGGTAGTACAAAAACTCATGTATAAATTGCAATATAACACTCTGACAAAGGAAGCCCCATTGAGTTATGAGTTACCAGAACAAAATCAAAGCTAATCACCAAGAATGATATAAGCAACAACAACAACATACCCAGTATTATCCCACACCGTGGGGTCTGGGGGAGGGTAGTGTGTACGCAGACCTTACCCCAACCTTGTGAAGATAGAGAGGATGTTTCCAATAGACCCTCGGTTCAGGAAAGCATAAGCACCACATTAATGAAAATATAGACAAGAAGGGACAATACTAGAAAGCCATAAAAAAGCAGAATAAAAACAACAAGATAATAAGGTGATCAAAAATGAAAGAAAACAACAGTTAGTCATAAAAACTTACTACCAACGGAAAGCGAGCAGCATGCCAATACTACTGTTATGAACGCCCTAGACTACCTACTCTACTACCCTAATCTCGACCTCCATACATTCCTATCAAGGGTCTATCCTCGATTAGCTGAAGCTGCGCCATGTCTTGCCTAATCACCTCTCTCCACCTCTTCTTTGGCCTACCTCTACCTCTCACACAAAAAAAAAAAAAGTTCTTTTGAGAAGAGGTATATATATACACACACACAAATATGTTACCTTCTCAAAGAAAAACATATAGCTAACTTACTCAAATAAGCACATGAAAGAAAGAACGTTACAAATAGATGATATTGTGACCAATGAAGCAGTTGAGCCATTGCATTGGCTAACTTGTTAAACAAAAGTACATGTACAAATCAGAACTGTCAAAAATAGACTAATTAGCAGGCCAACTGCAATCCGGCAGTCGCGCATATTGGCACTTGCTCACCAAGAAAGAAACGAGGAGGATAAGAGAAAGGCATAATTATGGAATATGCCAACTGCAATCCGGCAGTCGCGCATATTGACACTTGCTCACCAAGAAAGAAACGAGGAGGATAAGAGAAAGGCATAATTATGGAATATACGTTCCAAACTTTTAATAGTGGTAACCTACTCGGTTTGCTGTTGAACATTATAATTTCTAATTTTTATTCAGAGAATCGATCGCAATTGTAACATAATAGGGTTTGGTAGAAATTTCCACATTGAAACGCCCTGACACAACTACACTCCAGACACGAGATCCACAAATGCTGATCTTAGTGATAGAGCAGCACATCCAGGATCTTGAAGGCCAATCACTATCGGATTAAGAATATTGCATAAGTTAATAAAACAGAAACTGAATACAATTTACCTTTCTCAAAAGAAAATAAAAAGAAACTGAATACAATTTCCATATTCAAATTACCTGTAGATTTTCTTTTTTGGTTTTTTGGTAAGTCAAACATTCCATTACTACACCAAGTTGGTGTCAGAAGTATATAGACTCAAACCAATTGATCCGCTGGAATCTCTCTAATTTTCCAGCTATCTATACAATTTAATATTTAGAAAAATTCGCAGTCATATTCCATGTAGATTTTTTTTTTTGGAGCAAGCCAAACATTTCATTACTATATACCAAGTTGTTGTCAGAGTATATACAAATTTGTTTGTATGACTCAAACCGAGTCATCCACTGGCATCTCACAAATATGACAGCTACCTATACTACAAGTATCCTTGCTTCGCACTGAAAACATTGTCGCATATAATTGACTGTATGTACATTTTCTTATTGCTGCATAATAGCTAAAGCATGCAGATAATGCATACCTGCCATATATTCTCACTTATTACTATCCAATGTCATTAAAATATAAATGCTCTTCCATTCTGTTTGTTAGCAAAATCTAACAAAAATCATAAAGTTCGAGAAGTAGGATATGCATAAAAAAAGTTTTTCACCAATTGAGTGGAATTGAAACAATTCCAAAACCCCAACTATCAACAACAAGAACCATAAAGGTTTTCAGAACCTTTCAGAATCATCTCAAATAAGACATCTTTAGAATTTGATGTGATGTTCAGTACACACAAGATCAAGCAGGATATAAGATATTGAGACCATGAGACAAATTGCAAGAAAGAAGTTAGTTCGGATATACCTGGATACAGATGATCGCAGCTAATCTCGTCTTAGCATAGGGTGTATTGCAAGTAACCCTCCCTGATCCATCACTGTCACTGTTTTGTGAATCAGATGATAGTGTTAGAGATTTATCATCCTCCAATTGCAAATTTTTCAGATTTTTATTTCGTAAGTGTGGAGGCCTATATCGTCCCGCTTGTGATTTTGTTGATTCTGCCAAATCTGGCTTCATGCTAACAGAAAGTAATCTGCTTCTTATCAGCAATGGCAAACATATCGTGTGATTTATTAGTAAGGCCATAATGAATAAAATTCCTCAAAGCCACAACAAGACCTGCCACATGGCCAGACAACGATCCCTTAATGAATGATATAAGCAACATCCCTCAAAATTTCCAAAGACAAAAATAAGCAAGATAGTCCTCCTTCCTTTAATCTGTGTTTCTTCTTCTTCCTAAATCATGTAACATTTTTGGTTCTTCACGTTCTTCTTTTGCAAAAATATGAGCAAAATTTAATATTGGCACAGTTACCATCCTCAAAATGTCAGCCACCAGAATAGCTAAACTCTTAGCTGTGCAATTTTCCTTTTCCCAAAAAAATACACCATCTACCAGCTGGGCTCAGTGATTAGACAAAAACTAATCCAAGTTATTCCAAGGTTTAGGCAAAAATACGTAAATGCACATGTTTATAACTGGACAGACTACAGAGCTAACAATACTTTTGTAACGGTGAACCAAGAACAGAGAAAATGAAGTCTCTTTTTCAATTCACATGACGTCAAACCAGCATGTATGACTAATCAACCTAGATAATTATTATGTGTCTTACAGGATTTCTAAGCAAACTGCAAGGCCAAATATAATTTGCACCGAGCTTCCATCGGAGTAGAGGTAAGGTTTGCGTACACACTATCCTCCCCATACCCCACTTGTGGGATTTTACTAGGTCGTTGTTGCTTCCAACTGAAACAAGGTTGCTCATTAATTCTGTGATACAACTTGCTCCAAAGATCATGTCAAGTAAAGGATAGATAGTAAAATTGAATGCATAAAGTTGGAGGAAGACCGAAGAAGTTCCTATAGTTAAAGCATAAATAAAGAGTCCTTCCAACTGCAATGGGACATCATGCCCGTCAAAAGAGAAAGAAGAAAAAGAATAAGAAAAAGAAAATGCAAGCAAGAATTTGTGGATACAACTTTATCAGACATCCATAGAGTCTAAAGTAACTCTTAAAATTTGCATAGCTCATCTTGTTCTCCCACCTAGACAATTATTGTTCTGAGAAGTACAAAAAAAATGCCAATACGACAGTGAAGGGAAATAATTTCAACATCTTCTTTTAATCGAGTAAATAATTTTAATATTATAATGTACATCTTCCTGCTTTACTTCCTTTCACCCCTTGGCTGCTTTCCTCTCTTCCAATCATTTGCATACCAGGTAAAATTTTGTGCGTTGTCTAACTCAGAATGCTGAATTTGAATTTTCAAATAAAAATGCAATCAAATATTAGACCAAAGCAAGTCATGATATTCTTACGACCATCTTACTCTTTTTCCCAGCAGATAAAAGGATAACCTTGTCATCGACAATGTCATCTGCCTCAATCTTCTTACTCTCACCATCAACTTTGGCATTGTTCAAGTAAAGCCCTCCTTGCTTAAGCATTCGTCGAGCAGCTGATTTGCTCTCAAGCAAACCACTGGAAACATAAAGATCCAAAATCGATATGTTCAACACTTGATCATAATTCATGGAGCAAGACGGAACATCAGCTGCAATACCCTCAATCGTTTTCCAATCCAATTTGGTATGAGCATTTCCAGGCTTCAATGCCTCTGTAGCCTTAAGAGCCTCTTCCAATCCCTCTTGTCCATGAACAAACCGTGTAACCTCTTCAGCCAGCCTACGTTGAGCTGTGTTAGGAACATATCCCGGTTTTCCCATATCCCTCTCCACCTCCGCAATCTCTTCAATGTTCAGAAAAGTAAGAATCTTGAGAAACCTCACTACATCATCATCAGGGACTGTAAAGAAATATTGATAGAACTTATACGGCGACAAAAGTGAAGGGGCTAGCCAAATTGCACCATCTTCTGATTTTCCAAACTTTGTACCATCACTCTTGAGAAGCAAAGGAAAAGTAAGCCCAAAAACAACAGGAACACTGCCAACAACAGTTCCATTTTCGGAAGATTTTCCGATAAGCCTACGGATAAGATCAGTACCAGCAGTAATATTACCCCATTGATCACTACCACCAATTTGCACACTGACACCTTCTTTTTCATACAAATGCACAAAATCATAACCTTGTAAGAGCTGATATGTAAACTCAGCGTAACTCATCCCTTGCTCTGCATTCTCCAACCTTTTCTTCACACTTTCCTTAGACATCATAGTCCCAACTCTTGCATACCTCCCCACATTCCTCAGAAAATCCAAAAACTTCACATCCTTCCACCAATCATAATTATTCAAAATTTTCACCTCTCCGGCATTTTTACAAACATCTGGTGGACAAACCAAAATCTTCTTAATAGTCCCCTCAATTCCAGATATATTCTTCTCAAGTGTCACTAAATCAAGCTCGGGTCGCTCCAAACTCTTCCCGGACGGGTCACCGATCCGACCCGTAGCGCCACCAATAAGCGCAACAGCATTATGCCCACAACGCAAAAACCAAGAGAGAACAATTATGCCCAAAAGGTTCCCAAGGTGTAAGCTTTCGGCAGTCGGGTCAAACCCGCAATACACTTTCAACGGACCCAAGTTCGAGTCGGAGCAAACGGCGCGAAGAGAGTCGCTGGTCAATGATTCCAGTAACCCTCTTTCTTCAAGAATTTGTAGAACATTGGGTCGGGTATTATTATTCGGATTTTTCCATTTTTCGGGTCGTGGGTTGTCTTCTTGGGATGTCAATTGGGTAGACGAATAGCAAAAGGGGCGATGGGAAAATTTGTGGTTATTGGGGAGAAAAAGACAAGTGGGCAGTGAGAGTTTTGTAAAGAAAGAGGGAGCGAAAGGACTTTGAGTAGTAGTCTTGAAAAGAAAAGTTCGGAGGCTAGAGTTAATGGCGCCGGCGGCAGCCATTGTCCGTTGAGTAGCTTTGCTGTTTTATCTGCTTGGGTTGAGAGTTTAACTGGAAACACAGAGTTCTTGGAAGGCCATCGTGTGCGTTTGTTCCTTTAGGACATCCGATAAAATTGTCTCAATTTATTTTGCAGTTTTCACTATTAATTTCTACATTTTTAAAATTTATACAAAAAAAATTATAAGTCATAATAATTAATCTATCTATCTCTATATCTATATTTATATCTATATCTATACTTATATCTATATTTATATTTATATCAATATCTACCTATATCTATATATTTATATCCATATCTATATTTATATATCTATCTATATTATTATAAAAGCATAAATATTTTACGCTAAATGTTGAATGACAAAAATTATCCTCAAACAGTCAAACTATTGATCAACTTTTATACCCTTTACTAACCAGTTTTAGGGTGCGTGCGTTGCACGTGTGTAATAGTAATTAATATCCAAATAAATTCAACATGCAAGTGAAATAAAAATTGAGTGTAGTTACATTAATATAATAGGTGAATTCAAATATGTTGGATATCTTCTGAACCTGGAAAAGCCAACACTTTGATTAGTTAAGGTAATGATATAACATTTGTAATTATAAATAATATATTTTATGATTTAATAACAGTTATATTATTATATCTTACCTAATATCCCTTCACAGACAATATTCAAAAAATTTAAAATTTTTATTTAAAAGAAGATTTAAAAGAAATACTTAAACCACTAATAAGGATTTAACATAATAAAAAAAAGTTATTTGCTAATGCACTAAAGTATGTTAATCCAACCAGAATGCACGTACTACTAAACTATTAATTTTTATACTTCCTACCTTGTCGCTCCTTCTAACTAATATTGACGAACATAAATTATTTCTTCGTGAGATAGGACTTTAATTTTTGACTTCCTATATTTATGAACCAGTAAATTTATTCGTGCATCACGCGGTTATATTAACAGTATATAATCGTTTTCAATTAGCATAGTCAAAAATAATGCTAACAATTTAGTCACCTTTTTTTTCCGAATATCTCTTATTATCTAATATTTTTAGTCTACTCCTTCACCACAAAATTTTATACATTTTCAGCTAAAAATGAACGGTTATAAACACTTAATTTTGACCCGCTCACAATTATTTCCCTAAGATTCAGTATATATTTTTAAAAACTATTTTCACGATCTTAGGAATTTAATAAAGGAAAAGCAAAAAAAGAGTTTTTCATTTGAGCTTTCTCTTTACCTTTTACATTTTGAAATCCCTTATTCCCTTTTTGATATTTTCTCTTGAAAATGTACCCTTTTTTTCCTTTTTGTTTTCTTCTCGTTAATTTTCTTACATGTAATCCTAGCCCTTCCTTATATATACTCATTCATACGTTACGACATACTTTTCTTTTTTCCCTTAACCTAAACTGATCAATATCAAATAAGCAGTGTAAAAGATAAGCGAGATACAATTCGTAAAGTCATGACCATAAGAATGGCGACATAACTACCATAATAAATTTGACCGGTCAACATATCACCTAGTACAACAACCTCAAGGACACACACTTATAATAAGTTGGAGGACAGAACAACTACGAGGTATTTTTCAACATTGAATAGATGATAATGAGATAAGATCACGAACATACGAATGAAGACCAAAAATTTACACTTTCACTTGGCAGATAAATCAATGCATCCCTACCAAAGTGAAAACAACTGTATTTATATGCCAAGAATTATATTTTGAAAACTATCTTCAGATTTGTAAGATAAAATTTAAGAAAACGAAAATGAGATGCAGAGCTCATTTCATTATTTTATTTGCTTAAAGAAAACAAAAGGATAAAAGAAGAAAAAGATAGAAAGGAGAGAAGCAACCTGACCCGTCAACTTTGTTCTTTCCCAACTCAGAAGTATCCAAACCCCACTTCTATTTCCCTATCTTCCTTGTCTCACTGCCCTTTCTCTCCCCTATCTAGAAAACCATCTTCTTATATATGCCTAAGAGTAGTTGGAAGATCGAGTTTTACAATATAATTTCAACCTCTATGAAGTTTATAAGTCATTTTGTACGTACTTAATGCCCTTTTAGTATCATCAATCCGTTTTACCTATCAGAAACGCTTAGGTACCTCTTTCAATGATTTCTCAGCAGTTACTATAAGGAAGACTTTAAGGAGAACGTGAAAATTAACAAATTAAATAGAGTGAAGTAGCGGAATGGAGGAAAATTTTCAAAAAAAGGAGAAAAAAGAAAAATGCTTATTGCTGGCAATAGAGAGGTGCCACGTCACATTTACTATGCCTAACTTTATATATATATATATAGAGAGAGAGAGAGATTTATTTGGAGACCATATCTTGAGTAAGATCGTATCAAATTGAGGATTAATATGCTTTTGTTCACATATACAAGAACACACCCTATTACGCAGTAAAATTAATTTTTAATAGTAGCGTAAATATCAAATAAAGCTAAAGCAGTTAGCTTAGCATATAGTTTAAATAAACTGATAATAAAAATACCTCAATTTCAAAGCTCAATTGGTAAAAGAAATATCATAGCTAAACTGCAGCAAAGCCATATACTTTTCAGAACGTAATAAATTAGACATCACAATATTGCTAATGAAATAAAATATTATTTAAGAGATCGATAAGGAAAATTATTTACCTGAACCAGTAAAAACTGTCAAAATTTTGGGTATATGCAAGGACACTAATTGCCAAGAGCTATTTTTTAAGAACACAATTATAATATTGTAATATGTATAATATAGTCAATTAAAAGAAGTAATTAAATTTAATTTTTTCTTATAAAATATGAGCAACTTGAGCTGGCATAACAATTAGTAATTAAAATATCAAACACAAAGTGAAAGTAATCTTAAATTAATAAAATATTCAATTTATATGAGTTAGAATGTCTAACTAATTTTATGCGATGAGTGCAATGATCCAAAGAACCTGTACAACATTCGAATATGAGTCAATTTTAAACCAATGATCATATATGAGATATTGTAAATAAAATCACAATGGACAAACTTTCTATATGCAATTGTTTATGAGTAATGCTTTAAAGATCATTATTACGTAAGTTCAAGAATATAGAACAAGGTAGAAAATTACCTCAATTCACAAGCAAATTTACCTATACGAACGTTGGTACTATGAATGGTTTATAATAAACATTGCAGATTAATGGCTTCTTTTATAAAGTGGTTAGCTCCTCCTTATTTTAACTATTTTGGTTCTAAAATTCTAGAAATCTAAATTGAATCCTAAATATAAATAAAGTGGAGATACGACGTTATCATAAACTACGGTCGTTAAACTAATATTAAATTGAATCCTAAACCTACACACAAAAAGCACAATGAAAATTGCATCTTAAACCAATACAAATGAAACAATGGAAAAAGATATACCATAATTAAAAAGAAAGAATCCTAAAAGTAAAGGAAACAAAAACGCAAGAATTCTAAAATTAAAGGAAACAAAACCAAAGGAAAAGAAATCGTACGGCAAGAATTCCAGCAGTGTAAATTCTAAAGAATTATAAACCTAAAAAGAAGTACACGACAATTTTTGATTTTGGGAAGGAAAAAAGAAATTAATGATTATAATTACAAATATATCCAACATAAAATACACTTACAAAGAGTAAAAAAAGCGAACGACATTTCGATAAGGTCTCCGTGCTTTTAGTATAGTATAGATTAGATTAAGCTTCATTGCAACTTGGATAAAATCGTAACCACCGTTAATTGAGTTCCTAATATTAATGTCTTTAATGCAACGACCCGACCGGTCGTTTTGAGCTCTAGCGCGTCGTTCGGCGGTTTGAGGCCTTGAGTAGTTTCGTTTCATGTTTTATGACTTGTACGCTTAGTCGGAATCGAATTTTAGGAAGTTCGGAGTTGATTCGGATGGAAAATTCTCAATTAGGAAGCTTTAAGTTGGAAGAGTTGACCAAGGTTTGACTTTTGAGTAAACGACCTCGGAATCGGGATTGAAGGTTCCAATAGGTGTAACGACCCGACTTGTCGTTTTGAACATTTACGCTCCTTGCAACTATTTGAAGTCTTGAATAGCTTCATATGATGTATTATGACATGATCGATTTTGATTTTCAGGTGTTTCGGGATTAGTTCAAAATAATGAATTTCATGTTGGAAGGTTAAATGAAAAGGGTTGAGGGGAGTTTGGCTTTAATGCAAACGACTCCTAAATGGAGTTTTGATGGTTCCAAATGCTCCATATGGTGATTTTGGACTTAAAAGTGTGTCGGGACATTTATTTTGAAGTCTGTAGTTGAATTTGGCTTGAATGGCGAAAGCAAGAAATTGAAGGTTTGGAAGTTTGACCGGAAATTGACTTTATTGATATCGGGGTTGAAATCCGATTCCGGAAATTGGAACAGCTCCATTATGTCATTTATGACTTGTGTGCAAAATTTGAAGTCATTCCGGATTGATTTGATATGTTTCGGCGCAAATTATAGAAATTGGAAGATTTGAAAATTCATAAGTTTGATCCGAGGTGCAATTCGTAACTTTGACGTTGTTTGACGTGATTCGAAGCTTCGACTAAGTTCATATGATGTTTTGGGACTTATTGGTATAATTGGTTGAGGTCCGGGGGGCCTCGTGTCACGAACCAAAATCCTAGCCTGTCGTGATGGCGCCTATCGTGGTACTAGGCAAGCCGACATTTATGACATAACTCCAACACTTAACAGAAAACAGAATAAAACAGTTGAAATAATAAAACTTCTCATAAACAGGATAGAAAAATCCAAAACATAATGCGAAAATTCCCAACATTAGGGTGTCACTAAGTACATGAGCATCTATACATCACAAGAGTGGAAACACTGTCTAATATAGTTTGAAACTAAATACAATAAGCAGAAAGATAGGGAAGGAGAGACAAGATCTGCGAAATGCCGGCAGCTACCTCGGAATCTCCAAAAGATCAACCGAACACGGAAATCAACACCCACCTTGATCGGAGACACCTGGATCTGCACACGAAGTGCAGGGTATAGCGTGAGTACAACCAGCTCAGTAAGTAACAAGACTAAATAAAGAACTGAAAGTGACGAGCCTCACAGTTATAGTTCAATTACAGTGATTTTTAACATAGGAAGATAGGTATGCTTTCAAATTCGATAAATCAGGTCAAAACAGTTACTTTATGACAAGTTTAAGTGAAACAGAGTGTAATATCTTTCATAAAATTTCAAGACAGTGATGCATGACAGCTAAGTGCAACAGTAATGAAATCAAATGCATCCTCTCAGGCCACAGTCACTCAGCCCTCCCATTCACTCAGTACTCGGCACTCGACACTCACACTCAGTAGGTACCTGCGCTCACTAGGGATGTGTACAGACTCCAGAGGGGCTCCTTCAGCCCAAGTGCTATATCAAGCCAATCATGGCACAAATCAATAAGGCTCGTTGCGACGTGCAACTTGATCCACATGTACACAGCCATAAAGCTTGTTGCGGCGCGCAACCCGGTCCACATATACACATATCACTCATAGTTTGGCACTCAGGCCCCAACTCAATCACCAACCTCTCCAGTCTCTCGGGCTCTCAGAAATCATGAAAATCAGCCCAAAACAGATATGATGTAATATATCAACAGGGAACAAAAGAGACTGAGATATGATATGCAAGTAACACGGAAACTGAGTACAACAATAATTTAACGGGCAATTTAACATGTAACGGCCTCTGAGGCCCCTTTCAGCACCAGCACATGGCCTAAGCATGATTCTAACAGGACCTGCAGCTCAATTCCTATATCACGTGAAGAATTTACAGATATTATCAGATTAATCATCTATATGATTGCATGGAATGGACCAAGTCTCAATTCCTACAGTGCACGCCCATACGCTCGTCACCTAGCATGTGCATCACCTCAAAATAAATCACATGACACAAAATTCCGAGTTTCATACCCTCAGAACCAAATTTAGAATGTGACTTACCTCAATCCGAGAAATCTCTACTCCAACACACCTTTGCCTCGCAAGTCGGCCTCTAAATATCCCGAATCTAGCCACAAACAGTACAATACAATCAACACGGGCTAAAGGAATCAATTTCACTAGAAAGTACGAAGTTATTAATCAAAAATCAGAAATCAGCTCAAAGCCAGCCCCGGGTCCCACGTCTCGAAATCCGACAAAAGTCATAAAATCTGAACACCCACTCGACGACGAGTTCACCTATACCACAATTACTCAAATCCGATACCGAAATCCCAATCAAAACCTCAAAATCTAGCCTAAGGACTTTTCTCCATTTTCCCCAATTTTTCACCCCAAATCACTAATTTAATGATGAAATCAAAGCATAATCATGAAAATTAATCAAAACTAGGTAAGAATCACTTACCCCAAACATCCACGTGAAAATCTCTTCAAAAATCGCTTTCCACCGAGCTCAAAATGTTAAATACGAAGCCAAAATCGCGAACCCTTATTCTAAATAATCTGCCCAGACTTTCCGCTTCTGCGGACACTCAGCTACATCTGCGGCTTCTAGAAGCGACAAAACACCCACTTTTGTGGTGATCCCCTATAGCCGGGCCTCCGCTTCTACGGTCCTTTCCCCCGCATCTGCGCAATCGCAGGTGCGGAATAGCCAGCGCACCTGTGCAAACTTCCACTTCTGCGCCTATCACTCCGCTCCTGCGACCACGCAGGTGTGGAAAATCTTCGCACCTGCGACCATTGTCCTCCCCAAGTCTGGCCGCATCTGCACGCCACATCTCGAACCTACGAGCACGCACCTGTGGCCAATGTTCCGCAAGTGCGATTGCACCAGAAGGCTTCAGCTTTCGCAATCTTTCAAACTCAAAAATTGATCCGTTAACCATCCGAAATCAACCCGAGGCCCCTGGGACCTAAGCCAATCATATCAACGAGTCGTAAAACACGATACGAACTTAGTCGAGCCCTTAAATCACCTTGAACAACTTCAAAAACACGAATCGCATCCCAATTCAAGCCTATTGAAGCTACTTCTGCAAACGACGTCGAAATCTATCAAATCACGTCCGATTGATCCTAAATTTTGCACACAAGTCACATATGGCATCACGGACCTACTCCAACTTTCGGAACAGAATTCGATCCCGATATCAAAAAGTCCACTCCCGGTCAAACTTTTTAAAAATTCGACTTTCGCCATTTCAAGCCTAATTCCACTATGGACCTCTAAATTACAATCCGGACATGTTGAGCTAACGGAACCATCAGAACTCCATTCTGGATTCGTTTACACATAAGTCAACATCCAATCAACCATTTCCACTTAAGCTTTCAACCACGAGGCTAAGTGTCTCAATTCACTCCGAAATCTCTCCGGATCCAGACCGACTACCCTCGGCAAGTCACATAACAGATATAAAGTACAAAATGAGTAGTAAATGGGAGAACGGGGTTACAACTCTCAAAACGACCAGCCGGGTCGTTAAACCTCGGGTGAGTTTCGGATGGATAACGGATCAAAAAATTTTGATTTAAACAGTTGTTGAAAAATTTTGCCTTCTGGTGCAATCGCACTTGCAGAATTTGCTCGTAGGTGCGAGCTCATAGAAGTGAGCTTGGCAAGCGGAGATGCGGTCAGGGGGATGGTGAGGCAGTGGTTGCAGGTGCGAGGGAATTTTTGCACTTACGTGATCGCAGATGCGGTCGGGGAGTCGCAGAAGTGCAGGTCTGTAGAAGCGGACTGAGCCTCGCAGAATCGAGTCCGCAGAAGCGACATCAAGCTTGCAGAAGCGGAGGCACGGGAGGCTTTGGAAAATTGCAGAAGCGGTTTAGATTCTTGCACCTGCGAGACCGCAGATACGACTAAAAGGGGCGCAGGTGAGGAACCTCTGGGCAGTGTTCAAAAGCAGAGGGGTCCGAGATTTTCTCATTTTTGGACATTTCAAACACGGGTTGAGACAAATTTTCAGTGAGAATTCACGGGAAATCTTGAGGTAAGTCACTTGTGATCATTGTTAGTCAATAATATTGAATTATCATTGAGTATTTCGACTAGATTACGTGTTTTTGAGGTGAAATTCCAGGATTTGGGCCTAGAGATTTAAAAATAAGATTTGAGGATTTGAAGGTCGAGTTGATGTCAGAATTTGGTAAATTTGGTATGGTTGGACTCGTGGTTGAATGGGCGTTCATATTTTATAACTTTTGTTGGGTTCCGAGACATGGGTCTCACTGATGATTTTTGAGTTAAATTTCGGATTTTGTTGAAAAATTTAGTATTTTCATATGGAATTGATTCGTATAATTTGTGTTGACTGTATCGAATTAGTTGTGACTAGATACGAGGCATTCGGAGACTAATTCACAAGGCAAAGGCGTATTGGAATAAAGAATTTCACGGTTTGAGGTAAGTAACACTTCTAAACTTGGTTCTGAGGGTATGAATCCCTGAATTTCATGTTATATGAATTGTTTAGAGGTGTCGCACATGTTAGGTGACGGGCGTGTGGGCGTGCACCATAGAAATCGTGACTTAATTGATTCCGTGAAGTAGCATAATCAAATAGTCATATCATTATCCACCTATCCTCCACGTGTTAGAGGAAATTGAGTTGAGACTCATGTTAAGATCAAGTTTAGGCTACGTGCCGATATTTTTGAGACCCACGGAGGTCTTATTGCTATTGAACTTACTTGTTTAAATTTATAATTTTATACTCAGTCACATCTATCATTTGCATATCATATCTCAGTCTCCGTTATCATTCATTGATACATCATATCATCATGTTAGGTTGATTTTCATGTCATTGAGAGCCCGAGAGACTGGAAATTTTGAGTGATATTTATGGGATCGGGCTGCACACCGCATCATGTTTTATTTATTTATGCCCGGATCTGGCTATTATAGATCTTGGGCTGAAGGAGCTCCTCCGGAGTCTGCACCTCCCATAGTGAGTGTGGTTAATTTTATATTGAGGGAGGGATCTTCCCTAGGCATGGATCTTGCCCGAATCATTTATATTTTGGGATGGTCCCTAGCATGAATCTTGCCTAATTATCTATATTGAGGGATGTATCTTCCCTGAGCATGGATCTTGCCCGAATCATTTATTTGGGATGGATTTTCCTTGTCATGGATCTTGCCTAATTATCTATATTACGGACGGATCTTCCCTGGGCATGTATCTTGCCCGAATTATTTATATTTTGGGATGGATTTTCCCTGGCATGGATCTTGCCTAATTATCCATATTGAGAGATGGATCTTCCCTGGGCATGGATCTTGCCCGAATCATTTATATTTTGGGATGGATTTTCCCTAGCATGGATCTTGCCTAATTATTTATATTGAGGAATGGATCTTCCCTAGGCTGGATTGGCCTTAAATAGTACTGAGCGACTGAGTATCAGTTGATATTATACTTGAGAGGATCTTCCCTAGGCTAGATTGGCCATATACAATACTGAGTGATTGAGTATTTTGAGAGTGTGAGTAAACGAGGTTTCCACTGAGGTGCATCACATACATCATGTACATTGGCATGTAGATATAGAGATGTCATATTTCTCATATCATTCCGAATTGATCTATTTTACTTGTACTGAGTTTAACTATTGAACTTGAAAGCATGCCTACATTTCTATACTGTTATTTATATACTGGACTATACCTATTGAGCTCGTCACTACTCTTAGCCCAAAGATTAGTATTGTTACTTATTGAGTATATGGGGTCAGTTGTACTCATACTACACTTCTGCACCTTGCTCTGATGTTGATGTAGCTACGTACGGCGGGAGCTGGACTTGAAGATGTACCTACGTTCCAGTCATTGCTGCCACTTGTTCATGGTAGCTTTTTAGAGTTTTTAATCTGTTCATGTATACTTCAGACAGTTAACATGTTTTTATTTTACACAATCTTTGTAAATTCTAATCTTAGAAGCCCATGATTTATACTACCAGTCCTTGAGAAGTGTATTAGAGTCAGTTTTCGAGCGGAGTTGGGAATCATTATAAATTGTTAAATTGTAATCGTTGGAATATATTTTGATTGATTTTCACATTGTTTGACTAGTTTCGGATCATTTGGCTTTTAGTCGAGGAGTTAGCGAGGCATTGGAGCCAGTTATGGAATTTTGGAGCGAGGTAAGTCTCATGTCTAACCTTGTGAGGGGGAAATTACCCCATAGGTGTTATTCTTGTTATATGCTACATGTTGTAAGAGCTGCGCACGTATAAGGTGACGAGTGTGTGCGCGCATTCTAGAATTCCTGATTGTCTCCGGGTAGATTAGGATTCACGCCATGCTTTATTTGTACTAGTTGAGTTATTCTTGCCTGCTTAGTTACTTGATAGAGTGATGGACTCACTATTGTAAGACATTTGACGAGCTACTTGATTAGCCGCAGAATAACTATGCTTCCCTTATGAATTTCTCTCGCGCTGTGCGTTTTCATCGAAAAGCTTCTTTAAATTTCATTAATCACACGTATATTCATGAGTAAGGTCAAGGTCCCGTTAATGCTTCTTATTGTAATGGGATCGGGCTGTTCGCTTTGGTAGGATTATGTACCACACTCTTATGGGATCGGGTCGTTTGCCTCGGTAGGATATTGTAACACACTCTTATGGGATCGGGTCGTTTGCCTCGGCTGTATCATATTCTTGTGGGATCGGGCCGTTCACCTCGGCAGTATCATGTATCACATTCTTATAGGTCGTTTGTCTTGGAATTTCTATAAAAGACTCCTACGGGATCGGGCCGTTCGCCTTGGCAACTTTATGAAATACTTTTATAGGATCGGGCCATTCGCCTCGGTAGAATCGTGCATAATATTTGACAAGAAGTCAGCGTATCTGTGAGTTTTCTTGATTTGCATTGTGACGACCTATCTGGTTGGGACCATTCATACTTGTTTACTTTCTATTGTACTTGATTTATTGGACCACTAGTAAGTGCCTATGTCGACCCTTTGTCACTACTTCTACGGGTTTAGGCTAGATACTTACTGGGTACGCGTTGATTTACGAACTCATGCTACACTTCTGCACTTATTGTGCACGTATATATTTCTAGTGGTCTTTTGGGCGCAAAGGCGCGGCTACTGCGGGGACTTTACTGTGAGCTGCATCCCATGTTACGATCCGCAGCATACAGAGTCTCCATCAGAATTATTTACTTTTTCATGTCTAACTTGTATTCCAGAAAAATGTTGTATTTTTATTATACCTTCTAGTAGATGCTCATGCACTTGTGACACCGAGTTTTGAGGGTGTTCTAGAATTGTTATGGATTGTTTTACATTGATACACTTTTACTTATTATTTTTAATTAAAGTGTATGTAACTAAGATCTATTTTAATACGTTGACCTCTCTATCTAAATAAGATTTATGATTTTAGAAATAATAAAATGAATAACTAAGGGTTGGTTTGCCTAACGATGATGTTGGGCGCCATCACGACCTATAGTGGATTTTGGGTCGTGATATCTTGGTGTTAGAGCGTTAGGTTCAATTAGGTCTTACGAGTCACGAGCAAGTGTAGTAGAGTCTTGCAGATCGATACAGAGACGTCTGTACTTATCTTCGAGAGGCTACAAGGCTGTTAGGAGCAGTTCCCTTCTTGATTCTCTTCGTGCGATTTGATTCCACTGAAGCTTATGCCTTTATTCCCTTCTTACTCATTCTTATACGGTGTGGATTGCTCGTTATTAATTGGGCACCGATGAGTTGTGAAGATGCTATGGATGCAGCGCAGGATACTATTCCCTACGAATGCGGGCGAACTATTATCGTCGCATTGTGGAGGAGTATTCTGTCATTTCAACCCAATGTCGGTATTGCCTACGGCCGAGATTTGATATCTCAGAATTTGGTGAAACTCTTGTTATTATCGCGATGTCACTGTCCTTGATTGAATGTGTTGAGGCTCATTGGCATGTTGGTCTTCATTTTTGCCTCTAGGTGCCGTGAGATGGAACCTAAGAGAAAGTTATCCGAAATGGTTGTGTGCTGAAACTTCAGGACTGAATCGGCATTTCCAGTGTTGATGGCTCGAAGGAGATGATCTCTAAGGTGGTTTTTATGCCTAGGAAATTTTGAATGTGGTGAGAAGGGCTTGATAATATATTGTTGGACCTTTGGGTGATGTTAATGAATAAGGGATTCTTATGGATGGCGGATCAATGCGGACCCAAGGAGGTTAGTTGATTTCATGATGGATAAAACTATAAGATTCACTTGTTCTTAAGTCCTCACGTAGACATGAAGGGGAGGCCCCATAGATTGGATTCAGATTTCTGAATGGAAAAGGAAATGCTACTCAAGGATAAAAAAAAAAGTCAGTGCCTCGTCAGAAAGACTTGGTTCGTAAAGTAGAGGCCTTTCCCCAAGCAATGAAGTTAGAGGAGGTCGAGATGAGGGTACACAAGTGGGCTATCTCCTATGAGCATGTTAGCATTTGCGTGATTTTTGATGAGGTTCCTGCGAAGAGTTCTACTTTCTGCCCAACATAGGATGAATGTACTGCGATTTGAGCTTGGATCACTTGAAGAAGATGGTATGACGGTTAGGAAGTCAAGTGTACGATTATGGCGGATAATTCGGGATGTGTAATGATTAGTCCAACAAGAACTTATGAGGAATTTGGCTGAGCAACAACGCGGGATCATGGTAACTGGAAGAAGTGGTTGTTGTGGGGTTTAGATCTATGTGATTGTAGTGTAAAGCTAAGAGGGAGAGCCTACCGTCTATAAGTGAGTCACGTGGTCGTGTGTCTTTATAGTTCAGGTTATTGGTACATTGGTGGATTAGTTATGACCAAGAGGATGAGAAATTTTGGATAAGGAAGTTTGACGTATATGTGTTACATTTTGCCTTATTGGTTCGTGTGCAGGTGCTGAGGAGGGCTCATAAGTTATGCTTCTGTGGATGTGATGGGCAAGGAAAAGGATTCATCCGGTTGCTTCATGGGAGTGCACATGTTCTAACAGAGCACTAGTTATTTGGTTAAATAATCGAGACTGGATTAGAGTGGGCGACTCTTAATAATTGTCGTTGTGGATTCAAATTTAAGGTTTGGTGCTTAAGGATTTTTCGGGTTTGTTATGTGGCTGAAAACTAGGTTTTGCAGTAGAGTGTGAAGTGTACTTAGAGTATTCTATGTTATCATCGGGTCTACTGTGCAGTGTTAGAGAAGTGGGAGAAATAACTTTAGATTCGCAGAAGATCTAATCAGCATGGTGTATCAGTTGGAGATACTATTGAGTGCATGAAGAGGGTATACAATGGCTTATGGATGTGGAGGCGACGTGGGCTCGTGATTTGGGGTCACTCGGGATGAGTCTTGTTTGAGGTCTGTTATGTATTTGAAGGGAGCTATTATTATTTCGAAGGTAAGTCAGGAGTAAATCGGAAGAATTTGGGTCAGTTAGTGATGGGTTGAATCAGCACAGTTGTGAAAATGATCAGTTCCTTTGGTATGTTAAGATATACAGGTGATTCGTGGCTGTACGTGCGAGTTTGGCAGCCACCGTAATTTGATTGATTTAGAGGTATTTGATTATGATGGTCTGTTATATGTAGATGGATCTCAGAAGAGTTATGGTGGTTTAGGCCACAACTTGAGTTTTGTATTTTTGGCGGTTATGGGAATTCGGTTACGTGTTGCAATTGTTCCTCTAAAATGTGTTGAGTGAAAGGGTTCTAGATGATGAGGTGTTTATTTTATTGGTGGTTCAGGAGTTATGATAAAATTCTTGTACTCTCACGTAACGCCATGATAAGTGCATTGAGCGGTATGGAAATTGGAACTTGAGGATCAAGATTGCGGTACGGTGTTGATAAGATTGTCATGAGCTCGGAGGAGCGAGGGAGGATTTCAGATGTTCAGAGTATGCTGACACTATTTTCGGGCAGCCTGAGGATGGTCTATTTTGTGGTAAGAGTATTGGGTATTGAAATACAGATGTATGGTCGATGGCCATTAACGTTCAGATTTAACTACTTGGTGCGGAAGGATGTGGGTGTATATCCCACGGGAAGATCGTATAAGTGGGATGTGTTAGTCATTTGATTGTTAGAGATTTAAAACAGGTTTGGAGATTTTGGTACTGTCGACAATGGGAGAGGTTATGATTGAGAGGCACTTTATTTCTTTGGTTGTGGACTGCGGGAGTTTGTTCCGGATTTGGCGGCTGCTCTTATGTGTCATGAATAGGGTCATTGTGGATCCTTGAAAGATTATTGGCCCAGTATGGGATGATCGGAATCGGCTTGAGGTTTGCTATTAGAACTAATGTGAATTGTATGCTCTACATTAGCTCAGATATGTTCATTCAGCATAGCACTACTTATGGAGGAGTCTTCAGGTGTTGGATGTTATTCCTGTCATCAACTATTCTCTATAATACTCTAATATGCCATGTGGGTTGTGAGACGACTTGATTATTCGCACGTGTGTTGTGGTTCTGTGAAGCTTGTCGTTATTGCACCTTAGTCAAACTCGAGTTTTGTAGCGCATGGCGCATCCATTTCCCCAGGGTTGTATTTTTGCACTTGGCATGCTTGTGGTCGATATTCGGGTATTTCATAGGTATAAGCATTATGGCTTGATGGTTATTTCCTTATTTATTGTTATGTGTGGATCGGGTGGCACGTCGCCACGGGTATGTTGTTCGGAACGTATTGCACGCCGCAACGGTGTCATGTGTGGATCGGGTTGCAAGCCGCAATAATGAGATATTGAGTACGGTTTCTTATACTTAATTGTGTGCCTTATTTCTCATCTCTGAGATAGGTTCATAGCACCCGTTCGACCGTTTTATTCGTTCTGCGGGCTAGATGATTCTTTACCAGAGTACCTTCTTCCTTATGGGTCACATTCGAGTTTGTAGCTTGTTGGTACATTAATGGCGTCATATGAAATTTTTGACAGTGTTTGAGGTGGCTTATTGCTCGAGCAACTTGTACAGGGTGAGACGAGGTTATTAGACCTGAAATCAGTGCAATCGGATTTATGCAAGGTATATTAGAGGGAAAATGTCACTATTCAGTTCATAATGAGGCAAGAGTTCTTGTTGAGCAGAGGACTCCATGATTTATTGATTTGGCAGGTGGTTATGAGCTTCTACGCGGTTGTTTTCATTGTTGCAGTATCGCGAGGGTTGGATCAGGGCTTATGCCCATATGAGGTATACCACGGACATCAGGTTAGTAAATTTGCAGCTTCTATGGTTGGAGGATGTTATTATGGGCATACGAATTATTGGTGCATTGTGTGGTTTCAGCATAGGTGTATGACCGTGTTTGGTTTAGTGGGTTGAGATTGATATGGTGTTTTTATGTTCGGATCAAGTCTCGTAGAGAATTCCGGATGTTGGAATATGGTTCCAAGGCTTGTGGGCTAAGGTAGTAGGAAGAATCTTCAGTCTGGCTTGAGTAATGTATTCACATGGATGTGGTGGCATGGGTAGGTGCACGAGGTGTTATACAGTGGTTTTGGACAATTCCGGAGTGGTTCTTGGCACGTTCGAGGACAAATGTATGTTTAAGTGAGGGAGAATGTAACGACCCGACTGGTCGTTTTGAGCTCTAGCGTGTTGTTCGGCGGTTTGAGGCCTTGAGTAGCTTCACTTCATGTTTTATGACTTGTATGCGCAGTCGGAATAGAATTTCAGGTAGTTCGGAGTTGATTCGGATGGAAAATTCTCAATTCGGAAGCTTTAAGTTGGAAGAGTTGACCAAGGTTTGACTTTTAGGTAAACGACCTCGGAATCGAGATTTGAAGGTTTCAATAGGTTCATATGATGATTTCGGACATGGGCTTATGTTCGGGTTGAGTATCAGGTGGTCCGAAAGCATTTCAGTGCTTATTGTGAAAAGTTGGCATTTTGAAAGTTTTAGAATTTCCTAAGATTGATTTGAAGTGATTTTTTATTTTATTGATATCCGTTTAGGATTTCGAGCTTTGCAATAGGTTCGTATCGTGATTTGTGACTTGCACGTAAAGTTTGATGTCATTCCGGAATGTTTAAGTGTAATTCGGACGCGTTCTGCGAAGTTTGAAAGTTAAAAGAGGTATTTTAATCATCGATTCATAGTTTGGATGTTGTTTGGTGTGATTTGAGGCCTCGAGAAAGTTTGCATCATGTTTTGGGAATGGCTGGTATGATTGGACGGGTTCCCAGGGGCCTAGGGTGTGTTTCGGATGGGCTACGGGTCATTTCGCCATGTTTGAGCTGTTGTTTTTGAGATCTGGTACATCCTTATTCACGATCGCGAAGAAAGGGCCACGATCGCGAAGAGCAAAGTGTTGTTCCAGGCCTTGTGATCACGATCGCGGAAGGAAATCCGCGATCGCATAGAAGGATTTTCTGCTGTCAGTGGCCTGACTTTGGGAGCTTATATCTTGAAATTTATAAGGAATTGGGGATGTTTCAAATGAAATTTGTAGCCATTTGAATCTAGTTGTCAGAAAATCAAACCGTTTGTCATTTGGAATTTTATACAAAAAGTTATGCCCATTATACCTAAGGCTGTCTGTGAAGAGGAAATAAAATTTGTACATCGCGATCGCGAGGTTTTGGCCGCGATCGCGGAGAAGGAGGCATGGCAGGTGTGTTAAACATTTAACTTATGAATTTTGAGCTCATTTTATCACTTTTAAGTTCTTGGAGCTCATGTGGAGCGATTTGGGGTGATTATTGATGATTGTTTTCGCCATATATCATAAGGTAAGTTATTCCTACTTGTTTTGAGTTAAATACATGGGAATGGATTTGTAACATAAAAATTTGATAGAAATTATGGAATTTTTGGAAGAAAACCTAGAAATGGTAATTTTAGATTTTGATCACGAAATTGAACATAGAATTAGGAATAAATTATATATTTGAGTTCGTGGTATTTTGGGTAATGTTTATCTTTGAAAATTTTTGAAATCCGGGCATGTGGGTCCGAGAGTTGACTTTGTTGATGTTTCGAGTGGAGTTGGGAATCATTATAAATTGTTAAATTGTTCTTTGGAGTATATTTTGATTGATTTGCACGTTGTTTGACTATTTTCAGATCATTTGACTTTGAGTCGAGGAGTTAGAGAGGCATTGGAGCCGGTTATGGAACTTCGGAGCGAGGTAAGTCTCATGTCTAAGCTTGTGAGGGGGAAATTACCCTGTAGGTGTTATTCTTGTTATATGATACATGTTGTGGGAGCTGCACACGTATGAGGTGACGAGTTTCCTTGTGCATGCTAGATTTTCTATTATGCCCGGGTAGACTAGGACTCACACCATGATTTATTTGTACTAGTTGAGTTATTCTTGCCTGCTTAGTTACTTGATTTCGCGTTACGACCTGAAACTAGGCTTGCATAGAGTGATGAACTTGTTATTGTAAGAGATTTGATGAGCTACATGATTAGCCGCAGAATAATTGTGCTTCCCTTATGAATTTCTCTCGCGTTTTGCATTTCCATGGAAAAACTTCTTTAAATTTCATTAATCACACGTATATTCGTGAGTGGGGCCAAGGACCGGTTAAAGCTTCTTATTCTAATGGGATCGGGCCGTTAGCCTCGGCAGAATTATGTACTACATTCTTATGGGATCGGGCTGTTCGCCTCGGCAGGATATTAAAACACGCTCTTATAGGATCGTACTGTTCGCCTCGGTAGTATCATGTATCACATTCATATGGGATCGGGTCGTTCGCCTCGGCATTTCTATAAAACACTCCTATGAGATCGGGCCGTTCGCCTCAGCAACTTCATGAAATACTCTTATGGGATTGGGCCGTTCGCCTCGGCAGAATCGTGCGTAATATTTGGCAAGAAGCCAGCGTATCTATGAGTTTTCCTGATTTGAGTTGTGACAACCTATCTGGTGGAGACTATTATATATATATACTCCGGTTGAGGAGGTATCCGATAATTGAGAGCTAGTGTTTACCGTTCAGAGGAGGATCATACCACGTACCTATATTTGCTTACACTGTTTATTTACCATGCCTCATACTTATTTACTTTCTACTGTACTTGATTTATTGGACCACTAGTAAGTGTCAACGTTGACCCCTCGTCACTACTTCGCCGGAGTTATACTAGATACTTGCTGGATATGCGTACTCATGCACTTTTGCATTTATTATGCAGGTATATATTTCCGGTGGTCTTTTGGGCGTAAAGGCGCGGCTATTACGGGGACTTTACAGTGAGTTGCATCCCATGTTACGATCCGCAACATACAAAGTCTCCATCAGAATTATTTATATTTTCATGTCTAACTTGTATTCCAGACAAATGTTGTATTGTTAGTGTACTTTCTAGTAGATGCTCATGCACTTGTGACACTGGGTTTTGGAGGTGTTCTAGAATTGTTATGGATTGTTTTACATTGATACACTTTTACGTAACTACGATTTATTTTAATACGTTGGCCTCTCTATCTAAATAAGATTTATGATTTTAAAAATAATAAAATAAATAATTAAGAATTGATTTGCCTAACGACGATATTGGGCGTTATCACGGCCTACAGTAAATTTTAGATCGTAACATTTAAAGTCAAGTATAATTTAATTTTCATAGGATTCTGACACCAACCAAGAGTCCTACCTATTGTTGAAGTAACAAGATATACCAAGGGATGTTAGGATGTAAAGTTATTATTGGAATAAGAATTGGGTTTGACTACACAAAAAAAGGAAATACTTTGTTTGGATTCTTCATGCTTATAACATGTGGGAGTGCAATATATAAGAATTAATTAGATAGAATTTTAAATAAGGAAATATTTAGCATGTAAAATTTTAGTTGATTTTAATGACCTAAATTTTAGGGAAATAAATTAAATAACTTTGTTCAATTTGAAATTATTTTTTTAATTGCAAAAATAGGCGAATAATATTTCGCTAATAGCTTTCGTGTTTCTAATATATTATAGATTTTAGTTTAGATCATAGGTTATAAATTATAGATAATAATGAAGTCTCTTGTCACTTTATTTTTAAAATTTTGAAGTGATTTTTGTTAGATGGGACTTTGAGAGCTTCTTCGATTTGTTAAGAGCCAAAATAACTTTAAAAGAAAAAGCAATCAAATACGTCTAATAGCTACGGAAAAATCAATCTCTAAATAAATAAACATGCAAGATTAATATATTTTTTTCTGCGAAAGTGCAAGGTTAATATTCATATGTATAATTACATAATCCAATTATGTCTTCATAAAAGCAGTCATTTTCAAGAGTTCACGTATCAAATTATTTTCAAAAGAGAGCCACTCTTTTTCTTTTTCTATGTACAAACAGGTGCAGAACTTGCGTTTCCTTATTAGTGTCTTTTAGGAATAGAAAACTATTTTCTTTTCTTTTCTTTTCTTAAAATGATAAATTTCCTCTTTTATTTGTTCTCGAATAAGATTTTCTGGAATTGAAAACATTTTACTCCTTCTTGAAAAGGTATTTATTTCTTTTATTTACTCAATTTAAGAATTGAAGACAATTTGAGTCCTTTAAAAAAGTTTATTTTTATTTATGTTAGGAATTTTACGAATATCTGTAAACTTTTCAAATATTCAATTCAGGTTAGGAAATTTAGGAATGTATTTTCTTTGAACACAATTTAATTCCTTCTTGGAAAGTGCTAATATATTATACTAATAAATTGTTTGGCGAGTTTATCTTAAATTTCAAGGATTAATTTATCTTCTTTTATATAATTCTCTCCTACTTGAAACTTTAATATTACTAAATGATTGCATTTTAAAAAGTAAACGTCACTTCAGTACCTCTGAATATGCTTGCAATATGTCTTGGTTGAACCCTTTATTTTATATCTGGATATTTACCTTTCAAAACATATATATTCCTATTTGAGTGACTATATAGTTTTCGACTAACTTGATCTATGACTCTGATTGATTGAGGTCATCTAGAAGATGATTCAATGAAGATGGAAATTAAGGTTACATGGTTCGAAGTATTGGTGTCACGGCTCGAAATTCCCGCCTTCGAGATCGTGATGGCACCTAACATTTTACTTGATAGGCAAGTTAACGTTAGAATAATTTTTTGTCATTTTTAAAAATTTAATTTAAATAATAATAAGGAAACCATTAACTGAAATAAAATCTGAAAATAAGTGAACAAACAAAATAATAACGATGTCGAAATACCATCCCAGAACTGGTGTCACAAGTGCACGAGTTTCTAGAATAATACAAATAAGGGTCTGAATAAAATAAAGCTGTCCGAAAGAAAGCACACAACTAAGATAAAGTGGAAGGGGACTTCAGAGCTGCGAAAGCTGTGCAGCTATACCTCAAGTCTCCTGTGGTGGCTGAATCCGAGCAAGTCTACAGTATGCCGCTGGGACCAACTCCGGTATCTGCACAAGAAGTGCATAGTGTAGTATGAGTACAACCGACCCCATGTACTCTGTAAGTGTTGAGCCTAACCTCGAAGAAGTAGTGATGAGGCTAAGGCAGGCCGCTTACATTAGTGATAAGACAGGTAAGTCATATCAACAATCGAGGCCAATTCGACAGTCACAATCAATTATTTCCTTTATCACTCTGTTGCGGCGTGCAACCCGTTCCCACAATATAATCTTTCAATAAATTCCGTTGCGGCGTGCAACCCGATCCAACAATATAAACTTTCAAATAATTCTGTTGCGGCTTGCAACCCGATCCCACGGTATAATCTTTCAAATAAATTTCGTTGCAGCGTGCAACCCGATCCAACAATATAAACTTTCAAATAATTCTGTTGCAGCGTGCAACCCGATCACACGGTATAATCTTTCAAATAAATTCCTTTGCGGCGTGCAACCTGATCCAACATTATAAATTAACAACACTTATACGTAAGACTACTTCAATAAATTTCACAATTAATATGAAACTATTAGGCAACAAGATACACAACAATTATAAATTATGTAGGAAATAAATAGGGCAAGTAACAAATAAGTGTGGAGTCAGGAAAGAGATAGGCCATTTAATATATGAAATGCTAATTGTCAAGTAGCAACCATAGCACAAAAATCAAATAAGCTGGTAGCAATTAAGACATGAAATCAAGGCATAATAGTAGACAATGAAAATAAGAGAATCAATTAATTCATGAAATGAGGCAATTAGTGGAATAAATAGAAATATGGAAACAAGCAATTTGACGATGCATAGACACTCGTCACCTCGTTATACGTCGCTACACATGAAATCACATAACACATAGTTCAAGGGTTCTATTCCCTCAAGTCAAGGTTAACCACGACACTTACCTTGTTTCGCAATTCAAGTGATCACTCGACCACAACTTTTCCTTTCGAATTAGTCTCCAAACAAATCAAACCCAACTCAAACTCGTGAAAAATCCCTCTGAAATCGCTCAAAACCCAAGGTCTAAAACTCTAAAAATGAACAAAAATGTCGGACTCTGGACTTATACATTTTGTCCAGGCAAGTGGCATGTCTCATTATTTCTAGGCAAAAAATTTGCAGTACCAGCCTTCAGTAATTGATCATAACTTTCTGTACAAATGTCTAAATGATGAATGGTTTACCTTTTTGGAAACTAGATTCAAAGGGCTACTATTTCATATTTTGATCATCTCTAAATTCCTTATAGATTGTGAGATATAAGCTTCCAAAATCAGCCATGTGCACTAAAAATTTCTCACGATGCACACTGCCAGGCAAAACAACTACAGTACCTGTCTTTAATAAATTGATTATAACTTTCTGTATAAATGTCCAAATGATAAATGGTTTACATTTTAGGAAACTAGACTCAAAGGGCTACAACTTTTATTTTTAGATCATCTCCAAATTTCTTACAGATTACGAGATATAAGCTTCCAATGTCAGCCTTGTGCAAACAGAGATTTCTCACGATGCACCCTGCTGTAGCCAAAAATCAGCAGTTAAAATTGGCCTAGAAATGGTCCGAAACTCGTCTGAAACTCACCCGAGCCACTCCGGACCCTGTCCAATTATACCAACCAGTCCCGTAACATAACGCGGACCTACTCAAGGTCTCAAATCACGTCAAACAACGTTGAAACCACAAATTATAACTCGATTCGAACTTAAGAATTTATGAAATTTTTAATTCTATAACTCGCATCGAAACGTGTCAATTCAATACAGAATCACCTCAACTTTTGCAGGTAAGTCCCAAATGACACATAATGGAGCTATTCCAACTCTTTGTTTTTAAATATACTACTAGGTTATTCACCTAGTAGCTGATAATATATATATATATATATATATATATATATATATATATAATAAGTCCTAAACTGGGATAAAGTTACACACTGTTCAGGTAAAAGAAAAATAATAAAACAAAGTAAGGCAATTGCTATTTCTAACAAATACAATGTAGCAGTAGCATAGTGATAAATGAAAAGTACTAAGATACTAATTTGAAACATCCAATTGTTGCCGACGCCAATGAATTCACACACCAATTCTAGACAATCCTTGATATCTTCCCAAAAATTCTTGAAACATGCATGTTGAACTGATGGCTTCTGGCTTCTAAGAAATCTGGTGTAGTGTGTTGATTTTTGCAGCTGCGAACTGGTGAGTGAACTATTCATGCTTGCTAAGTTTGGACTCCTGGGACTGTTTAGTTGGAACTCTGCAGTGGCAAATTGCTGGAGATGGACCTACTGCAGCTGAGTTGAGGAGCAAGGTGCTAACTGTCGATTGCTTGGATTTTTGAGGGTGAGACCCTGTGATGTTTCTTGTTGGTGAATTTCTTAGTATTCGTGTAGGTGTTATGGCCTTGTAAATTGTGGATTCCAGCTGCAGGTTGATGTGTTTCTGGGGTTGGGTCAAGAATGAGTTGGCATATCTAATTGCATTGGCCAGCATTCAACAGAATAAGAACAGAAGGTGCTAATACCACACATTGAATGCCTTCCAATACTATGGGTACACCTAATGTTCCTGCAAAAAGAAGAAACAGGGTTAGTGTAAAAACTGGCCTCCTTTCCTCTCCCTGTTGTGCTTGGTTATGGTGTACGCCCTTTCTTCTACTACTGTCATTTCTCCACCATATTAAAGGCTGGATGGAATTTATCTACTGTAGGGTGCACAGGTTGCCAATTCTACTGTTCATGGTAGATTGGATAATTAGGTCTGTTCCCTTAAGTTCATATTTTTCAACCATAACCATGTGATGAATTGGAAGTGGAGGCAAGCTGTGGTAGTATGATGATCCTGGTGGTTTTCTTGTGTCTAAAAGCAGGTGAGCCAAAAAGATCCTACTTAACCTGACCTCTGATATGATTATGAAGGGATTGAGTGGACTGATAATTGGATATGGTTGACAGATTGTGGCTAAGCTTTGACAAAGAATCATCTGGGCAATTGGCTTCCCTGTACACATGTGAGAAACATGTTTTCTCACACTATTGTAGTAGGTTCTGCAGCTTCTGCACTTGTATCTGTAGTGTCCAAGGTGGCTCACCATCATTGCTGAGCCAATGAATTAATAGTGCTGAATCTGCTTCCAAGTGTATTTTGGCAAAACCATTGATAATACACCATTGAACTCCTAAAATAGCTGCTTCTGTTTCTGCTGAATTGTTGGTGCCTTCACCTAAGTGACATGCTAAGGCATGAATGAACTCTCCACAGCTTCCTCTGATAATAACTCCAGCTCCGGTCTGCCCAGGATTTGTTAGAGCACTACCATCACTATTAATTTTGACAAGTCCCGTGTCAGGTCTTGACCAAGCTACCTTTTTGATAAAGGTGTGATGTTGAATATTTTCAATGTAGTCATAAGTCCAGTCCAGTTGAGTGGCCTTTTTATGGTGGGGTAGTTGGTACTTAGTAGCAAACGAATGTCAACATCAACAGAGTAGAGTACTCTAGTCAGGGAAGAAGTTTTAGCACCATATTTTGCACCGCACCTTTTTTCCCACATATTCCATGAAATGATGATAGGTAGAGTGTTAAGGATTAATTTCTATACTTTATTTGATCTCTTCAGGAGCCACCATTTCATAAGGAATAGCCTTAGAGTTAGGTCTTCTGTTTGGATACTAGCAGGTCCTCTATATTTTCTCCAAACCAATTTGGCAAAGTTACCATGATTGAAGATGTGGTCAACAGTCTCTGCTGCTGGTGTGTTGCAGCACACACATCTAGTTACAGTAGGGCTGCTGAATAGAAGCACCATGTCCTCTATTGGTGGCTTATTTTTGAGGGCCCTCCATGCACAAAAGAACCACTTAAAGGGTATCTTTTTTTGCCAAGTTAGTTTATTGGTGAGATTAGGTTGCTAACCTCCCAGGAAGATGCGCAGGTGAACTTTGTTGTGATATTGGGGGTCCAAATAGCCTTGTCCAAGGCAGCAGGTCTATAGTGAATAGGAGTATGCATTATGTCTGAAATTTTGTGAGTAGGAGCAATTCCATTCAATTTCTGTATAACACCATTGGCCATTTTCCCAAAACTGTGAGATTGTGATGTTGCCTAGCCTAGGTCCTCCATTTCTAAAACCTGCAAGAGGACTAGTGCCTAACCCGTTGTCCCATCAAAAGCTGCAATTGCCATAGTGGAGCTTCCATATGATGTAGTCTTCAGCTTTCTTCCTGTTCATCGTCATTCTTTTCCTTGTTTGTGATTGGCTAGAATGCCATTTTTTTGAAATAGGGTCAGATCTCTGACAGTATTTTGCCCTCAAGAAGTTGCTCCACAATGATTGATTAGTTCTGAGCAACCACCATTGTTTGAACTCCATTGATTTGCAAATATCTTCTATAGACTTAAATGCAATTCCTCCTTCCTCCTGTGGGTATGACAGTTTCTGCTATGAAGCCCAATGGTACTTATTTTTATCTTTTTTCATGCTCCAAAAGAAATTTGCCGCTAGCTTTTCCATATGCTTCACTACACTCTTTGGAGGTGAGACAGCTGAAAAGAGATGGACAGTAAGAGACTGCAAAACATATCTAATCAAAGTTGCTCTTCCTCCATAAGACATCATCTTGCTTTGCCAACCTTTGATTCTGCCCACTACTTTGTCCACAAGGTCATTGAAGTGGACAATTCTCTTTCTTCCAGTGTAGGGGGGTAACCCAAGTAGGTAAGAGGGGATTCCTTCTTAGTGAAACCTGTCACATTTTGTACCCTTCTGACAGTAGCTGGGAATGCACAAGGAGAAGTCATAAAATGACTTTTGTGCCTGTTGATTTGTTGGCCTGAGATGTCTTCATAATGATCCAAAATCCTCATGATCTTATGAAGAGATGTTCTGCCTCCATATGTGAATATTATTATGTCATCTGCAAAGCTCAGATGGTTGATTTTTGGCCCCCTCTTCTCCATGTAACAACCATTAAAAAACTGATCATGGCTAAGCATATTGAGCATTTTGGATAGAAGTTTTGCTCCTATGATGAAGAGTGCTGGGGCCAATGGATCCCCTTGTTTCAATCCTCAGGTAGATTTGAAGAAGCCAAACCTGGTTCTATCAACAATAACTGAGTATCAGTTATTGGACATGGTTCTCCAGATCATATCAATAAAGAGCTCAATGAATCTCGTTCTCCTCAGCATGATACAAGTATAGCTCCAGGATGCTCTGTCATAGGCCTTTGCCATATCCAACTTGATAACTGCATTAGATCGTTCATTTGACTTTTTGATTCCATGCACAATTTCTTGAGCGAGCATTATGTTATCAGATATGCTTCTTCCTTTAAAAAATCCATATTGGTTGGCTGAAATGATTCTGGAAAGAATATGGCCCAATCTGGAGTCACAAGTTCACGAGCTTCTAGAGTCTCTACAAATAGAATTTGAAATAAATACAATTGTATTGAATGAAAAGAACAGTAAATAGGGGAATGGAAGGGGACTTCAAGGTCTGCGGACTCCAGCAGATCTACGTCGAGTCTCCAAATGCCAATCCGAGCGGATACACCTCACGGACAGCTAGGACTAGTACATAAATCTGCGCAAGAAATGCAAAGTGTAGTATGAGTACAACCGACCCAATGTACTCCATAAGTATTGAGCCTAACCTCGACTAGGTAGTGACGAGGCTATGACAGGATACCCACGTAATTAAACCTGTACAGACAGAAATATACATAAAAAATAATAACAAATAAAGAATTAGCAAGTACAATTGGGAGGGGACATGCGAAAGGGGTACAAGATACGGTAACTACAGTAGGGAATAATAACAAGAATCAATCAATAAACCTTCAATCAACAAAATGAACAAGCATGATGAATAAAACTGCACGGCATCACCCTTCGTGCTTTTACTCTCAGCCTCACTATGAAACAATAATAACGGCACGGCATAATCTTTCATACTACTCTCAATCTCACCATAAAATGATAAATACAGCACGACATTACCCCTCGTGCTTTTACTCTCAATTTCATCATGAATCAATAGATACAGCACAGAATCACCCTTCGTGCTTTTACTCTCAATCTCTCCATAAAATGATAAATACGGCACGGCATCACCCTTCATGCTTTTAACACTCTCCCTTATCATGAAAAATGAACATATAAAAATAGGGAGATAGAATAAGCAATATCAAGTCTTATGCCAAAAATAGTTTCACAATACCAATCTCAACTTCCAATAGTGCTCAATTATCACAAATAGTTCATAAATGCGGAAAGACGATCAATTAAGTAATAAACTAGTCTACGCATGGATATGGTAATCAAAGAAGGAAGTAAATTACAATAAACAAGTCTCACCCGCATGCTTTAACCTAGTAACAATGCATAAGCACTCGTCACCTCACATATTCGTTGTACCCGACATTTTAAACATGTAGCAAATAGGCAAACAAGTCCTAATCCCTCAAGTCAAGGTTAACCACGACACTTTTCACGCTCCAAAAGTTGACTCAAAGCTCTACCGGAGCCTTTCTCCTAGAATCCGTCTCCAAACCACTTGTATCTAACCACAATTGATTCAACAATGTCAAATATTGCTAAAGGAATCAATTACAATGCATAAATTTAGAATTTTCACACTTTTCCCCAAAAAGCCAAAAACGACCCCGGGCCCGCTTGGTCAAAACCTGAGGTTCGGACCAAAATCCATTTTTTCATTCACCCCCGAGCGCAATTATGTAATTAGTTTTGGAATCCGACCTCAATTTGAGGTCTAAATCCCTAATTTACAAAAACCCTCAATTCTTCCTAAATCCCTAGTTTTCTACCATGGAAGAACAAAGATTAGGGCTAGAAATTAATGGGTAATGTTAGAAATGGAAGAAAATGAGTTAAAGTGTACAAACCCATGAATTGATGCTGAGTTTTCTCTTAAGAATTGCCTCTAGGCCGAGCTCTAATGGAGAGTTTATGAAAAAATGGAAGAATCCCGTTTTTTTGGTTTGTTTTTAATCACTGCGTGTCAGGTCTTTTTCGCGTTCGCGAAGGGCCTGACGCAATCGCGAGAGCAGCGGCTCAAATAGCCTACGCGTTCGCGAAGGCGTACACCCACCAGCCTACGCGTTCGCGAGATACCCCTCGCGTTCGCGAAGAGTATTGGTCAGTTCCCCTCCCCCCCAGGTCCACAAAGCTACATGTTCGCAATACATTGTCCGCGTTCGTGAAGGGCAGCCCCCTCCACTTCACGTTCGCGTACAGTCTTTCGCGTTTGCATAGAGTAAAATCCTCCTTTGCCCAGTTCTCCCTTTGCGATCGCAGTAGTGGTTTCGCGATCACGAAGTACATTACACCAGAAACCAGCAGAAGTCCAAAAACCAAAATTTTCTAAATTTAAATCATCTGTAGCCTATTCGAAACTCACCTGAGCCCCCGGAGATCCAAACCAAATATGCACACAAGTCCAAAAACCTAATGCGAACTCGCTCGCATGATCAAAACACCAAAATAAGACCTAGAATTATGAATCGGACACCAAATCAAATGAAGTTTTCAATGAATTTGTTTTGAATTTCTATTTTAACAACCGGACGTCCGAATCACGTCAAACCAACTCTGTTTCTCACCAAATTTTGCAGACAAGTCATAAATATAGTAATGGACCTATACCAGATTCCGGAACCAAAATACGGACCTGATATCAATTAATTCAAATACTGGTCAATTCTTTAAAGTCATTAACCCTTTAAAATTTAAAATTTTGACAAAAAGCGATAACTCGAGCTAGGGACCTCCGAATTCGATTTCGGGTATACACCCAGGTACCAAATCACGATATGGACCCACCGTGACCATCAAAATACGGATTCAGGTCCGTTTGCTCAAAATGCTGACCGCGGTCAACTCAAATGGATTTTTAAGGCAAAATTTCATATTTAATCATTTTTTTTACATAAAAGCCTTCCGAAAAAACATCCTGACTGTGCACGCAAATCGAGGAAGACTTATGGAAGCTATTAGAGGCTTCGAAACATAGAATTAAAGTTTAAAACTCTAGATGACCTATCGGGTCTTCACATTCTCCACCTTAAATCAACCGTTCATCCTCGAACGGACATAAAAAAGTACCTAGAGCGTTGAAAAGGTGTGGATATATACTTCGCATGTCTGACTCGGACTCCTAATTAGCTGCCTCGACGAGCTGACCTCTCCACTACACTCGAACTAAATCATAATTCTTAGACCTCAACTATCGAATCTACCGGGCTAGAATAGCCACCGGCTCCTCCTCATAAGTCAAATCCTTGTCCAATTGGACTGAGCTGAAGTCTATCACATGGGATGGATCACTGTGATACTTCCGGAGCATAGAGACATGGAACACCGGATGGACTGCTGATAAACTAGGTGGCAATGCGAGCCTGTACGCCACCTCACCCACTCTCTCCAGAATCTCAAAGGGTCCGATGTACCTAGGGCTCAAATTTCCCTTCTTCCCGAACCTCATCATATCCTTCTTGGGTGAAACCCGGAGCAACACCCTCTCTTCGACGATGAATGCAACATCGCGAACCCTGCGGTCAGCATAACTCTTTTGCATCGATTGAGCTGTGCGAAGTCGATCCTGAATAATCTTGACCTTATCCAAGGCATCTTGTATCAAATCTGTAACCCAACAACCGAGCTACCCCTGGCTCTAACCATCCAACTGGCGAACGGTACCGCCTCCCGTATAATGCCTCATAGGGGGCCATCTGAATGCTCGACTGGTAGCTATTATTGTAGGCAAACTCTGCAAGAGGCAAAAACTGATCCCAAGAACCCCCGAAATCTATAACTCAAGCGCGGAGCATATCCTCCAATATCTGAATAGTGCGCTCAAATTGCCCGTCCATCTGAGGACTAAATGTTGTGCTCAACTCAACCTACGTGCCTAACTCATGTTGTACTGCTCTCCAGAAGTGCGAGGTGAACTGCGTACCTCGATCCGAAATGATAGACACGGGCACACCGTGAAGGCAGACGATATGGCGGATGTAAATCTTAGCCAACCGCTCTAACAAATAGTATGTGCCACAGGAATGACATGCACTGACTTGTCAGTCTGTCCATAATGACCCACACCGCATCGAACTCTCTCTGAGTCCGTGGAAGTCCAATAACAAAATCCATAGTGATACACTCCCACTTCCACTAAGGAATCTCTAACTTCTGAAGCAACCCACCAGGTCTATGATGCCCACACTTTACTTGCTGACAATTTAGACACTGAGCTACATAAGCAACTATATCCTTCTTCATCCTTCTCCACCAATAATGCTGCCGCAAGTCCTGATACATCTTGGTGGCACCAGGATGAATAGAATACCAGGAACTGTGGGCCTCCTCAAGAATCAACTCACCAAGTCCATCTACATTGGTCACACCAATACGAAGATGATGCTCGTGCTCCTCTCGACTGCGATAGTAGATCAAGATATCATCAATAAAAACGATCACAATGGAATCAAACTAGGGCTTGAACACCCGGTTCATCAAATCCATAAATGCTACTGGGGCATTCGTCAGCCCAAATGACATCACCAGAAACTCATAATGCCTATATCAAGTCCGAAAAGCTGGTCTTAGGGACATCAGATGCCCTAATCCTCAACTGATGGTAGCTAGACCTCAAATCAATCTTCAAAAACACCTTGGCACCCTAAAGTTGATCAAATAAACCATCAATCCTCGGCAATGGATGCTTGTTCTTGATGGTGACTTTTTTCAACTGCCGATAGTCTATGCACATCCTCATCGATCCATCTTTCTTCTTCACGAACAACATAGGCGCACCCCAGGGCGATACACTAGCTCTAATGAAGCCCTTGTGAAGCAAATCTTGCAACTGCTCCTTCAATTCCTTCAACTCTGGCGGGGCCATACGGTATGGCAGAATTGAAATGGGCTAAGTGCTTGGGGCCAAATCAATACGGAAGTCACCATCTCTGTCGGGTGGCATCCCCAGCAGATCTGCAGGAAACACCTTTAGAAACTCATGAACAACTGGTACTTAATCCATGGAGGGAATCTCCGCACTAGAATCGCAGGCATAAGCCAAATAAGCTAGACATCCCTTCTCGACCATATGCCGAGCCTTCACGTAAGAGATAATCCTACTGGTAGAATAGCTAGGTGTCCCCTCCACTCTAATCGAGGCAATCCTGGCAAGGCTAAGGTCATCGTCTTGGCGTGACAATCCAATATAGCATGATAAGGTAACAGCCAATCCATACCCAAGATGGCATCAAAATCTACCATATTGAGAAGTAGGAGATCTACGCTAGTCTCAAGACTCCCAATGGTAACCTCACACGAACGATAGACACGATCTACAATAATAGAATCTCCCATGGGTGTGGACACATATACAAGAGCACTCAAAGAATCACAAGGCACCACTAGATATAAAGCAAAGTAGGATGACACGTAGGAATAAGTAGAGCCCGGATCAAATAGAACTGAAGCATCCCTATGGAAAACTGAAATATACATGTGATAACAACGTCAAATGACTCAGCTTCAGGCCTGGCTGGGAAAGCATAAGATCGGGGCTGGGCCCCACCACTCTAAACCACGTCTCTGGGATGACCTCTTACTGGCTGGCCTCCATCTCTAATGGCCTGACCTCTACCTCTAACAACTTGACCTCCACCTCTGGCTGCCTGACTCCTGCCTCTAGCTGGCTGAGTAGACGGTGAAGCAACCGGTACCGAAACCATGGCACGAGAATTCTGCTGCTGTGAGCTGCCCGGTGTGCGAGGGCAAAATCTAGCAGCAATGTGCCTCGGGTCACCACAAGTGTAACAAAACCTTGGCTATTGTGACTGCTGACCCTGAAACTGGCCCTGTCGACCTGAGTAACCACCTTAAAAACTCTAGAGCGGAGGTGCACTAATAGGAGCTGATGGTGCACTGTAGGCTAGCTGATCGGAATGAGACATATGATGACCGCGACCACCTGAAGCACCGTGGGATGCCTAGAGTGCTGAATGAAATGGCCTGGGAGGATGGCCTCTACCAAAAGTACCCCTGCCTCCAGACGAGGCACCACTGAACCCATTGGAATGACGAGGCCTCTTATCAGACCCCTGCCCCCTCTCCTGAGCAAGAACCACCTCGATTCGCCTAGCAACATTAGCAGCCGTCTGAAAGGAAATCTCACTCTCGGTCTCCTTCGCCATCTGTTGCCTAATAGGGTGAGCGAGTCAATCAATAAACCTCCTCACTCTCTATCTCTCAGTAGGAAGCAGAAGGAGAGCATGACGGGATAGATCCACAAAACGAGTCTCGTACTGAGTAACCGTCATACTGCCCTGCTGGAGATGCTCGAACTGCCTGCGGTAATCCTCTCTCAAAGTGATAGGGAGTAACTTCTCTAGAAATAGCTGTGAGAACTGCTCCCAAGTAAGTGTAGGCGACCAGCTAGTCTGGTCAACATGTAATCTCTCCACCATCTCTTGGCAGAACCCATCATCTAAAATACAGCAAAATCGACCCCATTGATCTCAACTATACCCATGTTCCGCAGCACCTCATGGTAGCGGTCAAGATAATCCTGTGGGTCCTCAGAAGGTGCACCACTGAAGTGAACAGGAAAGAGCTTAGTAAACTTGTCCAATCTCAATTATGCCTCAAGAGACATGGCGGGCCTATCACCGACCTGTACTACAACAACTGGCTGAACTACCCCAACTGACAAGGCTGTTGGAGACTGATACTAGGGAGCCATCTGCTCCGGAGTGTGAGTAGTGGGAGTCTGTGCTCCTCCCCCAGCCTAAGAGACGGCTGGTGCCACAGGAAATGCACCGGCCTGGGCCACTGATGTGCCGGAGAATTTCGGCACATTTGATACTAATTACTTAGATTTTAGCTTGTTTTAAATGCAATTTCCCTTTGTACTTATGTAATTTTAGTATTTTTGTAGTATATGAGGCGTAAGGACCTAAGAGCGTGGAAAAGAGTTCAAAAAGCCACAAAAAGACAAGAAAAGAGCAAAAAGGCATCGCAAATTGGGATATGCTATCGCAAAACCCACATGCAAGCCGCATATTTCACACCGAGATCGCAGATCAAAATAGATTTCTGGGCAAAGTCAAACGTCAAAAATGCGGTCTCATCTGCTATCACATAACCTATTTGCGAGCCGCAGAAGTAACCGCAAACTAAACATGAAGTCTACTGAAGGAAGAAAATGCGATGCAAGATGCGGTCGCATTTCTACAATGCGGACCGCAAACCATGAATGCGGTGAAGGCGAAACTAGGGTTACAATCTGCGATGGCCATGTCAGAAATGCGGACCGCATGTTTGATATGAGACAGAAATGTGGTCGCATATTCAACCTGAAAGGGCAGTTTTGTTCGATTTTTGTCCTAATTTTTGGCCCTCTATAAATAGATTTATTAGGGTTTTGTGGGCTCTATCTTGTCTGACTTTAAAGCTACAATATAAGGCATTAATATTCCTCTCTTTTGGAAGCTTTTGGGTCAAGAATCTAGCATTAATATTCCTCTCTTTTGGAAGCTTTTGGGTCAAGAATCTTTCACTTTGTAAGCTTTATGGCATTTAATATTCTCTTGCTTTTGTATTTTAGTATGAGTAGCTAACTTTAAATACTAAGGTTGTGGACTCTAAATGGGTGTTATGTTAATGGGTGTTTAACATTGAATATATATATAATGGTTGGTTGATATTTATTTACTTCTCATTCTTCATTTATTATTGGTGGTTGCAAACATTAACAAGTGCCATTAAATTTTTGCTTTGCTTGGGAAAGTGGGGTAGAATTTGGTAGAACTAAATACCAAAGACTCAAGGCTTTAAACCTTGTTTAATAAAATCGCTTAGGAATAAGTGAGTTTTATTTGGCATAAATTGATTGTTCTTAATTGCAACTCTTTTATATTTGGAAAAATCATAAAGAGGAAATACTACCTAACTATTGGAAAATATTGGGTAGTCATTTAGACATCATTTGCATATCAAAAGGACCTTCCATTAGAAATATATCATATTAACACCGGTAGCATTACACTTCATTAATGGGGACACAACCTTGGTTTCTTTAATCAAATTATTTACATTCTCATTATTTCAATTAGCCATCACCTAGAACCGAACTCAATTCATACTCTTGTTACCATTAATACATACTCTTGTTACGGTTAACTGGATAGAATTACGACTTTAATCGAGTAACACACTAGTCGAGTAACCTTTTCACACTTATTCCCTGTGGGATTCGACCCCAACCTTGTTGGGTTATTATATTTTACATCGACCGCCTTACACTATTTATTAAAGTGTAATTTGAGCGTATCAAATTTTGGCGCCGTTGCCGGGGAATACGGTTTTGAAATTACTAATTAGTGTGTGCTTTACTGTACGTCTTATTCTATTCTATCACACTTTGCTTGTTTTGCTTGGTGTTGATTGGAAAACATGTCCGAATATGGTGAAGATGTGGAGGCAGAAATGGAAGAAAATCCTTTTGCAGATATCGAGGCGTACATTGAGGATACAAATGCTATTGTACCTCCGGCCGTTGGCGCTGCAACTTTCAAGGTGGAACATGGTTTAATCCTTATGCTCAAAGCGGAGGGGTTTTTCAGAAATTCCACTGATGATGATCCAACACAACATCTTAGAAACTTATTGGGTGTGTGTGCAATGCATAAGCAGAACAATGTCTCTGATGATGCCCTAAGGTTGAGATGCTTCAAGTACTCTCTAGCTAGGGACGCAAGGAAATGGCTTCAAAATCTTCCCCCAAACTCCATTCATTCGTGGCCCGAACTTGTCTGAGCCTTCTTGTCTAAATGGTTCCCGCAAAGTAAGAAGTCTGAGCTCCGGGATAAAATCTTCTTTTTCAAGCAAGTACGGGGAGAACATCTACATGAGGCATGGGATCGTTTCAAATTATATTTGGTGAAGTGTCCCAACCATGGGTTCCCGGATTCTATTTTGTTGGAGAAATTCTACATGGGCTTGGATCCGATGAACTAATCTATAGCCAAGAATGCAGTTGACGGATCTTTCATGGACAAATCATTCGCAAGGGTGACACAAATACTTGACAAAATGGCAAAGCATAATCAAGCATGGCATTCTGAGGACACCACAGGTGGAATTATATATGGCTCTCCTTCCTTGAGCAACATGATCAAGGAAAATCAAGAGAGAGAACCGGAGTTCAAATCCCTATGTTCCCCCAAAGGGTCAATATTCAAATCAAGGTTCCTCAAGCGAGTCTAAGTTGGAAAGTATGCTTGAACGGCTATTGCAAAATCAAGAAAAATCCGACACTTCTATGAGGAACATGACCGAGCTTGTTGGCTCTCATACCGCAAAAATTGGAGATGCAAATGAGAGAGCTCTCTAGGGAGCAAAATCCAAAGCAAAAGGGAACATTCTCTAGTGACACAATTGCGAACCCAAAGGGTAGTGGGAGTGGCCCCAACTTCTCATGTCATGGCAATTATTACTAGGAGTGGGAAGGTACTACAAGGAGAGGGTGAACAAGTGATTGAGGTAGAAGAGTTCGAGAAAGGGGTTGAGGTTGACGATCCAAGTGTTGTCAAAATTGAGAAAATTCCGGAAGATGTGCAAGTGCAAGAAGAGAACCGGGTTAGTTCCATTATTGCCACAACCACCGTTCAAAAGAAAGAAGACCTGGGAGCCTTTACTATTCCATGCACGATCGGAGCGCGTGATATTTCAAGGGCCCTTTGTGATAATGGGGCTAGCATTAACTTAATGCCGCTTACCATTTACAAACAAACGGGATTAGGAATGCCAAGTCCAACAAGTATGAGATTGCAAATGGCCGATCGTTCCATCAAGAGACCGGTAGGAATTGTTGATGACGTGATTGTAAAAGTGGGAGAGTTTCATTTACCCGCCAATTTTGTAATCCTTGGTTGTGCGGTTGACAAAGAGATCCCTATCATCTTGGGGAGACCATTTCTAGCCACGGGAAGAGCACTCATGGATTCGGAATGGAATGAAATCAGATTCCGAGTGAATGATGAAGAGGTCACATTCCAAGCAAGCAAGGGTATGAAACTACCACATGAGTATGAAATCATTTTGGTGATTGATATTGTTGATGAGGTGGAAGATGCAGTTGAAATGAAAATGGAAGAACAATGCCTCGGTGAAGCATTGGCGGCTATTTTGGTGAACTTTAATGGTGAGGATATGGAGGGATGTATGGAATCGGTAAATGCACTGGAGGGGCTTGGTTCTTACACTTATGCTCCAGCAAAGCTCTCTCTCGACTTGGAGAATAGAGCCACACCTCCCGCAAAGCCATCTATTATTGAGCCACCACAACTAGAGCTCAAACCACTTCCTCCGCACTTGAGGTATAAATTTCTTGGCTCAAATGATACTTTGCCGGTAATCGTCTCTTCTTTGTTGAATGATGTGCAGGTGGAATGATTGTTGAAAGTCTTGAAGGAGCATAAGCAAGCCATTGGATGGACAATTGCGGACATTCGTAGGATTCCCGCGGGAATTTGCGAGCATAAAATCCAATTGGAAAGTGAGACCAAACCGAGAATGGAACATCAACGACAGTTGAACCCGTCAATGCAAGAGGTGGTAAAGAAAGAAATCATCAAATGGTTATGCCGGGGTAGTCTACCCCATTGCCGATAGTTCTTGGGTGAGCTCGGTGCAATGTGTGCCGAAAAAGGGAGCATGACCATAATTGAGAATGAGAGAAATGAGCTCATCCCAACAAGAACGGTGACCGGCTGAAGGGTGTGTATGGATTATCGGAAACTCAACAGTGCCACATGCAAGGACCATTTCCCTATGCCTTTTATTGATCAAATGCTTGATCGGCTAGCGGGAAGGTCATTCTATTGTTTCCTTGATGGATATTCAGGCTACAACCAAATCAATATAGCATTGGAGGATCAAGAGAAGACGACATTCACTTGCCCCTATGGAATGTTTGCTTTTAGCCGGGTGCCATTTGGTTTATGCAACGCTCCGGCTACTTCTCAAAGATGCATGATGTCCATTTTCTCCGACATGGTAGAGATTTTCTAGAAGTCTTCATGGACGACTTCTCGGTGGTAGGTGAGTCTTTTGAGCATTGTCTTAACAATCTTAGACAAGTGCTTAAGAGATGTGAAGAGACCAACCTTGTGCTCAATTGGGAGAAATGTCACTTTATTGTGGATGAAGGCATCGTGTTGGGGCATAAAATTTCAAAGCATGGCATAGAGGTTGACCGGGCAAAGATAAAGATTATTTCTAAGCTTCCTCTACCTACTTCCGTTAAGGGTGTTCGAAGTTTTTTAGGGCATGCCGGGTTCTATAGGCGCTTCATCAAGGACTTCTTCAAGACTGCAAAAACCTATGTGCAAAGTCCTTAAGAAGGATGCCAAATTTGTATTTGATGAGAAATGCCTCAAAGCCTTTGAGGAGTTGAAGCAAAGGCTCACCACGGCACCTATTATTGTCACACCCGATTGGTCTCTTCTTTTCGAGCTCATGTGTGACGCCAGTGGTGTAGCCATTGGGGCAATACTTGGCCAACGTCACAACAAGGTTCTTCACCCGGTCTATATGCAAGCAAAACACTCAATGGGGCACAAATGAATTATACGGTGACTGAGCAAGAACTTCTTGCCATTGTCTATGCCTTTGAGAAGTTCTGGGCTTATTTGTTGGGATCCAAGGTGATAGTGTACACAGATCATGCGGCTCTTCGCTATCTCATGGCAAAGAAGGATGCAAAGCCTCGGTTGATTCGATGGGTCTTGTTGTTGCAAGAGTTTGACTTCGAAGTCAAGGATCGCAAGGGAACTCAAAATCAAGTGGCAGATCATTTGTCAAGGGTTGAAGAAGCAGGGAGACTAAAGGGAGATCTTGAAATCAACGATGCATTCCCGGATGAACACATATTGGCACTATCTAGAGAGTTCTGCCGAAGTCCTAAGTAAGTACGTATATTATCGCATTCTATCTTCAATTAGCGACTCTTATATGATATTTTAAGAAAAATATCAAAAATTAATCGAGTTGTACCGATACTGAAGAGAAATCGAGATGATTTAGATGGTTTCGAAAAAAGTAATTTTGGTTATATGATATAGAGTAACTGAAAAATTGGTATAGTACTGTCACGACCCAAAACCACTTAGTCGTAAGGGCACCTAACCCTAATGCTAGGTAAGCCACATAGAACAAGGAAACTCAATGAAAGATTATTAATAACAAGAAATAAAAATGACTAAATTTTATACAACCTCCAAGGACTGGTAGTACAAGTCATGAACCACTATGACTTAGATTTACAAAACTGATATGAAGAATAACTATGATATATGTTTGAAGTTTACATAAACAGAGATGAAATTCTAAACTACCATGAACAAGATGTAGCTTGAATCTGGAACGAAGGTACGTCTTCAATACAAGGCTCCGTCTTCCACAGCTACGCAGCTCCAAGATCTGCACGCAAGGTGCAGAAGTGTAGTATGAGTACAACTGACCACATGTACTCAGTAAATATCTTAACTAACCTCGGTGAGGTAGTGACGAGCTGCACGCAAGGTGCAGAAGTATAATATGAGTACAATCGACCATGTACTCAGTAAGTATTTTAACTAACATCGGTGAGGCAGTGACGAGGTTTTAAGTTATAAGATACTCACTTATTATTTTACATGTGCAGATGAAAAGCAGAAAGAGCAATACGAGAAAGATACACAATAATACAACAACAATAACAACAACAAACCTAGTGCAATCCCACACAGTAGGGTCTGGGGAGGGTAATGTGTATGCAGACCTTACCCATACCTTAAGAAGGAAGAGAGGTTATTTCTGATAGACCCTCGGCTCAAATATACACAATAATCACGTAATAAATGAAAACAGAATACAAATGACAGAGGACCCCAGAATATCATCACTTCTCAGTCTCACAACACAATACAATAACAGAAATCAAAATACAGTAATAACCATAATACATCTTCTCCGTTACGGCGCGCAATCCGATCCCATATATGTAATAAACATTGCTGCGGCATACAACCCGATCCAAATATATACTAAACATTGTTACGGTGTGCAACCTGATCTCAATATCAATAAATATTGTTGCGGCGTGCAACCTGATCCTAATATACAGTAATATCATATGAACCACGACAATAATCAAACGCGAGATAAGCTCACAACATAACACTGAGAAAACGAACACGCGGTGTTCAACTAGGTAATACAACTCAAACAAAGTAAGATGAACAGTCCGATGTCAAAATCTAGTCTACCGTATATAATGACGAGGCTTCCACAAAGCATATCATACAACCTATATAAAGGTCACCCATCCAGGTAAGCAAAGGAGAGCAGAACATGAAACGAGTAAAGATGTTTGTCGAGTAAGAACAGGGAACAAATAAAAGCATTCAATATATGAATTCATGTAGCAAGTAAAGGCATTTAATAAGTGAAGGCATATGGTAAGTAAAAGTATATAGTAAGTGAAGACATGTAGTAAGTGAAAGCATGTAGTAAGTAAAGAGATGTAGCAAGTTAAGGCATCTAACATGTAAATCACGTGACAATTAGAGGCATGTAACGAGTATGGGATAATAACAAATAAATGCATGAATTCGAAGGGAACATGTAGCAGAAGTAAGTCAAGTAAAAGTGTAGGTGTAACAATAACATGACAAGGTAAGACATAGCTATAACGGTAACATGCCAAATAGAAAACACAGAGGTAGCTATATAAGGAACCCAAACATAAATTATCTTACAAAACAGCAAACATTAGTAGAACCCAAAGAAAAGAGTAGGTAAGTGTTTAACGAACAAGCAATCATAACATAATTCCAACTTCCTTTCTTTTCGCATGGTAATAACCAACAAACTAATCTCATTTCAAACCGCACAGAAATACTCATCGTGATAACATCATATCAACCTCACGGAAATACCTATCGTGCTAAACATAGACCTAAGGCCCCAATCACCATCTCTTATTACGAACAAAGAAGCTCAAGTAACATGATAAATAACAAGTATAGATATAAGTTCATGATACCACGACCAAGTTAAGTATGCAACGGATCTCAAAAATAACACATTAAATCCTTTTTAAGATATCATATATTCTAGCATGATTTCTAACACAGTTAATTGAGTTTATTGGTCATCGAATTAAATGAAGCATAGGTTAAGGGATCGTCAAGTTCAACAAAGGCACAATGAAGCATAAAATTTTTCCTCCCAAGCATGAAAACCCTGGCACTTGCATATACGTTCGTCACCTCGTATATGCATCACCACCGCATGTAGCAAACAATATCAATTAGTAGAAAAAATTCCCTCAACAAAGCTAGGCAAGACACTTATCTCATTCCGGAATAATTTCCACAATCCAATACCGTCTTCCTTAGAAATACTCCTCAAAATGATTAAAAACTAGTCAAATATCATCTAATGAAGTCAAATAATGCTAAAGAAAACATCCCAATCAATAAGGGTTCAATCTTGGCCAAAATCCAAAAAGTCAACAAAATGTTAACCCGGGCCCACGTGGTCGAAATTCAAGATTCCGGCCAAATCTTGGTTAACCATTCACCACCGAACCCGAATATATAATTTATTTCGAAATCCGACCTCAATTTTGGGTCTAAATCTCAATTTTACAAAATTCCTAAATTCTACCCAAAACTCTAAGTTTTATCAGGAAATTCCTAAATTTGATGTTAAAAGTTCATAAAAAGTAATGGGAATTAATAGAAAATGAATTAGAGTTGCTTACTGATAAGTAGGGATTTGGACTACTTATTAGCGCCTTTTAACTTTTGTTTTAGTCTAAAAGCATTGAATTATGCTCCCGGAACTAATGAAATTGTACAAAATTGCAGGAATGCTGGAAGTTGGGATCCCGAGATGAAATCTGACTCAAACAGGAGTAGTCCAAGCACAAGGCAACAAAAGGGCACAGAAGCACATAATGTGCGGTCCGCAGAAGGAATTATGCGACCGTAGAAGAAATTGCGGACTGCAAAATTCCACCTGTGGCCGCAAACAAGGAACAAAACCTCAGCAGACATTTGCGCAAATTGCGGAATGCACATGAATTGCACGGCCGCAAGAGCTGAGTTAGGATCCAAGATCAGATAGTGTGCAAATTTCCAAGTCCTGGGCCTTTGAGAATTGCGGACCGCATAAGAATTGTACCGCCGCAGAAGAAGTGTCTTGCGACCGCAGACATAATTGTGCGGATCGCAGAAGGATGACTTGCAACTGCAGACATAATTGTGCGGACATCAGAAGATTGCCTCGCGGTCGCAGCTCAGAAATGTGCGGCCGCAAAACTCCAGTTCCTGCTAAGATGAAGAAATCTGCGGACCTTGCACATGGAATTTTGCGGCCGCAAAATCTCCCGAGGGGCATTTTTGTCCGAGATTTTCAGACTTGTATAAATAGAAGAGCTTCACGAAATTAGATCAGCTTTGGACATCAGCAATTATTGTAGCCATTTTTCTTTGCCTCTTTTAGAAGTTTACTATATTTTGGTGCATTTTACAGTAGATTTTATTAGTTTAAGCTTACATTATGAGTTTAATTAGTCTTACTTCTTCTTTTTCTTCAAACCCAAGCATGAGTAGCTAGATTTTTACTAAGGTTGTGACTCAACCCTAGTGTGTAAACCTTATGGGTATCTAATTTAGTGCTTGTTTATGATTGGGTGTTTATTATTTAGCCTAGTTCATGCTTTAATTTGTGAAATTAATGGTTGCAAACATTAGTTCATGCTTATTTGACATAGTCTCTACTTGAGAAAGAGAAACTTAGTCTTGTAAAACTTGGCTAACAAGAAATTGGATCAATCGAGAGATTGATTGACCAAATTAAAGGGTTCAACCAAGAGATATTAATAACTCGACTTGAGCTTTTATCAACTATTTTGTGTGATACCCGTTTGGTCTTGAGAAAGCCAAATTAGGCAAAACCAATCTCTGACAGAGAGGTATTGAGTGGGTAATTGAGAGTTGATAGCTATAATATACCCAGATCAACAAAACAAGCATTAAGGTCTTTATCATATTAGGCAAACACCTAAGCAGTGGTCACAGCTCTAGGCTTTTTATTAATTTGAAAAACCTCAAAAATAATTATCCTAGTCTTCTTTCTTTACTCTGCAATCTTTAGTGTAAAATTAGAAATAGAAAACAAACCTTTTTGTGGAAGTGCAAATCAAGATAATTCAATCGCGCACATTAAAATATATACCCCTAACTCCCATCTTATCTCCCTTTGGATTCGACCCCGACTCTTAGTCGGATTTTATTATTGCAAACGACCATTTCATACTTCTTTTGAGGTGTACAATTGGATGCGATCACTTACCAATAAATTTTGGAGAAAAAGTTCTTCAAAGTTGCCTCTAGAGTGTTTAGGGTGGAGAAATGGTATAAAATAAGCTAAATCCGGATTTTTGCTTCTTTTACCTAGATGCAGACGTCACAACAATTGCGATGTTCGCAAAAATGAACCACTATTCGCAAAAACGAACCACTGTTCGCAAAAGCGGACAGTTATCCAGCCATTAGTGGTCGCAAAAGCGACAAAAAGTTTGCATTTGCGAACCTCTCCCTTTCGCATTTGCAATCCCCCATTTGCACTTGTGAAGGTTGTCCGGCTAAGCTCCAGTCGCATTTGCGACCCAACAACCGCAAAAGCGAAATCCCAAAAGTTCGTATTTGCGATAACATCTTCGCTTTTGCAAAGCCAGCAGCCCCTCCCAAATCATTGCATTTGTGAGTTCAAACTTCGCAAAAGCAGGACTCACAATTGCGAACAGGTCATCACAAATGCGAGACCCGTTGAACTGAGACACCAGTAAAAGCATCACCAATTCAAAACCTTCCGAATCACATCCAAAAGTCATCTGAGTCCCTCAGGCTCCAAAACGAACATGCAGACAAGTGTACTAACATCGTGCAAACTCGCTCACTAACTCAAATCATTAAAATAACATCAATATCAAGAATCAATCGTCAAACTCAAGATTTCAACTTGAAAACTTATTTTCACAATTTTTCATATAATGCGTCGAGATGCACTTGACCCCAACCAAACATGCGTACACGTCCAAAAATTTCATACAAACCTACCGGAATTGTCAAAACACTGATATGAGGTCGTTCACCAAAAATTTTAGCCGTGGTCAATTCTAGTCATTTTTAAACTCAAAAAATATTTTCTTTAAAAATTCACATTTAAATTTTTCGAGCGCAAGTCAATAAACATCAAATGAAGCTATGAGAGGCCTCGGAACACAAAAATTAAGGCTATTATTCAAAACAACCCGTCAGATCGTTACAAGTATACATTTTATAAAATAACCGATCGAACCGAACCATTGACACCCCATATCCACGCTATTAAAACACATGTGAAATGAAATGAATTTTAGATACTTTACATTTTTACTCCTTGTGACCTTCCGTAATGAAGTTAAGTTATTTTTAATGTCATTTAATACTAACCATTTTAATTACTCCATTTAGTTAAGTTATTTTTAATGTTATTTAACACTAACCATTTTAATTACTCCATTTAGTATTATTTCTTAGAGTTTTGTTTTTCTTTTCAAATTTTAGTGGTCAGGTTCATACTAAAGGGTTGGATTAACCTAAACTGGGTGTAACGTAGTAAATTTTTTTATTCACACCTAATGCATTTATCAAATCATATTAATTTACTACCATTAGCTGATAAACTTATTACTTTATGCTAATAAATTTTTTTTGTTCCAACCCATGCTTATATTCCAATAGCAAAGATTTGTTATAAGTCGAGTAACAACAATTCAATTATAATCACATGAACTCAGATGGCGCTTGCTCTATTCAAAGATCTTCCTCATACAGTCATACTTTCCTATTAACTATTTTGTTTTTGGAAAAATGCATATGTCACACCTTAAACTTGTTCAAAAAAAGTTAGTTACACACTTTACCCCTTATTCTAGTTTGAAGTAGAATTAATACCCCTTACTAAGTAAATTTCATCTTCATTCGTTGATGGTACATGCACGCGCCTGACACAGTGTAGGACACTATCTAAATTTTATATAAGAAAAATTAAATTATGATCTACTCTTCTTCATTATCTCCATAACTCACACTATTCTAATACTTATAGAGTTATGATTGTAACTCCATAACCTCTTCCATGATCTCCCTCTTAAATGCTTAATAGCATATTCAATGACATATTTTACAATAGTGATTCTTCACTTTTCATGCCTATATAAGGTCTTGTAATAGATAGGAAAAGACACACAATTGAAGAATAAATAAGAATCTCTCCTCTTTTTCTCTCTATATCTCTTAGCTTGTTTTTCCTTGTTCTATATTGTTACTTTCATAACATGTTATCAGCACGATTTGCTCACAAAATATGAACACGAAGCGGATGAGCCTCTATTTATTTTTTGTTCTGTCGCCGCTGGACTCCCCAAGGCAATCCAGTTTCATTCCCAGAAAAAATACAAAGGTAACACACCTTATAGTGAGTTATGGTGATTAGTACAGTAAGTAAAAAGGTTATGAAATGGTTGAGCCATTAACTAAGGTTTGTATCTCTAACACTGAGGCTTCTTTTGCCATTGACGTTGTTGATGCCCTTTGTCATAGTATGAGTTTGCCCCTATCATTTGTTAATACTTAAAGAAAATAATTTTCTCCACTTATGCTATATCCGGTACCAACTATAAGTTTCTTTAAAAATGACATTTGATTTACCGTCATTCTAATTACCCCCAACACATTAGTCATCTGTGTATTTATAATTAATTGAATCACGTGTATTGATCCTAAAAATACTAAAAAAATTATGTCCATGCTCCCAAGTTAGTTCATTATTTTTATTGATGACCTTTCATTAATTTGGTCATTGTCCAGAAACTTGGGGAGCGTTCTAACTAGGAGTACTTTAATTGTTTTGTTCCAAGATAGTATTTTCTTATTGACATGATAATATATGATGGAGTCTGCTAGTCTTAGTTAATGAACTTATAGAGTTTATGTTTTTTATAATTTAAAATGCTATGACTAATTTATTTCTTAAGCCATAAATATTTGTTGGAAGCATAATTGCTAGCAAGAAAAGAAACGACATAATAAAAGATCTCCCGCCTAAAGTTCTATATGTGTGTTGCTTCCTAGAAAACCTTACTTGCGGGATTACAATGTGTATTCACAATTGCCCGCAAGGAAGTTGAACAGGTATCCCGCTTTATTCAATTGCATTTGACACGTTATTCATTATAATATGTTATTGTGCTAACAATGCTTACTTTGCATTTGTTTTGAAGTATTTAGTCTATCAGAGAAGAATTTGAGAGGATATAAATCCTTAGTGACTAAAAATCCAATGAGCACTATTAACAGTATGCCCGAGAGGCTCGAGGAAGAGTCTCAGTGTAGTATGGCCTATTATATATGCCATTGGTTGAGATAAGACGGTGGGTTCTAGTCCCATCGCACCATAATAACAAAATGTTGGGTTCAAGTTCCAACATATTAAGGCCTCACATGCTATTATGAGAATAAGACATCAAATATAAGTTCTGATGCACATGATGAGATAAGACGTTGGGTTTGAGTCCCGACGTATTATGGCCTAAAATGCCTTTTTATGGGTAAGGCATTGAGTTTGAGTCACAATGCATCGTATTGATGATATAATAATGACTAAAGAAAATAATGTTTTTCATGAAAAAACATAAAGCTTGTCCCACTTGATTTGCTCCATTCTTGAAGTAAATGTGATAGCGGTGCATAATAAGTGTAAATGAAGACAAGTAGTTGATAAATGAATGTGGACATGCCGAATATCAAAATAATAATAGTCATCATTATGGTAATTGTAAAACGGAGAACAATAAGGGTTCTCAAAATCATCCTTTAAAGGTGAAGGAAATGTTTATCAATGTGGTCTGTAAATATGAGACTCATTCGGATGATTATAGTCCACTCTTTGAAAAGTTGCTTGTGGTAAGAATTGTAAATGAAGACGCATTCCTGAAAGTAAATATGAAAATATTTATGTGATACAAATTATGCATAAGTATGTGCTTATGCGTGGTTGAATAAATACTACAACTCACTTCTATGGGAGGTTTGAGAGCGAGAAAAATAATGAATATTACTGCGTGGTTACATGAATATGTTATTGGTTGCGTACATGTGGTACGCCAAAAGTATTTTGTCGTGCCTTATAAAAGGTTATTAAAGGCAAAGTTAAAGCAAGAAATAATTTTGCTTATCATGATTTTGACTATGACAATTATTATGATATAATTTTCTCCGTGAAGGAGACATTCACCATATGGATTGTGTGACAAAAGATCTTGTTAGTACAAAATTAATTAAGAGCTCAGGAAAAAATAATTTGTTACTATCCGAATGAATGAAATTGTTTTTGACATTGATATTGTAGTAAGTCTCAAAAGAAACTTTTTTTTCAAATATATTAGCCAAAATGGTTGGCATATTGAGACTATAAATGCAAGGAAGATTGAATATCTTCATATTACTATAATCATAGCGGGTAAATATGAAAGGTTACCTGACTTTTCTTCTATTTGTGCTACAAATGTATAAGCATGATGATGGAATCACATGCCATAGTAAATTAGATGTTTACTGAAATAAATATCAGTTGGCATGACCGGTTGGCCATCTCGGTTCAATTATGATGCGAAAAATTAATTGAGAATTCATGTATATTGAAGAAATAAAAGATTCTTCAAGAATTCTCTTGTGATGCTTATTCTCATGATATACCAGTTAAGGTTATGATTGAATCCCTTGATTTTTGGAACGAATAAAAGGTGATAAATACATGGGCCTAGTCACCTGCCATGTGGACTGTTTACTATTATATGATTTTAATAGATGCATCTATTGTATGGTCACATGTGCATTTATTATCAACTTGCAGTTTGACTTTTGCAAGGTTGCTTGCTCAAATTATTAGAGCACAGATCCAGAATATAAACTATGGTGATTTATCTTGATAATGTTGGTTTAAATCCAAGTTCGTTTAGCAGAAATTATATACCTTCAATTATAGCTAAACCATTGGTTATGAGAACAAAACTCCCAAAACAAAATTTGGTATGAGATGTTTTATTTAATATACAGCAGCACATGTACGTATTTAGCCAAGTTATGAAAATTTCTCCCTATCACATTTGATTCAGGGTCAGGAACTAAATAATTTTCATCTAGAAATATGGATGTGCTATATGATTTAATTATGCCACCACAATGCACAAAGATGGGGTCCCAATAAAGGTTGAAAAATGTGTTGGTGATCCCAACATTAGGGAAAAAAAATGGGCAGCTGAGAAAGTGATACATGAAATAAATTATTATGAATACATATAGATCCTCGTACAAGAAAATATGAACTTAAAGTTCAAGTGATAATTCATTTAAATTATTGCCAGACTCATTTGCTGACCCAAAGCTAAATGTCATATTTTAGCTGCTAATGCTCCAAATAGAATAAAGTCCATGAGAGACAAAGTCTATGGCACACAAGAAGCGTAGCAGACCAATCGGTTCCAAAGATAAAAGTCCTTGAAGAAGGAGAGGAGCAAATGATAAAGATGGTCATACTAAGGAGCGCAAGTGCTCTATAAGAGCACCACGACATAACACTTTATAAGACTTCATGGGAGAGGTTCAGGTACCTGAAACTATTGAGATCTCGGTAAGTTATGTCTTTATTGAATGATGATGGAACTGATGCATAACGATCATAGACGATATTGTTAATATAATGTAGTGCTCAATATTATTAATATTAATGAGGATCTTGAGCTCAAATCTTTCATGAATTTTGGACAGATAAATGATTGGCCAAATGGAAAATACGCAATGAAAATTGACTTTACCTGAAAAATATGAAGTTGGACGGATAGTCCCAACACCTGAAAAGTATAAAGCCAGTGGTGGTATAAATGTATTTTTGTGCGAAAAAGGTCAAGTCGATAGACATAAAGACGACTTGTGACGCAAGAAGATTTGTAAATATCCTGGCATTGATTATATAGGGACATGTTCTCTTGTGGTGGATGTAGTAATTTCAGGTTTTAATCTGGCAATACATGAAAATCTTGATATGCGTATAATGAAAATCATTTGAAGGATTTAAATTGTTCTGAAACATATTAAGGTTTCCAAAAAATTTATTAATTAAAGCTTCAGCAAATTCTTATGTGAATTAGAGCATCATGGCGTACATGATTTATTTTTGTGCCAAGTACAATTGGTGCACTAATGTATCTCGCTAGAACTTCGAGCATAACAATATGCAAGCCAGATATAGTTTTATTCCTATATGAAGATATTGGAATACTATTAGAATTATATTGTAAAAGGAATCCTTGATATAGATTTGTTTATTCTAACAAACATTGCCAAAATTTTGTTGGTTATGCAAATGCAGGCATTTTCTGAAATTCGTTCTTCAAACAATCTATTTGTATGTGAGGGTACTGCCATATTATTATTTCACAAGGACAATTGTTGATACTTATTCAACAATGTCAATATATTAACAATTGATAAAGCAAGCACCTCAATACACAATAGATGTGTGGCAATTGTCCTACACATTGAACATGTAACAAATAAAATTTTTGCCCATCAATCAACATACATTGAAAAGGCTTCAATGTGATTTTACATGGATTATGCACATCCATTGAGTACCCCAATGGTTGTGAGATCGCTAACATGATTAAAGATCTATTTCGACCTCAAGAAAATAATGAAGAGCTCGTTGGTGATGAAACTCCATACTTAGCGCAATTGGGGCACTGATGTATCTTGCCAACAATACTTGGCCAGATATTGCTTTTGCAGTAAGCTTATTAGCAAGATTCAGCTCCTTCCCAACAAGAAGACATTGAAATGGTATTAAGCATATATTTCGATATCTTCGAGGAACTCTAGATATGTTGATTGTTTTATTCTAATGAATTCAAGCCAGAAATGATTGGCTATGCCGATGCAGGTTATTTATCTAACTAAGCCACACAAAGCTCGATCTCAAACAGGCTATGTGTTTGCATGTAGAGGCACTGCCATATCTTGGTGATCAACTAAGCAATCAACCGTGGTTACTTCATCTAATCATGCTGAAATAATTATTTATGAAGCAAGTCGAGAATGTGTATGGTTGAGGTCTATATACATATTATTCAAGACACATGTAATTTGAAATACGACAAACTACCCACAATTTTGTATGAAGATAGTACATCATGCATAACCCAATTGAAGGGAGGATTCATAAAGGGAGATAGGACAAAACACATTTCACCAAAATTATTTTTCACACATGATCTTCAAAAGAATGGTGATATCAATGTGCAACAGATCCGTTCAAGTGATAATATGGCTGATTTGTTCACCAAATCTCTACTGACGTCAACCTTCAAGAAACTAGTGTACAAGATTGGGTTGCGAAGGCTCAAGGATGTGAATTGATGCTCTCATTAGGGGGAGTTAATATGCGTTATACTCTTTTTCTCTTACAAGATTTTGTCCCATTGGGTTTTCCTGTTTTTAACGAGACAACCTAAAGGCGTATCTCTAAACATGTGTACTCTTTTTCCTTCACTAGGATTTTTTTTCCCATGGCGTTTTTTCCTAATAAGGTTTTAACGAGGCACATTATCTATGGACATCCAAGGGGGAGTTTTATGAGAAAAATTTAAATTATGGTGGATGTCTGCTCTTCTCCATGATCTCCATAACTCACACTACTCTAATATTTGTGGAGTTATGATTGTAACTCCCTAACCTCCCCATGATCTTCCTCCCAAATGCTTAATAGCATGTTCAATGACATATTTTACAATAGTGATTCTTCACTTTTCATGCCTATTTAAAAGACCTTGTAATAGATAGGAAAAGACACACAATTGAATAAGAAATAAGAATCTCTGTCTCTTTTTCTCTATATCTCTTAGCTTATTTTTCCTTGTTCTCTATTGTTACTTTGAGCTATATTTCATAACATTAGTCATAGGGTACTTGCGTTGTGCGTGTATCTATGAAAATGAATATAAAATTCCTAAGAATTACATAAATATTATATTAATGTGCCCTGAATTATAAGATAAAATTAAATAAAAGCCTTTAGTATAGTATAGCTAGCTAGCTAGATAGATATATAGATAAATAGATAGATAGATAGATAGTTATTGCAACATAAACAAAATCTTATTCAATTTTAAATTTCTGATATTAGGAGTCCTACATAATTCAAATAGAAAAATTCAAAAAACAAATTAGGTAATTTTAAAGTATTAAAAATTAAAAAATTAAAAAATTATTTTAATTTATAATCCATTGTTAGATCTTTTTGGAATAAAACTTGTTCAACAAACAGTTTTGTGGAATCACATAATTATAATCTTTATAATTCGTTTGTTTTATCTGGCATTCACTTAATTATACATTATGCTTCTAGAAAATAATACAGAATACTAAATACACTATTTATATATTTATACGTATTTATTAATACATTATTATTATTATTATCATTATTATTATTAATATTACTTCTAGTAAAAATAAAATTTATTCTTATATCATATTATATATATACAAATACTATTTTCAGAGCTATTTCAATCCTGGTTTATTATTATTTATATTTAAGATTTTGAAGTCAATAAATTACAAAATTATTTAAATTCTTAATTATATGTTTTCTAATGCTATACGAACTGTACTAACACTAAAACAAATAAGTGAATGAAATAAAAGCCGAAAATGAGAACGATATCCGGTCGTTGACATACATGAGATCTTTCACCCGTTTCCTTTCAATCTTTTATTTTTAATTATGTTTTTTCTCTTTAATATAATACTCCTAAATCTGAATAGATTTGAAAGTGTAAAACTTTATTAACAAAACAAACCCTTACAAAGTGGACGAAACTTTCCTAGTTTGGATTGAAAGTGCAGGAATTGTAGAGTTAAAAATTAAAATTCTATATATTAGGAAAATAATTAAATCACTACTTATAAATTATAGAAATAATTAAATAAATATTTCTATATATTGGAAAAATAATTAAATGAGTATTCCTATAATATTAAGAAAATAATTTAATGACTATTTTATTCAATATGAACTATATTTTAAAAGGGTAAAAAAAACGAATAATATTTCGTTAAAAATTTTGTGCTTTTAATATAGTATGAATAGATATTCACCTTTTTAACCTTTCTTCTTCTTCTTCAAGTGGAATTCGCCAGTGTTCAATAAATGGATAATATGTCGTGCAACTTATGTAATTTTTCCTTAAAATTAACTTATTCGGATAAATTTAGCGTGCAACTTTGTATTTTTCCTTTGTTTTTAACTCATTAAAGAACTCATTATAAAGAAGGCTAAAAAAAAGAGGGTCAGTTTACTTAGGTTCCATGGACAAGCGTAAACGACATCGTAACTATAAGTCTTCAAATATTTCTGTCATTAAACCCAATTTTTGTCAGCTACCTTTAAACCTCTGCCCACCGTCTGAAAATCTGGGCTGTGAGTGACACAATCTGATTCTGCTTTTCTCTGTACACACACACTCAATATATATATATATATAGAAGAAGACAGGATGATGATTCAGGTTCCTGAAAAAAACCCTTCTTCCTCTAAATCCTGCGGCAAAGGTTAGCTGAATTTTTCTCTCTTTTCGACTATGTGAAGCACTCATTTCATGCCTTAGTGTATAGGACTTAAATTTAGCCTTTTTATGTACCCACATTGAATTAATTAATCAGGAATTTTGATCTTATCTAATTATAACATTTTCTGGTGTTTGAGAAATTTCAGGCATTGAATAAACCTGTTTTTGAGAAATTTGCTTTTGATTTTTAGGGGTCAAGGTTCCTTTTTATCTTTTTATTTTTGTTGTTGAAGGGGTAACTCTGATTTTATCTAGAATTTTAATATTTACAGGCATTGATTTAATTAACTCGTTTTAGTTTTCAAGATTTTCGTGTGTTGAATGCGGAATTCTGGTTTTTTCCTTTTCTGTAACATTTAGTGGTGTTTGAGAAATTTTACTTAAATGAACTGAATAAACCTTTTTCTTTGAGAAATTTGCTTTCATTTTTTCAAAAGTTCTTTTTATGGGTCAAGGTTTTTTTTTTTTTTTTCCTTGTTCTTTTTGTTGTTGAAGGGGTAATTCTGATTTTATCTAAAAAAGGCATTGGCTAATTATGTTTTTCAGAAATATCACCCCTTGAATTATTTTGTTTTCTCAAGCTCTTTTTTTTTTTTCTTGGTAGAAGGGAGTTGAGATTTCTTAAAATTGTTTATTTATACGTAATAGAAGCAACAAAAATTGAACTTTTTCTTCTTGGGGGGCATATTTACATTTCTAGAACAGATAGCGTAAAAATGGACAATTTTTAGTTGACAGGCACACCCATCAATGGCAACTTTTTATGTGTGTGTGTGTGAGTGAGTGATCCTGTATGTCTCTCTGTGTTATTTCATGTGTGTGAGTGATCCCTTTTTTTTTTTGTTGCGTGTGGTTGTGTGTGTGATCTTGTGCTTGGATAAGAAACTGATGAAACCTTTTTTGTTGTTGAGTTTTTGGAGTTTTCAGATATCTGATCAGAGGTTGTGTAGATGCTGAATTCAGGCGAAGACAAAAGCAATGTGGTATGCCTAAGTTCATGTTATCTGTTACTGAACTCAAGCCCGTTATAAACTTTTAAGTATGATTTAGGATGGAGTGTGTTCTTGAGGAACTATTGTATTTCTAAGCTACTTGCTCCCAGCAGTAAAAAGGAAACAGAGAAATAAAGGAAGATCCATTCAAGGAGATCTTAGAACTAGAAAGAAAGATGCAGTGGTCTTATTTTCTTTACATCATCATATGAAGTCCGGAAGGGCATTCAATATTTAACACAAGATAATATTCACCTTGGTACTTGATACCTCAAAAAGGTGTCTCTTTTTTTTTCCCTTTGTTTTTCTAATATGTCTCATCCTTCTTTAGAGGATGTAATGTTAGAAAGAATGAAGAACGTGCTTTTCCTTTTCGCTTGTGCATGTTAAAATGACTGAAATCTAGCTCTAACTGTAACTTCTTGAGAAGAGCAGTACTGTATTGAAAGCTTTGTTTTGATGTTTGGATTACTAGTTGTGTTTGATGTGGAACTAGAGACCATTGTGGAAGAGAGTCGTAGTTCTAATGTGTGTATATGCCAGTGTTATCAAAGGCAGAAAGTACAAAAAAGCAATGAGATATGTTAGAGCTTTAAGCGCAAAAAAAGCACGAGTTTAGCAAGAAAAACACATGGAAAAAGAAATTGAAGAATATTAAAACTATGGACAAAGGAATTAAACTTTTTTTACAATTACGTGAGAATGTTATTATTTAGTGTCGCCTCTTCAGGACATCGCCCATTTACGATGAGGCATATGACTTAGTGCCTTGTGATTGCACTAAAGCGCTAGCTAAGTGAGATGAAGCCGGAAGCCCGGTGCGCAAAGCATTCCCCATTCACACTTGATCCGGGAAGGGCCGTACTCCAAGGGCTGTGAGATGAAGCGCTCAACCTATTTTTCACCTAACTTGAGGGCTTAAGCGCGCATTAAAGAATTGTTTGACAGCACTAACATGCACATACAAATTGCTTTCCTAATGCTTAAAGTAATTATAGTCGTTGGCCCTTCATGGTAAACTTGATGTTCCAACTCGAGAATTCAAGTGTTATTTTCACCGAAGGAGAATCAAATTGAATTGAAAGTCATAAGATTTGTTAAGGGTTTAAGTAGAAGTCTTAGTAGCGGTGGATTCTATATTGTCAAGTATTGAAGTAATCTTCTGTATTATGGAATAACATTTTTACAAATTTTCCGTGCACAGTAAACCATCCCTATATAGAGAGAATTCCACATTGAATATAGTATGTTGGTATTATTTTAATATTATAACATGAATTTTAGTAATTGGGATATGCTTAAGTTAGTCGGGGTACCATAATTATTTATCAAAAAAAGAAAAAGAAAAAGAAAAATAGAAAAAGAGAACTTAGGATCAAACTTTTGGTGTGTGTTAAGTGATCCATCGATAGAGGGAATAAATTGTTATCTTCTCATAAGGTTTGAGCAATCTTCGTCCACTGAACTAGCTTTTGGGTTTGAGGACTATTCAATTCTTAATATGGTATAGAGTAGACCCCTATTCTTGGTTTATCTAATGTTGAGCCCCAATGTACTTGCGACTCTACTTTCTATTTTCTTGCAAAACTACATAACACAGTTTATGATCGAAACCTTGCAGAATAACCAATTACCCTCCATGAACTCCATGTCTCGATGTCGCTTGTCCAAATATGACTTTTGACGACTTTGAGCAGTTTCAACCTTTCCTGAATGAGTTTGACTTTTTCAACGGCTTAGTTGGCTAAGTCAGGGCTCAACAATAAAGCTCTATGTAATGGTGCTTCATTGCAATATTTGAACCTATACCATGAAGGTAAATGGGGTGAATATAAAAATACCCAATAAGTCTCCTCGTCTTTCGTCTAAACAATCGGACAAGTATTTTGAGTTTTTATTAATTTACATAAGAAATATGGTTTTTATATTAAAGTGCATGTTTGGGGAAGCGGTGTTAGTGTGAGCATTGATTGAGGGAATGGCTTATGTCTCCTTATATGATTTTAGGCAATTCTCAACTTGTAAGCTGATTCTTGGAGTTAAGTTAGGTTCACAATATCTTCTTAACGACGTGACCTTGAAAATGCATTTTCAGGTCAACCAATTTAACTTTTATTGAATCAATACCTATGTCTGACCATCTCATCAGAAAGTTACGCTGTCAGAAAGAGTAGGTTTTGATTCTGGAAGATGGAGTTCATACTTTATTTACTTAATTGTGTCTTCAATATGCCACTTCACGTGAATATGCCACTGTACGTGAGGATCTGATTTTTTTTTGTTATGATCCAAGCATGTGGAAATTCTTTTTGATAGCGTGTGGCAATGAAACTCAAATGTAGGACCTTTATCTATTTTAATACCATGTAAATTGTGTGATGCAACAAAAAATAGTTATAAAGATGAACAACAAAAATTTTCAGCTACTACTAACGGTTAAAAAATTGCATTGACAACTATATTTTTATTACTGAATGCTGGTCTTTCAATATAGAGCCGATGCATGATAAGGTGCAGGCTTTTGGTGGCAATTAGTGCCTGCACTGAAGTGCCGCCTAAGCGAGAAGTTTCCAACTATGCTGCACCTAGCTTCAAGGTTTAACATAACAAATTATTTGTAGTGACCTTAGATTTGAGCTCCCAATTTTCTTCAAGCAAGTCAAACTAAGAATTTATTTTAAAAATAATGTTTTTTATGTTGTGACCAATTAAGTTGACCTTGAATCTGAACCTTGAAAAGCTCCATAAATATTTCAGCATGATTAATGACTCCATGCAACTGATCTTCTTAAGGAGAACTGACTAATCGTATAATTTGATTTGTTCAAGTTTTACTACGCATGAAGATATAGGAAATCTATATGTCTAGCTTGTTCGAACTTTTCTCTGCGATTTTCATCTTTCCGTCATTCTTGAATGTTATTCATCATTGTTCCTAAGGTTGGTTAATATTGGTTAAGAAAAGGTTTTGCCCCATCATCAATTTTTAGACATGGACCGATGCTTTTGGCAATCGGGTTTACTTAATATATTTATCTACTTCACATTAGCAAAGTGATCATTTAACAGTGTTATCAAAGGCGAAAAGTGCAAAAAAGCTCTAAGGTCCGTTGGAGCTTTAAGCGCAAAGCGAAAATAAAGCTTGGGCTTTAATGAAAAAAGGCGTAACTGGAAAAAAAGTAATAATATGTATATGTAGTCCAAGACTTATAATTTCAAGCATGAATAACAAATATATAGACAAAAGAATTGAAATAAATTACGATAAAGTGAAATATCAATTGTTTAATGTCGCCTTTTCATGATTACACTCATTGGCAAGGAATAGCATGTCTTAGAGCCTTGATACGATACTAAATTGCCCACAAAGCGAGACGAAGCGTTCAGCATGTTTTGAGCCTCGCTTTAGGGCTTAAGCGCGCCTTTGACAACACTGACATTTAATAACTCGGACGTAATTATGTGGATGTATTTATTTAAAGACAATAAATCTAAAGCTTTCTTGTAAGTGAGAAGATGATGTTTCCTTGCATAAAAGCGTCTGTTACTAGCATAACAGATGAGAAGCTAATTCTAGTTATTCCAAATGATCTTCTTAGGTATGGGGAACTTATCTTGGTAGAGCCTAGTTATTAGTGGTTATTACTAAATTTGAGCTTGTGAATCTGTTACAGAGGAAAAAAGTGTAATGTCGGATTTGGTGATAACTAAATAAAAATGAGTAAGTAATTGATACTCTATGAAACACCTACTCTGACCATCATAGGCAGAATAAAGCATTTGAAAAGTTCATTATATTAAGTTGGTATAAAGCTGTATATGACAATAGTTTTTAACAAGTCTTTAGATTAAGAGTTTAAGTATGAAAAAGTAGACAATTTAGTAAGGTGTTACATCACAATTCACACATGAGATATAGAACTCAATATTTAACTTGTTAGCTTGAATGGTTGGAGGGAGGATTTTCTATTCAAGGAAAGACATTTTTAGATGGATAAAAAAGAAAAGTACGTGAATTTTGTTAGAGCAAAGAGACTGAAACTTTTCTTAAATGCCTTTAAGAAAGTGCCAGTTGTGAAAAATGATGTAGCTTTGCCTTGTTTAGTCATAAATGGGCCTATTGATGATATATCTTAATTTTTTGACCACTTTTCACTAGAATAACTATTTCTAAAAGGAACAGTCTATCTTAGTAAACGAGATTCACTGTTCTACTATCAAATTTTGTCCGTGTCTGAACACAAGAGAAGTAGAAACAGTGATCTCTTAACCCCATTGCCCCTTTTGTATACGGTGAAAAAGAAGAACAATGAATAAGGGAAAAACGAAGATCGGAGAGAAAATTTTGAGGAAGCAAGAGTTAGAATTTTATGAATTACCTTCTTCGAGAAGATCTAATCAAAATCAGATCCGTCGCACGAGGGCATTTCAAACAACTATCTTGGTCTGATTTTACTTGTTCGATTTCGAATGTTGAAAAGCATACTCCTTTTGGCATTTGATATATCTGGATACCCATTGACAAGTTAGATGCATGCACTCATCTTTTATTCTTTATTTAGCATTTCTAACTTAGTTTGAAGATTATTTATTTCTATTTAAGTCTTGCAAGTCTCGGCGACGCTTTCCTTGGGTTAAATGAGAAAAAACTGAATGAGTTTAGATCTAAAGCTTACTGTTTCTATATGATATAATTATTGATTCCAAATGTACTCTTCCTTTTTATGATGGTGGTGGTGGCCCGGCCAGCTTGCGCGCTTCTCGACTATTCCACCTGGTACATGCTACCTCCCACCAGCACATGTACCGGGTAACTCTATCCATCAACACTTAGGCAGATGGGAAGAAATCACCTAGTATTTTTTTCCTCCCCTAGTATTCCAGATCATTTATGTGTCACATGAAATATGATGCTCTCATGTGACGATGTGGACTTGACTTGGTGTGACACTGTGGACTTGCTGAAATCGCGAGAAGACTGAACCCGGCAAACCGGTGATAAGATTAGTGCATCATTTTGAACATGCATATATACTAGATATCGGCTCAATTATAAATAAAGAAAAATTTCTAGGATTTGGATCCTGAGATTGTCGGTTGGTAGCCTGCTATATACCTGTCAATAGCTATGCTATTTTAAAAAGAATAGTAATTGGTACTCATCCACCCAAAAAAGAGAGAACAGATTGGTAACATACCAACACACCCCTACCAAGGTTTTGAGGCATTGGCTCGGATGTGAAAATTTGAAGATATAAATTTAAGAAAATTAGAAACAGTTTTGAGGATATTATGTTCTGTTAAGTACTTATGTGGGTTTGATATTATTGGACAAAAAAGGTGCATCTTGGAAATTGGGTAGTTTTCAGCATTTTTTTTCTAGTAGACCCTGCTGCTTTAACTTGTATTGACCATTTAAACAGGTGTTGAGTCAACTCATCTTGCCTTCTAACTAACTAGTTGGAAGCTGTAGTTCCTCAACAAAGTCGGGTTCTTTCTCTCGACAAAAGTGGGCATATTGAAAAATGTTGATGAAAAATAAAGCACTTATACGATCTTTTGGGACTATATTGACCCCTTTCAGAAGAAAGGAGCTATAGTCATACACATCGTACAGTTCCAGCACTGTCTTAGTGCTGCTGTTTTAAATTAAATTTACTTATGAAAATAGTGGGCTTATTGAATATCCTAGTGGTTTGGCTGGTTGATGTGACGGTTGCTGCATTCAATTGTACCTTATTATCGAGTTACTTCATCTGCCCTTCCATCAAAACATGGATGCACATGTCGGTTACATTGTTTGTGTAATCAATTAGCTATATGATATTTGATTTGCTTATTGTCAGTCATATATTTGCTAGACTAATACTGTATAATAATGTTTATGGAGCCAGTATAATAAATGCAGCCCCTTTGCTCATACATAAGTGATTTTCCATTACAGTACGCCATTCTATGTATATCAAGTGACGAGGTGAATTATTTTTGTTTTTTTGAAGGTCCAACTGCCTGAAGGAGTAACACCATTTATACATATTAATCAGAATGAGTTTGTAGGGCGAAAGTGAGCTCAATTCCCTTATTTGCTTCTTTTTATGATGATCTCCCTGCCAATTGCTGCATTCTTTCTTTTGATAATTATGAGTACCACTTGAATGGTATGTTGACTATAGTCATGATCCAAACATCTTAGATTCAGATGTCAAAGATCTGGAAACTGTGGCTATACGAAAGAGATTGGTTCTTAATACTATTTTCACTGGTAAGATAAAACTAGACACCCCCAAAAAAAAAAACTCTGATTAATTATTGTACCCTGTTCCATGTTGTGCCAAGGATGCTGTGGAAGTATGAATCTAATGGCAAGAAAATGAGTAGAAGAAGAAATTTAAACTCCAGTTTATGATTATCTGGTCAAGCTTAAAGGGAAGAATTTTCTGTGAGTCGAAACTAATGTTTTATAATGCTTATGTTTCATCTTTTTCTTTGATCTATAGAATGGAGAAGCATAGTTTCTTTCTGTAATAGAGAAATAAATTTCTTTTTCATACCTAAGAAAGTTTTCGTGTCCTACATGCTCATTTTGTGGTTTATGGCTTTCTGTCTTTCAAGATTGAAGCTTCTGATGCCTTAACTTGAATCCCAAATAATCACCATAAAGAAGAGAAAGAAAACCTGTGCCCCAAAAGATGCATACCTTGATCCGTTCACCTTGATTTAGTTCAGTCAATTTTAGTGTGGAATGTTGTATGTCTTACAGACATAAGAAGCTGAAAGAAGAGGATATCGCTATTTGTGAGTGCAAGTATGATGCCCGTGATCCTGAAAGTGCATGTGGAGAAAGATGCTTGAATGTACTGACCAGCACTGAATGTACACCAGGATACTGTCATTGTGGTGAGAATTGCAGGAATCAGGTAAATTAGATGGTTCGGTTAATTAGTTGAACATTCTCTCTGATATTTCTCTTTATTAGTACACTTTACAGTGGTCTTCCTGATATCTAAACTTACAACAGATTTTATGGGAAGTGCACCAAATTTGTGTTTTCATTATGTGTTGAGAAAGAGAGTGAAATTAGTGATATTTTTGAACTTCTATGACAAGCTCAAAAAAGCCATGTCACACCATTACCTTTCTTGGTGCTATTCTAATACAATTATTACCTTCTGAAGTAAAAAACCATGTCACACCATTTTTATAGCTTCTCCGTGGTGTTTATTATTTGTGTATGGGTGTATAGATTTTATAAAAATACTTCTTTGGAACTAGAAAACTATCTAAAAAGCAAAAAAAGGAAAAAAATAAATGCTGCAAATTTTGAGAAACGCTTTTATGCAGTCCAGAAACTATTCAACCAAGAACTGCCAAAAGCATTTCTACAACCAATCCTGAAATTATTCTACCATAAACTTTTTCTAAAACTAGCTTTAAACCATCTTATTATCCTAAAAAGGTCAAAGCATCTCCTCCTTGCATGGTGTCCAAAGGTTCAAAGCCCTTCAACATACTGTTTCTCATTTATTTCATGGGACAGCTTTATCTAGTCTTGTCTTTTCAATTTTCCATGCTTTTACTTCTATAGTTTTCTTCTTTATCAGTGTCCTTATGCTACCTTTTCCTATGCGCATCATGGGACTCTTCCTCATACCCAAGTAGATCAACGGCTATTATTCTAAACATTTACCTCCCTATCAGCCACTAAGAAATCAAGATCATCATATCAATCTGGCATAGAGAGCTTCTAGACGGCTGGAAGTGTTCTTCTTCTGCGATAAACAAACCTATTTTTTATTCTGCTTTTATAGCTTTTGGTGCTGTCCCTTCTTGTTTATATTTTCATTAATGTGGTGCTTATGCTTTCCCGAGCCGAGGGTCTATTGGAAACAACCTCTCCATCCTCACAAGGTAGGGGTAAGGTCTGCGTACACACTACCCTCCTCAGACCCCACAGTGTGGGAGTTGTTGTTGTTGTTGTGCTATAACTGAACCTTTGTCTTACCTTCCTCCATCATCTTTGTTTTTCCGTCAACCACCCTCTTGAGATGAACCATCAGATTGGAGGCTAATGGCAAACTGTTTCCTGCATCTATTGCTTTATGAGTGTCCATTTGTTGCTTCTCTCCTTTCACCTTCCATTGGGTAAGTTTTGCCCACTTCAAGCCACTTCTGTACCGTAAAACTATTCTAAAATACAGGTTTATTCAACAAGGCTTGTTCTCCGGCCTACTGGTGATTTCTTCCCATACAGGGCTAGGGGTAGCCCTCATATTCTTTGATGGATAATTCTGCACATCCTTTCTTACAACTGATGTCGAATTATTCTTAAAAATTTTTGTACTTTTTTCTTTTCTGGTTGGTTTGAGGACGACTTAATTCCTTAATATTTCGAACTAGTTGTTCAATCCACATTTTTTCAGTTATTGACAGACATGTGAAGTCAATGGACTACCCATTTAGGAGTACATGCGATCGAGTCATTGACGCTATCATGCCGACCACATCAGCAATACATTGCACATCACTAATCTCCATCAATTGCTACATAAACAGCCACATTATTTAACATGTCAAGTAAACATTTCTTGTTGACTAACCTGTCTTGTTATTTCACTCTAGTAAACCGGTCGAATCAAGTCTTGTTGTCAGCAAAAATTTCTAGAAATCAAGTATTCGCGTGGTAAGAGCAACACATATGATCTATTACTTGCCTGTTCAAAAAATAAACTTGATTGTGATAGTTAGAATGTGCTTATACTTTTCTTATATGTACAAGATTGATTGTACCAAATCTTATATGAAATATTCTTAATGGTTAAAACAAGTCTATAATTAGGCATCTATGTAACTAGGAAATCTTCCTTGTTTTCTGTTGGCTAAACTCCTATAGGAGCTCTATTTTATGTTGTAAATCACTAACTAGTGAACATTTTCTCCCTTCTTTCTCTCGTTTCATATCTTTGATTAAAAACATCTTGTGGCTGTTAAAAACACCATATGTTGCTCATTCTAGAGGTTCATGTGTGATATGAAGAAGCTGAACCTTTGATTAAAAACATCTTTTGGCTGTTAAAAACACCATATGTTGCTCATTCTAGAGGTTCATGTGTGATATGAGGAAGCTGTGTTGTATAAAATTTTCATCCTATGCTCCTGCAGCAAAGCGTGTTATTGTTACATGTATGACACCCTATCTCTGCTCTTTGTAACTGTAAGTAGTGACTCATTTGTTTAAAGATTTGGTTGTAGCAAGAAGGTTCTTTGAAAAGGTGTGATATTTGGGTTGGTTGATGTTTTGTGATAAAATGCAACTATCAACTGTATCAAGTACTCTGGCATCGGTATATTTGTACAGCAGGTTTCCTATTTTATCGCGGTGTGATTAGATGATGCTTTGGAATTTAGTGGTTCATCTATCAGATATGTCAAGGAACTGGGAATCACTGTTTGGTTGAACTTACTTTGTTCCGAGCAGTTTCTGTAGAGCATAATTGCTCCTAGTTTTTTTCCTAGTTATTCCTTGATAAACAAAAACCTAAAATTAAAATTAATTGCTGCTTGTCATTTTGTTCGTTGTGTGTTTAGAATTTTCTTTCTTCCCTTAAATTTATCCTTTCGTATACTGCAAGTAGGAGTTTCTAGATCCTATATGCGGTTGACTTCTTCAATAACTAATGGGAGACTCTACTCAGTGCCGTATTTGAAAGATACAGAGTGAGTGAGTGTCATTTTAGATATTTTTAGGTATATTGTTTTGAAGTCTTTTGCTTTCTATCCACAGAGATTCCAGAAATGTGAATACGCGAAAACCAAGTTGTTCAGGACTGAAGGGCGTGGTTGGGGTCTTTTAGCTGATGAAGATATAAAGGTAATTCTGCTGAAGCGACCGGCCTATTTTCTTTTCGGGTGACCAATTAATTGTTATAGCATAGTTTCCACATGTATAAAAAGATTTTTCTTTCTTTTACTTTTTCCTATAAAAGAATTTTCTTTTGTTGACAATCACGTGAAGAGAATGTCCATAGCTGAGCCTATCAAATTTGAGTTCTCTGCAATATATCAGAGGCTTTTGCTCAGTAACTGTAATTATGGCTTATTCTTAATTTGCTGCAATCAACCAATTGTTCCCTCTCTCTTTACATGATTAGGCTGGACAGTTTATCATTGAATACTCTGGAGAAGTGATATCATCTGAAGAAGCAAAGAAAAGGTCTCAGGCTTATGAAGCTCATGGTAAGTTATCAGCACTGGGGATGGTTGTCAATGCATCTACAGATCACTACTACAATTTCGCATGATTTGTGCAGGGCTTAAGGATGCATACATAATTTCTCTGAATGCTAGCTATTTCATTGATGCCACCCGGAAGGGAAGTTTTGCAAGGTTCATAAATCATTCATGGTAAATGCTAAAATGTCAGTTGTCAAATTGTTAAAATGTGAAATAAGATACAGATCTTGGTCATTTAGTGGCATATTATTATGGTTAATTGGTGTGGAATGACAGCACTGATACTGTGTTCCTGAATTTCCCAGCCATCCAAATTGTGAAACAAGGAAATGGACGGTGTTAGGGGAAACAAGGGTAGGAATATTTGCAAAGCAAGATATATTTGTTGGAACGGAGTTGGCATATAACTATAATTTTGAGTGGTACGGAGGTGCAACTGTTCGTTGTCTATGTGGAGCTGCAAACTGTTCTATATTTCTGGGTGCCAAGTCTCAAGGATTCCAGGTAACATATGGTTTCTTGTTAGTTGTTATATCTAGAATGCCCTTTATAGCATCATTTCACTTATTCCTTCTTGCCCGAGTTCAAACAACTAACAGATTTATGATTTATGCATATAGATTGAATTTGCTAGTTACATACTACAATCCGCGAGTCACATGTTGTAGTATGGTGTATCATTACAAAACTCAGTCTCTTTTTCTGGTGATAGTCTGTTCTTTAATGAAATCTATTAAAATTCTTGCAGAGTTATGACATTTTAAAAGAATGATTCCTTTTCTTTGTCTGCTTCAGTGAAGATGTCATCTTCTTCTTCTGTTAAGATCCTGTACTTCTTAAATGTGAAGCTCTCGAAGTCAGGCAGTCATTTTCCTTTTCGTTGTCTACATATATCTCCTTCCTTCACTCAAAGGGTCTAAAAAGCACCAGAATATAAGGACCTTGAATTTTCTTAGAGGATAAAGAGCGTGTTGCTTTTGAGGCTGAAAAGATGAAGTAATCCAGGATAAATGCTTATTGCACCGATCAGGAAAAAATAAAAAGATAAATGCTCATTGCTTTTTATGTTTGATTTTAGAACACAACATGAGAAGCCTATGTAGTTGATGTCTTCTTCGTTCTCTCATTTAGGCTTGGTTGACTGAGGGGATCATTGATAAACCTCACAATTGAACTGTTTTGAGTTAAGCATGTAAACCAATTGTCACTATCTTTCAGGACGAGAGCACTGTGTTTAACCCTGAGACCTTGAATACACAATTTTAAGGGGGTTTTAATTATCACACCAATCATAGATTTCACAGTTGATTTGAGATTGTCTGAGGAGGAACATAACTCCAACTAATGTAAATAGTGCAACTAAGTACTTCAAATGAAATTTAATGAGAAATAATATGGCTCCCAGGCTCCAGCAAGCCTTTGTGCCGATTACATATATACTCCCTCCGTCCAATTTATGTGATGGTATTTGATTGGGCACGGAGTTTAAAAAGAAAAAAGATACTTTTAAGTCCAAAAGCTAAGTTGCTCCGACACGCCAGTTTAGGTGCTGCACTTGTGTTGACACGACACTAGTATGGGTGTGGGTATGGGATCCGTACCGGAGTTGGTCAAACAATTTTGGGTACTTTGGCCATGACTAGACAGAAAAATTCGAGACGAGATACAATTTGATTCTCGAAATCAGAATCAAAACTAGGGTAATTTTGAAGAAAATAGCATATCTTATTTAGGAAATCAATCATTTACTTATCTACAATTTGATAATGAAAAAGAAATTCACACTTTACAAACTATACGTAAGTATTCCTGAAAATTTCTCATAATTTAGAGATATTTTTATATTTTTGAATTATTTTTAGCCGGATCCATGCACTTGTATCCGTACTAGGATCCGTATTCTCGAATTTTAGAATTTAAAGGATCCGACCTCTAGATCCGCACCCGTCTCCGAGCAACTTAGTCTAAAAGTAGCAATAGAGAATTGTGTGGCTATAAATCATTTCATAGGGCAAAATGGGAAGTTTAAAGTTAAATTGTTACTAAATATAGAAATGTATCGTGTTTTTTAAGGACTGACTAAAAAAGAAAGAGTGTGACATAAATTGGGGTAGAGGGAGTAATATGGTACCTTTCTCAACAAAATAATGTGGTAAAGGTGCTCATATTGATAAACATAACTAAGAGAGAGAGGGGG
>MCJB01009667.1:0-16270 GCA_002018475.1 Nicotiana obtusifolia | reverse complement strand
GGGAGACAGCTGCCTTTTGGCATATGCTTTTTTCTGTTTTCTAGAGCATAGTAGATGTTTCTAAATTCAATATGAGTCTGTGAATCACATTTCTTTTTCTTTTGTTGCCTTCTTTTTCTTGGCGCAGGAGTACAACCATGTTTGGGAAGATGGGGATGTCAGGTAATGCTCAACTTTGTTTGTTGTAGTTCTTACAAATCCTGAGCTTCGTGTTCTATTATTAGCATGATTTTGTTTGATCTGTTGATACCTTATTGCAATAGGCAGTGGATCTGAAAACGTAAAAGTCAATGAAAGTGAAAACCTAAATAAAGGGCCTGTAGCCGTGTTAGATTTGCAATTTTCTCCTCATCTATTTTCTTCTTCTGTTTGTTTCTTTTAAATTTTTTTTTAATTTGGTAATTGTGTTGTTCTTCCTGTCCCTTTGGGGACATCCGATAAAATTGGAACGATACTGAGAAGATTAGCATGGCCTGCGCAAGGATGGCATGCACAAATCAAGAAATGGTCCAAAATTTTCAAACTTGTTTGGGGCTCAGGCGTAATTGTTATTGTTGTTGCTATTTGTGTTCTTCCTTGTGTTATTGTTAACTAAATAAAAGAATCAAAGCTTTTTTTATTTTGTTTTATTTTTTTATTTTTTTTAATAAGGAATTGGACCTTTGGATTCTCAACTGGGAGACTGGACTTGTATGTTTTTTCTTAGAAGACTTGGTCTTGCATTCAGTATATTGTCCTAGATCTTCAAAGTTTTAGATTTATCTCCAGTAATTCTTCAGGAACTGACCTCTTTCCATTACTTCTACATCTTGATTCTCTCTTTAAAAAAGAAACATTAGTGACACCATTCAAACCTCCGGAGATATATAACTGTGAAATGATAGATGGTATGGAGAGAATATACTATTTTCTGAAACATTGCATGTTTAAGTAATAAGGTACTGATCGTTAGATTTCCTCGCCTTCCTACTCTGATGTAAAGGAACTGCTTTGCGTGTAATTTGGCACAAATTTCGTGCTTCTATTTATAAAATCTTACCATTCTCAACAAGAAAAATAAAATAAGGGACTGCTCGCTGATATACAAGCATAGTTAATATCCAGATGAAGCGTGTTTCGTTTTGGTTCAGTGTTGGAGGAATTGATCTTTACTTTCTAACTGAATGATATAATTAAGGTAGTTCACTTATTTGTTGTTCACTTATTTATCAACTGTAATAGGAGAAAAATCTCACCTAGTGCTTTACGAGTTTCATCGGAGAAAATTCCCAAAGATATTGTAGTTTGGTGCTACAGCTTTTACAGCATTCTTTTTAATTATTGAATATTTGTTTCAATCTGGCTAATTTTAATGCAGGTATTCAGTGGAGGAAGTTCCACTTTATGACTCAGCAGAGGATGAACCTTTTCCAGTGATCTCTGGAAGTGGAACTGGTGGAGGAAATGAGCACACTACGTGCAAGTTGGAGCTAAATGCTGTGGAACCGCATTATTCAGCTCCACCCGGCGGCATCGAAGCAATGATCACCGAGGTGAATGAGCAGGGTCAGTTGTATCCTATAGAAATCCAGCAACAATTTCAGCAGGCAAATCCAATATCTCGCATCCGAAGTAATAGCACATCCAGGAATTATAATATTGGATTTGATTCAACACCAAAGAAGAAGTCTCAGCATATTCCCAAGCGAAAGGTCAAATCTTCCAGCCGTAAGCAAGTGAATGATGGCGATTTTGCTAAAATGTTTGCATCAAAGGAAGCACAGGAAGAAGTTACTAAGTATGAGGTATGATCGCTTTTTCTTTGTCACACATCATGGTGTAGGCAACTATAAATCCACTCTATCGACTTATTCTTTCTTGTTCTTTCCTGGGCTTGGCAAAGAAACTAAGGTTTCAGCTTCATTTAACTTGTCTTCTTTCGGTAAAGTTATTGATTTACGAGAATGTGCTCTAAGGAATAGTATAGCTTTAATGTTAACTCCAAATTCGCCTCGTTGCGCCAACCATATTATATGTGCTCTCTCAATCTTCTCTCTCGTTCGTTTTATATATTGTTTTTGGACTTGTGGATATTACTTCATTTAATTTTGTGCTTCGCAGTGGAACACAGTTCTATTCTGTTATACACAGCATATTGATGGCCATATTTATACTCCTAGACACTACAACAATGCCAAAGTTTTACTGATTACTCAACCCTCTGCATTTCTCAGCCTGAGTTCCTTTTTCTGTTGGACTGTAGCAACACTGTCTTCTATGTTTTCAGATGTTTTATAACAGTAACGGTATTGTAGTAGTGTGTAGGAGTTTTCAAAATGTAGAATGGTGATGTATTGTTGAAAATCCTTGGAAGTTGGAAATGTTTTTAGCATCTTTTCAGTGGATTTGGATCATTATCTATTCTTTACCACTTGCGAGAGAGGAGAGGGAATGAGAAAACCTGAAAGAGGGGTTTGTGGGGGGGAGGTTGGCAGGTTGATAGTATCATTTTTATGTGTTTTAGTATGCTTCCAAGTAGTAGCTGTTATCTCCCCATTTCTCTCTTTGTGCTGCTCATTTAGAATTTATAAATGCTCTGTGTCAGATATGGGTAGTTAAACTAGTGATGAAATAGTAGCTCATTTTGTGGAAGGAGAAACCTAATTGTTATTTTTCTCAACACTTTTGTCAATACTGTCATGCAGGGGAAAAAAAATGAAGCCGCTTCGAAGCTCAATTCCATATATGATGAAATTCGCCCTGCCATTGAAGAGCATGGGCGAGACAACCAGGATAGTGTGCCCACCAGCGTAGCAGAGAAGTGGATTGAAGCAAGCTGCTCCAAATACAAGGCAGATTTTGATTTTTACTTTTCTGTGATCAAGAATGTGATGTGCCCTTGTCCAGCAACCAATGCCGATGCAGCAGGGCCTTCTGAAGGAAGAGATGAACCCCAAACAGCCAATGCTGGAGTCAAGCCTTCTGAAGGAGAAGCTGAATGAAGTATTTGGCAAATCAATGACTTTAAATCTGGTATTTGATACCATTTGATCTTGAAACAATTTCGGACAAATTCCTGTTGTAAGTTAAGTCAGACATGCAAACTTAGGTTTTACCAAGCTAGACTTTGGTTGCTTCTCATGCAGTCTTTCCCAGAATTTGAACATTGAACTAAAGGTTCAGGACACGGAAACTTGGTTTTACCTAATATGATGGTTGGACGTGTCATACTATACTTTTGATTGATCTCTATAGTTCCCCAACCCCCTGGTTTTCGAGGACTGCAACTTCATTCCTAGACATGTTTTCTATGCATATACACAGCACAAACAAATGTAAAACAGTTTATGATAGAATTCATGCATAACCACTTGACCATTTTTGGGTTTTCATGCATAGACAGAAAAGTTCCTTGTAGTTGTTGCCCATCGGTAGTGTCCTTGGGGGAAAATTAAGCCGCACTTGGTGTTTAGGCCAAACCATTTAATACATGGGTGCAGTCTATCATATGCACTTTTATCGCTAACTATCGTTAATTACCTATATTATCACCTCTATTTTTCACTTAATCTTGGTAAACTAATATAATTGGTGTCAACACCAGGTGTAAGCAATGAGATTTGGTATACACGCACGGTGTGAGTAAACACATGGTCTGTGATTGAAACCCGCAAGACCAGTAACTAAACCTCACAATAAGGACGGAAAATGGCAAAAATCAGTGAATTGTCCCTTGGAAATCGAGTAGGAATCAAGTAAATTGTCCCTTGGAAATCGAGTAAACACATGGTCTGTGATTGAAACCCGCAAAACCAGTAACTAAACCTCACAATAAGGACGGAAAATGGCAAAAATCAGTGAATTGTCCCTTGGAAATCGAGTAGGAATCAAAATTGTTGTAAATAGGATGGCAATCAATATATAATTTCACATCACTTATGACCCTAAACACAGAAGGAACCTCACGATCCAGCAGTCAAGCACTCGTAAGAAAAAGCAAACCAAGTGGTTGACATATTATGGATGTAAATTTCATTTATTAGAAAAGTTTCAACAACTCATACACAAATAGAAAACACTTTCCACTTTACCGCTATTATTTTTTGAGTTTAATACCTTAAAACCCCCGTAGACTAATTATGTTTTTGTTAGTTTTTTGCTAAAACTATTTGGTATCCCCAAAACCCCCCTAAACCATATTCTCTTTCATATTAAAACACCTCGTTCTATTTCTGATAGTGCGTACGTTACACGCTCCAAATTATCAAATTTTTTTGGTCATGTGGCAATCCAGGTGTGAAATTAATTAGCTTAATCTAAAAATTGACTTAATTAATTATTTTAAATTATAATTCTATATTATTATTAGATGGGTAAATATTCACCTCGGTAAAACCAAAACAAAGAGGGATAGGGTAAAATCATTTCCGTCAATTCCCCTTTTCTCTCCTCTCTTGTGATGATGGACTCTACATCTCTAAGGAGCGATTTGCTTCATTAAGCTTTATTGTAACCTTGATTTTTTCCCAATAACCCTCGATTGCTCAGTCTTATTTTATTTTTGTTCGAGATTGAGGATTTAAAACTAGAGTTTACTGAAAAATTTAAGGTTCATTATGGTTCTAGTTGAGTAAAGATTATTATAAAAATTTGAGATGCTTTGAAGGAGATAGCTATACACAAGGTAAAAATTCGAGCTGCTTTTTCCCAAGTTTCAATTTGATTTTACCAAAAGAATTAGATCTTTTCTTTGAATTGTTGAATGTCTTTTCTTTCAAATAAATTCGAGTAATAAATAAAAGAAGAATAAAACGAAAAAGATATTCAATAATAACAAGAGAGAGGGAATTTTAAGAGAACAAGATGGAGAAATGAAAAGAAAGGTGAAAAAATAGGAAGAATGGTGAATATATGAGGACGAATGTGGGATATAAAGGAAACTAGGAGAAAATTAAAAAAATATTGAAAGAGTGTAGTCTAATTAGCTGTTGTATGCTATCAGGTGTGGCTCTTTTGATGGCTTTTTCAGTTATCACGAGCTCAATACTAAGTAGGGGTGTCAATGAATATTTAAAAATTGATTAAATCGATCGGACTGTACTGAACCGAACGATTTTTCAGTTTACTTTTAATAAAAACGTAGGTTTTTATATAAATCTATAACCGTATCGATAATTAGGATAGACTTTTTATTTGTGAAAATAAACCGAAAAAATATCGAACCGTACCGAATAAATTTACATGTCGAAAATATATTTATATATTAAATTTAAAAATAATAAAGCATTAAGTTTTTTGGGCATTGAAATTATAAAAATGGTTAAAAGCCAACGAGTAATTAAACTTAAAATCCTAATTCCCAAAACTATTATGCTACTCTTATTGAAATTAAATTATTTTCAGCATACTCGCTAGCAAGATACAAGGTATTCTAGCGATTATGAGTAGCAAACCGCAACGTGTTGAATATGTTTCCTTTCGTATGATTTAAATTTATCTTTGTGAATACTTAATCTTCCATACACTTTATTCTTGAATCCTATTCAAGTTAATATCTTTTCATTTGTGTGATTTATATTTTCTTTTTCTTTGCTTAGTTTCTTTTATGGTGCTGTAGAATAGTAGATGGATCTAATACTCTGGTCATTCTTTCATATTTTCTTAATTCATCACCCTTTAAATAGTAATGTCTAGAGAGTTTTGCGAAGTCCTATAAAAATACGTATATTATTGCATTCTACTTCTACTAGTGACTTTTACCTAACATTTAAAAGAATACTGAAAATTAACCGAATCGTACCGATACTGAAGAGAAACCGACATGATTGGGACCGTTTCGAAAAGTCTAATTTTGGTTATACATAATAAAATAATCAAAAAATTTGTACGATACAAATTTTATAAAATAACCGGAACTGAACCATTGACACCCCTAATAGTAAGTTATTACACATGTTTTGTCAGAAATACAGTGAGGGAGGTTTTACTATGAACGAAAATATAGTTTAGGGAGGTTCTGAAAACACCGAATAGTTTAAGTAGGAAACTGACAAAACCGTCATAATTTAGGGGGATTTTAGGGTATTAACTCTTATTTTTTCTTAAAACAAAGGTATTTATGTCTTATTTTTCTTAATAATGATTAATTAAAAGAATCATTGCCAAGATACGCATCAATTTGAATTCAAGTATTATGTTAATGTAAAAACAGTAATGTCCATCATTAGAGCTTACATTTTCTATTTAAATTTTGTAACATCAAGAATTGTTCAATTTTCTATCTTTACTCTGCCGAATACTATGCTCTATTTTTATTTTGTTTCTGCTGTGCACACGCAAACCTTATGCAACTAAGTGGTTGAACTGATAGTTTAGTCATTAAAGAGATGCTCCTCACAAACTCAGACAAAAGTTTCCTTATAAAAGGAAATTATATACTGGTTTATGCATCTATTTCTTTCTTCCTCTCCGTAGTTTCAAAGGCCAAAAAGAAAGACAAGCAACATCAGAACGATGAAATTGCTTCTTGTGGCTTAATTAAGCAATACAATCTTGCATCCAATCAAGAGCCAAATAGACATAGGCTAGTTATAAAGGCGATTCACAATATGAATCAATTTCAATCTCCTTTCTACAACTCAAAATTCAAACTTGAAGATCGATGTTGAAGAATGAACAAAAGGTCTCAGGCTCACAATCTTATAGTTGTCTCAAGTGATTTGTAAAAAGATGGAGTTGAAGTTGGGCTTTAAATCCGAACTTCAACCCCATCTTTTTCTCAGATTATTTGAGACAACCATAAGAATCTGAAATGTGAGTTTCTTATCTTTGATTCATTCTTCTCACACAATTTTCAAATGTGAGCTTTGGATTATAGAAAGGCGATTTGATTGATTCATAGTGAATCGTCTTTATAACTAGCCTACTTTTATTGGTTTCATGATAGGATGCAAAATTAGATATGGTTACGTAAAATTGTAGAACTCCAATAATAATACTACAAAGAAACAATTTCACTATAACTATCTGCTCTTGGTGAATTTTATTTCCATATACATACATACATGTGTATATTCTTTAGTTGTATTGAATTATAGTAGTAGCTAAGATCCTTTATATTATTTTCCGACAGTCGCATATACATGTGTATATTCTTTATTTGTAGTGAATTATAATAAGCCATTTTAATTGTTCATTATGGGTTAAAAGATGAGGTGAAACTGTAATACACCAATGTTTAAGTGAGGATATATATATTGGACATTTAGAAAATAATTTAAGTCCAAAACAAAAAGAAAAAAATAAAGGAACAAATTAAACTAATAAATCAAAAAAGAAGAAAATTTAGTCAAACTAAAACTAAAAGGGGATTTGAGTCCTTCACCTAGTAGGATTTTAAAAAAAAAAATATAAAACAAACAAAAGGGGGGTTGCAACAATGATAACAGAAGCAAAAAAAAAAAACAGAGAAAGAAAGAAGAGGAAAAGAAAGAAGGAAAAAGAAAAAAAAAAAAAGAAAGAAAGAAAGGGAAAGGAAGGGGGAATAGGAACTGCTACGGCAAAACAGAAGGAATGAGTAGTAGGGATTTAACTGCTCTTTATTTTGGATAGCTTCTCACTGGAATTTTGTGGAGAAAAAGGCATAAAAAACTAGAAAATTTCTGGTGTATTTCCGCGATAAACTCCAGGTATTTCATGTATCCTTTCTTCTTTAGAAACAGAAGTAGCTTTAAATACATAATTCCACGCATGACTGAGTAAATATAGGTTATATTAGATTTCGAGTTTTAAGGAGAAGGTTAGGAGATTGGAAAAATCCATAAGACTTTCCATGAATTACAGAGTATATTATATCGGAAAAATTTATAGATTTTTGGATTAGTTGAATTTCTCATAGAATGGATAAATATGATTTGGCAAATTGATGGTCAAATATGAAACTTTGAGAGTTGCGTATTCTAAATTAGTTATGGATTAGTCTAAACAAGGAAGTTAACATTAGATTACTATGATGTGATTATAGACCGATCGAAGGAAGTCCTACATATTGCTTGAGGTGACGCGTTTGGGTAATTCGGCACGAGTACTGTGAGTAGTAATCTTACCGCAATTTGTGTTTTCATAACTTGCATGATTTACACATGATTTTTAATATTAATATGTTACCGATTATTTTGAGTTGCATATGGAACAAGTCTTTTACTTGATATGAAACCGAAACAGTTATTTGAGATGAGTACCGTGATTTTAAATATTTTCGTTGTCACTAGATCTGTTTTACCATTACTTGAATTTATTGTTATCCAAAGGAAATTATATGATTTGATAAGAACTGAAATGCCCTATATTATTTTAAAATAGCTTCTACGAGTATATACAGATTACAGAAACAAGTATAAATGGGAGTAGACATTGAAGGATCCCGTAGCTAACGGAGGGTTCGTTAGACCTGGTGCACCTTGTATTTACAGATTATCGATTACAATTATAGCCCTCGCTAGTGGGAAGATAGAACTAGCATACCGTTACCGATTTCCCTCGAGTAGGGACTACCATTATATATGACTTCTGGTAAAGAAGTCTACAGTTATACCGATTACATGATCCGTTCATTGAAACCTCCCAAAAATGTGAATACTGATATTATACAATTGTTACCGAGCTTATTACTGAATTGTTAATTATATTTTACTACAAGAAAAGCGTGATGAGACTGGAAATTATTTATTGTTTCTGAAAGAGCATTTTATGTGATTTTCTCTTTGAGATACTAGCATGTTTTCTGACTTGTCCCCAAATAAAAACGGTTGTGGTTAAGAGTTATTACTCACTGAGCTAGCGACTCATTCCTCGCTAATTTATTTTACAGAGACAACAGTTGACGCAGGCGAGGATCTCGTCAATTAGAGCGCACATGTGGACATTTTCTCGGTGAGCCTCGCACTTGTTCGCGTGGGCATAGATTTTCTGATTGTTAGGGTCTTTCATTGAACTCTTAGAGTCGCTCCATAGTTACTATCCTAGTATTATGCGTATTCTTTCGTTATTATGGTCTTATGTTGAGTATCGTTCTTATTTATCAAAGTTGGAGATAAATTAATATTTCTATTGGTTAGTTGGTGGTTTAGTTATACTGGAGACTTGTATTGGTTAATTGACAAGTTGTCAATTGTTTGGTTTAATATTAGGATGTTTGGTTGTTGATTTGAGACAAGAAAGTTTTTGGATGGTCCAAAAACAGGGAAAACTCTGCCCGATTTTCTGTAAAATTTCCGATGAGGCTTACTTGGGAGCACTTTCTCCTAAGCGCCGGTCACAATCCTAAATTTGGGTCGTGACAGAAACGTAACACATCACCTAGTTTGTATAGATGTTGAAATTGGAATCGGCACAAAAAAGTACTTAGATTTAAAACGAAGATTAATTGTCCAAATATATTGAAGATAAAAAAAAGAAAATCGAGACCTAGCAAGACCTCCCTTCTCATAGATGAAGAATTTGCATTTTGGTATAATGGAGCTGGCGAGGCAATGATGAAGTCACAGTAGCCCCAAAATCAAAAACTGCCCGTGTCCATGATAAAAATTTGTGGCAACGGGAGGTGTGCCAATCTTTAATGGAATAAGAAACTGAGCGCCATAAATTGAGTAAATTTAAACTTCAACGATTTTTTTTTTCAATACATTTGAGACAACAACTATCAGATTTGAAATGCGAGCTTCTGATCTTTGGTTCATTTTTCTCACACGGTCTTCTAGTGTGAGTTTTGGATTATAAAAAGGTGACTTGATTGATTCATAATGGATCATTTTTATAACAATCCTAACTACTTTTCTTGGCTTCATGATAGGATGCGAAATTGAATATGGTTAAATAAGGTTGTAGCAATAACAATACTACAAGAAACAATTTCACCATTTTGAGAAATTAATGGGCGGAGCTATTGAGCTTTTCTTCTCTTCTACTTTGAAAATATGAAAGCAGAAAGAAATAGGGCACATAATCATTTCCTTTATACAGTAAGTAATTCTTTCTTGTCAGTTGGAACTTGGAATTAGTGTTAGCAAATAAAAGTTTTATTATTTAGATTTGTCCTAGTCTTTAGGAGAGTAGTTTATTATGGGTTTGTTACCTAATATTTAGGAGTAAGTAGGGTGAGTAGTTCCAGGTTTCTTTCTTAAGTTTGTTGGGTCTTTTGCCTATAAAAATCTGCAGTAGCAAAGAACTAAATAGAGTAGAAAAAATAAATTTCTTTTATCTCATCTCGTGGACTCTTTATTCTTTCCTTTTGCTTAATACTGTTGTCGTCTTCTTTTCTCTATTTCTGACTATCAGTGGTATCAGAGCAAGGTTAGATTTAGAAAAGAGAAAAATCCTGTGTGAGAGAGAGAGTTTACCCAAAAATAAAAAATAAAAAAATTGGTCTTCATCTATGGCTTCAGATAGCAATTTAGTGTAAGCAGCTATTCCCCGTTTTGATAGTCACTATGACCATTGGAGTATGCTGATGGAGAATTTCTTACGGTCAAAAGAGTATCGGCCAATTGTTGAGGATGGCGTGAAAGCACCAGCAATAGGAAACTTTGATAGATACTCAAAAGATAGAGTTCGCAGCAAGAAACTAAAATAATTAAAGACAAAAAATTATCCCTTTCAGGCTGTTGAACGTTCCATCTTGAAAACTATTCTTTGTAAAGAAACTTCTAGGGATAAATGAGATTCTACGAAGAAAAAGTTTCAAGGCTCTACAAGAGTGAAGCGAGCATAACTTCAAGCCTTGAGGAGGGATTTTGAAACTTTGCAGATGAAGGAGAATCTGTCACTAGCTATTGTGCTAGAATCATGGAGATATGCAATAAGATGCGATTCCATGGTGAGACATGGGGATGTCATAATTCAAAGTATGAGTATGTCGTTTGCTCTGTTGAGGAGTCGAAAGATATTGATGCACTCTCTAGATGAATTACAAAACTCATTGTTGTTACATGAGCAGAAGATGAACCACAATTCAACTTCCGAAGAGCTGGCTGTGAAGGCTTCTACTTTTATTTCTTCTTCCAGTTCTAGAGGAAGGGGTAGAGGTAGAGGTCGAGGCAGAGGAAGAGGAGATCATGGAGGTCGAAATAGAGGTAGAGATTCCAGCTGGAATTTCAAAGCCAATAATGACCGGTCTCAAGGCAAAGGTAGAGTTCGAGATCATGACAAATCCAAGGTAGAGTGCTACAGATGCCAAAAATTTGGTCATTATGCATCTGAATGTTATACTAGGCTGCCTAATGACAAAGAAAAGGAAGAAAAGTCCAATTACGCGGAGAACAAGGAAGGGGAGACCTTGTTGATGCAATTCAAGTAGAGAAGGAACTCGAGCGAGATGTTTGGTATTTAGATGCAGGCTGCGCCAATCACATGACTGGAAGTAAGTCTTGATTTTCTTACTTAAATGAAGGCTTCCGTTCTAAAGTTAGTTTTGGTGATTGTTCTACTGCTGATGCAACTGGAAAAGGTGACATCAAGATTAAAACCAAGAATGATTTTGTGGAAACGATCTCTAATGTGTTATATGTTCCTGACTTGAAAAGCAACTTACTGAGTGTTTGTCAGTTGCAAGAGAAAGGTTATGTCATCACTATTAAAAAGGGTGAGTATAAAATTTATGACCTTCTGAGATGAGCTATTGCAGTAATTCAGATGAGTTCCAACAAATTATTTTCGATAAAGATTGATAGTATTCAATCTTGTCATGACAGATGTGAAGGATCCCTCATGGTTATGGCATTTTTGTTATGGTCATTTGAGTTTTGGAGGATTGAAGGCACTTCAACAGAAGAATATGGTCATGGGTCTTCCTCAAATTACTGTTCCTTCTCAAATTTGTGAAGAATGTGCTGTTGGCAAACAACACCAGTCTTAGTTCCCGAAAAGCAAATTATGGTGAGCAAAGCATGCTTTGAAGTTAGTTCACTCTGACATTTGTGGGCCAATAGGACCAATCTTTAATGGAGGCAAAAGGTATTTTATTACCTTCATTGACTATTATTCCAGGAAGACTTGGGTGTATTTTTTGCAAGAAAAATCATAGGCTTTTAATGTATATAAAAGCTTCAAAGCTCATGTGGAGACTGAGACACGAAAGACCATTAAGAGACGTGGAGGCGAATATTGCTCTAAGGTATTTGAAGAATTCTGTGCGACTCATGGCATTCGAAAAGAGCTCACAACGACATATACACCGCAACACAATGGTTTATCGGAGAGGAAGGATAGAACCATTCTCAACATGGTTCGAAGCCTGCTAGCTCGAGAAGAAGTTCCAAGGGCATTCTGGCCAGAAGCAGTAAATTGGAGTATTCATGTTTTAAATAGAAGTCCAACATTTGCCGTTCAAAGCATGATTGCAGAGGAGGTTGGAGTGGAAGGAGACCTGCTGTAGATCATTTTAAAATTTTTGGTTGCATTGGCTATGCACATGTCCCAGACGAGAAGAGGAAGAAGCTTGATGACAAAAGCGAGAAGTGTGTCTTTCTTGGTGTTAGCGAGGCATCCAAGGCGTACAAGCTGTTCAATCCAATGACAAAGAAGGTTGTGACCAGCAAAGATGTTATTTTTGATGAAGAAAACACTTGGGATTGGAATATGCAGCAGTCCACTCCAATCTTAATTGATAATGAAGTCGAAGAATTAGCTCCAGTACCCGAAAATTCTAAAATTTCTACTCCACCAGCTGCTGAAATTTTACCATCAGCTTTGGGAGAAACTGATGCACCGGATGAGTCTCTTTGTCGTGCTCGCAAAAGGCCCGCGTGGATGATGGATTATGAGGTAACAGGAATTGACGTAAAATGAAGATGATTTTGCCCACTTAGCATTGTTTGCAGATAGTGATCCTACATTTTTGAGAATGCTATCAAAGAGGAGAAATGGAGGAAAGCTATGGATGACGAAATTGATGCTATTGAAAGAAATGGCACCTGGGAGCTATCAGATCTTCCAAAGGGGCACAAAATTATTGGTGTGAAGTGGATATTCAAGATAAAGCTAAAAGATGGTGAAGTTGACAAGTATAAGGCATGCTTGGCTAAAGGATACAAGCAGGAATATGGAATTGACTACACAGAAGTATTTGCTCCGGTTGTGAGACACGATACAATCAGATTGGTGATTGCATTGGCGACACATAATTCTTGGCCTATTTTCCAACTAGATGTCAAATTGGCATTTTTGTACGGGTACTTGGAAGAACAAATATTTGTAGAACAACCTACTGGTTATATAAAATTTAGAAATGAGCATGAGGTGTACAAGTTGAAGAAGGCTCTTTACGGACTAAAACAAGCTCCGCAGCTTGGTATAGTCGCATTGAGGCTTACTTTCTAAAAGTTGGTTTTCTGAAATGTCCCTATGAGCACTCTCTTTTTGTTAAAATTGGAGAATCTGGGAAAATGCTCATTGTGCGTTTATATGTTGATGATCTTATATTTACTGGGAATGATAGTGTCATATTTGCTGATTTCAAGAAGTCTTTGATGGATGAGTTCGAAATGTCCGATCTTGGTAAGATGCGTTACTTTCTTGGTTTAGAAGTAGTGCAATCTGATGATGGAATATTTGTTTCCCAAAAGAAGTACGTGCGAGAAATCTTAGACATGTTCAAGATGCAGAATTGCAATTCTGCCAACACTCCAGCTGAGTTTGGCTTGAAGCTAAGCAAAACTGGAAGCGGAAAGAAGGTGCATAGCACACTCTACAAGCAAATTGTAGGTAGTTTAATGTATCTTACTGCTACAAGTCCAGAAATCATGTATGCTGTAAGTCTCATAAGCAGATATAGTGAGAGCCCAACTGAAAATCACCTGCTAGCTGCCAAGAAAATCCTTCGCTACTTACAAGGAACTAAGGATTTTATTTTTTTCTACAAGAAGGGTGAAAAGTCTAGTTTGATTGGTTTTACTGACAGTGATTATGCAGGAGATCAAGACGACAGAAAGAGCACTTCAGGTTATGTTTTTATGCTAGGCACATGGGCTGTTTCGTGGTCTTCTGAGAAGCAATCAATTGTTACTTTGTCAAGTACTGAAACTGAATTTGTTTATGCTACAACTTGCGCTTGTGAAGCTGTTTGGTTAAGGAGAATGCTTGAAGAATTGGAATTCAAACAAGAAAGAGCAACTATAATTTTAAGCGACATCAACTCTGCCATCAAGTTGTCAAAGAATCCGGTGCTACATGGAAGAAGCAAGGACATTGATGTGAAATATTATTTCCTACGAGATCTCAATAATGAAGGAAAAATAAAGCTGCAATATTGTCAAAGTGAAGACCAGCTGACGGATATTTTCCCCAAACCTCTCAGATTTCTCCCTTTCCAAAATCTGAGGAAGTTAATGGGCATTGACACTATGGAAGAGTTTCAGAAGCTAAAGTTAAACTGAAGCTTGAGAGTTTTCAGTTTAAGGAAAGGTGTTGACAAATAGAAGTTTTATTATTTAGTTTTGTCATATTCTTTAGGAGAGTAGTTTATAATGAGTTTTTTTTACCTATTATTTAGGAGTAAGTAGGGTGAATAGTTCCGAATTTCTTTCTTAAGTTTGTTGGGTCTTTTACCTATTAATTCTTTTGTAATTGTTTGGGCATTTAGATTATAAGCATGTATGAAATAATGTAACTTTAATTCAGTATAATACGTACATTGTATAGCCACATGTTTTTTTATTTAACAATTTTATATTCTATTACATTTGAATATAACAGTTACAGATTCATCGTACCTTTCTAGAACAAATTTAAAGATTTATGTTATTTTTTAATTATAAATTTGTCATAATAAATTTAAGAATCCTTTATGCCATGATTTTCTCTTCCTTTTCACTATTTTCTCTCCCTTTCACAAAATTCAATCACTAAATAAAATGAAAGGCTTTAAACGTGAAGGACTCATGAGTCATTTTTATACTTTATATATAATAGTAATACTATATAATATTTAAACAACTACAATGTGCTCTAAACATATAATATTTATACAATAAATATGTGGAATATTTTATATTATAAAATTTAATATTCCAAATATACGTCGAATATATTTATCATATTGAGAAAAAGAATTATATACTATGTATATCCAAATAAAATAATATTTTATACTAATAATATTTAATTTATACTTTATAATATACTTATTAAATAAACGTTAATGTATTATTACAAATTATATAATATGTAAAATATCTAAATATTATAAATATCACTTATTCATCCAAGTATGCACTATTATACCAGCATTCACATTTATCAATAAAATATAGTTATACCACCAAATAAAATATTATCATAATTGAAATAGAGCGAAAGTACCAATAAAATTATAATTAATGACAATTTCATTATTAGATGGAAAACTGAGACCCTTTGGTTTTATATTTAAGGAAATGAACACTTTAGATGCGTGATTATAGGTAAGGGTTTAAAGCTACAAATATAATTATTTAGTTGCCTTGTATGTAAAATATCTATTGTTGCTACATTTGTGAAAATTTTTCTTAAATTTTGTCTATGTTTTTTGCACCAATTCATGGGCCTAGAAGAAGCACTCGCGCAAAGCATCTTTCACTGAATCTATGTGACTATGAGCTCAAGCAGCGAAAACATGACTTCAAATAGGAGCAGATTTACGTGAAGAAGAGTATAAATAAGCAAAGTATAAATAAGAGGCAAAGTAGGAGAATATGCAGGCTGTTGTTAGTATTGGTCTGCTTTGTTTCTCATCTCCCTTCAATCCTTCTCTTCTCACTCCTTCCTTCTTTTGATGTAATTTTGTTTAATAATTTCTAATTCCTAGTAGTAGTTGGTTGTAATTTGCCTTCAATCAAGTAATCAGAGAAACATTGATTGTGTTTTTCATTTGTTTCACTCACTACTAAAAATCAGGTAAAAAGCGATCGAAAAAAGCGACCAAAGTTGGTCCCTATCAGCCAAAAAGCGACCAAAAAGCGACCACAATGGTCTGGTCAGTATTCAGGTGGTCACTAGTGGATAGCGACCAAAGTTGGTCGCCAATTTAGCGACCAACTTTGGTCGCAAACTGAAAAATTCAGAAAATTAAAATCAGCAAAATAGCGACCAAAGTTGGTCGCTTCTAGAAAAATACAGAAAATTAAAATACTAAATAAGCGACCAACTAAAATACAGAAAATTAAAATACTAAATAAGCGACCAAAGTTGGTCGCTTATGTAGTATTTTAATTTTCTGTATTTTCTAGAAGCGACCAACTTTGGTCGCTATTTTGCTGAA
>MCJB01009666.1:196895-213024 GCA_002018475.1 Nicotiana obtusifolia | reverse complement strand
TGGCACAACAGTGGCTAACCAAACGGGGTATCGAGTGACCCGAATGACCTTTGCAGTAAGCTGATTTGTGATTTCTTCTTTGATCTTCACACTCATATAGGTCTTGAACTTTCGCAACTTTTGCTTGACTGGGGGACATGCTAGATCTGTTGGCAATTTATGGACTACCAGATCAGTGCTCAAACCCGGCATCTCATCATATGACCAAGCAAAAACATCTTTGTACTCAAACAATGTTTTGATTATTTCCTTCTTCACTTGTGGTTCTAGATGCACACTTATCTTGGTTTCCCTAACATCAACCTGGTCCGCTAAATTGATTGCTTCAGTCTCACTCAAATTAGGTTTTCGTTTTTCTTCAAATTGTTTTAGCTCTTTACTGATTTGCTCAAATGCTGCTTCTTCATCATATCCTATCTCATCATCATATTCTACTTCTTGGATTGTTATTTCAGAATTAGATTGGCTTTTAAAACTCGGCTGAAAATTCCTCATGCATGTCATGTCATTGCAACCAGCATAAAAAGAACTGTACAAAAAAAAAACAAAAAAAAACACTATTAAGAATAATGGAAAACGAAAAATTGCATTTCATTGAAAATAAAGGATAGAAAGGTTTGAGCATCAAAATAAGCAAAACTAAAGAGAGATCTGGATTACAACCCTGGAACGATCTAGATAACAGAAAAGGAAATAAAGCAAACTACCAAAACTCCTTCCTGGTGGGGAGAGGAGTAACTTCCCAATTGTTAAGCTTCACGTTTGGGTCAACAAGCTGCACATCTGCTTTACTAGAGCCTTCACCAACCTCTACCATATTGACCTCTTTGAAAAGACTTTGGAACCCCTTGGTTATCTCTTCATCAATATTGACCACAGGTTCTGGGAGTGAGTAGCTCGGAGGTTTTTCGGCTCCTGGTTTGACAAAAGACTTGGAGATGTATGGGACGGGCTTGGAGAGAGACCATACCTTCTGTTTTGAATTATTAGACCTTTTCACGTCCTCTTCTGTGGGCGTGAATCCTAAACTAAACATACTATAATTCCCATTGGGGCATATTGGATGCACAATACCCTGTAGAGATGATCCCAGACCCTTGCCCGGCACAAAACCATTTTTTAACATTTCATTCGCAACCATGACAGATGCGGAGGTTAACTTGGGACCTGGAATGCATTTTCCTTCAATGATCTTATCAACAGACACTGTTTCGAAAGTTTGAAAAACCCAAGGTCCTTTATCATCATCAGCTTCAACGATCGGAACAATTATGTCGTTGCCAACTGGTGAATCTTCCTTACCGTGCACAACTATCTCTTGCCTGTCCCATTCAAACTTCACCATTTGATGCAGAGAGGACGGGACTACCTTAGCAACATGTATCCATGGCCTCCCCAACAACAAATTGTAGGAGACAACTACATCTAACACTTGGAATTCTATGGTGAACTCAACTGGCCCTATTGACAATTCGAGCATTATGTCTCCAACAGAATCTTTACCTCCCCCATCGAAGCCTCGAACACACACGTTGTTCAAACGGATCCTTTCGGTACCAATCTTCAGTTTTTGCAAAGTAGACAAAGGACAAATATTCGCACTAGAGCCATTGTCAACCAAAACCCTCGAAACAACAGAATCTTCGCACTTCACTGTGAGATAAAGAGCTCGGTTATATTCTGTACCCTCGATAGGAAGTTCATCATCCGAGAAAGTGATCCTGTTTGCTTCGAAAATCTTGCCAGCTATCTTTTCCAAGTGGTTTACTATGATCTTATCAGGAACATGTGCCTCATTTAAAATCTTTATCAAGACCCTACGATGTTTATCGGAGTGTATCAGCAAGGACAAAAGAGAAATCTGAGCCGGTGTTTTCCTCAATTGTTCTATAATAGAATAATCCTGCCCTTTCATCTTCTTCAAGAACTCTCAGCCTCTTCTTCGGTAACTGATTTCTTTACTGGCATCTGACTATGTTTGAATGGCTTGGCTTTCCTTAATTCTTCTGGGGCGAAACATCTCCCAGAACGAGTCAATCCTCCAGTTTCAGACAGTCTTAGTATCAACCAACGGCAATTGGGTTATTGGTTTGATGATGATAGGGGTAATAGGGGCCCCTTTCACAACTAGGACAGGCTTACTTGGAATCCCCGACACTACCACTTTTGAGTTTCCTGGACTTGCCTCACTATCTTTTGGCATCCCTTTCACGACCAACACCGGTGGTTTCAAATTGAGCGGGCTCAGCTTTTCTGTTGCCCCTTCAACTATCACAGGCTTTGCTTTGGTGGAATCTGGATCCTTAACCAAATTGTTTTCACTGGCCCGAATCATCATGACGGACTTATAAGACTTCTTAGGTTCCCCGTCCTTGTAAACTACTTCAATCATATGTGTCTCTTCATGGGCAGGCAGAGGGTTCTGGTTGATGTTTGGAGTGTCTGGGCTTTGGACTATGACTTGGTTTGTATCAACGAGCTATTGGATCGCCTGTTCAGGTGCCAACACTTCTCTATGTCATGGCCTAGAGCATCAGAGCAATAGGCACATCTTAGGGAATAATAAGATTCTTTGGAGGGGGGATTTGGTATTTTTGACTCAATTGGCCTCAAGACGTCCAACTGCCTTAACCTTTGGAATAGACTGGCATAGGATTCTCCAAGCAAGGTAAAAGTTTGTTTCTGCTGTTGCCTCTCTCTCCTATACTCTTGTCTTGATCGAAAGTGTGGACCATTGGGGTTTTGGTAAGGTTGTAGAGATGGGTAGGCATTTTGTGGAGCTGGGTAGGTATTCTATGTGACAGGGGCGCGCCATTGTGGGTAAGGAGGGGGTTGAGCATATGACTGTGCATGGTGAACAAAATATTGGGGTGGTCTGGCTAAGTCTTGGGGGTTTTGCGAGGAAAAGTAATGTTGAGGTGTATTATATGGAGCTTGGGTGTAGGTTTGAGATCGGGGTCGAGAATGGGTGTATTGGTGAGGTGAACCTCTCTGGCCTTGCCATGATCCGAAGACAACCATAGCGACATCTTCCTTCTTCTTCTTGCCTAGAAAACATCTGGTACCACTCTAGATTGCTTGAGTGGTTGCTTTTATAGCAGAATAACTCATGATCTTACTGGACTTGAGCCCCTCTTCTACTATTTCTCCCATCTTTACCACATCATTGAAGGACTTACCAATAGCTGAGATCAAGTGTCCATAGTAAGTGGGCTCCAAGGCTTGAAGGAAGTATTTAACCATCTCGTCTTCTTCCATCAGAGGACTGACTCGTGCGGCTTGCTCCCTCCATCGGAACCCATATTTTCTAAAGCTTTCACTGGGTTTCTTTTCCACCTTGGTCAGAGATAGGCGGTCTGGAACAATGTCTATATTGTATTGGAAATGTCGAGCGAAGGCCTGGGCCATATCGTCCCAAGTGTACTACCTGTTAATGTCCTGGCGGGTGTACCATTCTAAAGTTGTCCCACTCAAAGTTTGGCTGAAGTAGGCCACTAGTAATTCGTCTTTTCCTCCGGCAACTCTCATTTTACTACAATAACCCCTTAGATGGGCAACAGGATCCCCATGTCCTTCATACAAGTCGAATTTGGGCATCTTGAATCCGGCAGGCAGTTGGACATCGGGAAACAAACATAGATCCTTATAGGCCACACTTACCTGGTTTCCCAGCCCTTGCATATTTCTCAATGATTGCTCGGGACTCTGTAACTTCCTAAACATCTCTTCCTGCTCTGCATTCTTGGGTGGTTTGTCAGTTTCAACGTGAGGCTCAAATTGGTGGGTGTAGGAGTAAGGGTCTGGGACTTTGAAAGTGGGCTCCGGTGCATGGTAATGGGCATCTGGGGCGGGAAATGCCGGCTCACTAGAGGATCGATGAAGGGTAGTTTGTGGTGGGGGTACAAAAATAGGAGCAGATGTTGGAGCAGGGTACGAGGTTGTTTGACTGGTGGAGCATGAAAAGTTTGGGTCGAAGTGCCGGGGTAATTGTGGTAAGGGGTGAAACCGGGTGCGTGTTGTGGGGGAAAGATCAATGATATTGGCCATCTAGGATTGAGAAAGTGGTAGAATGGAAGTAGGATTTTTTGTGTAGTTGGTGGGGAACGAGGGTGGAGGGTGTCCCTTAATCCATGCCTGATACATTTCTGTCATCTGATGTCTCAACCTCCGAACCTCCTCTTGCAATTCCGATTCCGACTCCACAACCTCTCTCAGCGGGTCTACAACTGCAGTGTCTGTTTCTTTGCTAACCATGATTGTTTGGCGCTTTGATCGGGTGTTGTATGGATTACTTGCCAGGATGCCAACAAACTAACCACCTTCCTGTAAATTGTTAGAGAATAACAGAGGACAACAATACAAGACCACCATGTTAGTGTTAGGCAATTTATCAGATAATAATATCACATTACGTGCAATGCACCTAGCAACAAATAATGGTTCTAAAATGGCTCTGAGGGTTGCAAGGTCATATGGTATCATCCCGATTTGGTTATTTCAATCTTGCCTTCTCTACTTTTACCATTTCCCTCTCTTTTGATACAAAAATAACTTGATAAAAACCCAAAGTAAGTTGCCTGTGTATCGTGTTCTTCATAAATCAAACCAAGCGTATTTCTAAAAAAGTGATGGAAAAATGAAATTCAGGATTTTTCGTTTAAGACCTTCGACAAGAAGTGCAATAATGTAAGACCAAACATACTTGACCACACTATAACTGGCTTTGAAATTACCTAAAGACTCAGTACACCTAGACAAGACATGAGAAAATCTTAAGAACATTTGAATAAGGTAGATCCTCAAACTGCTCCTGAATGCAACTGTCCTGGTTGGGATGGTTCTGGGCTATCCACCGTGCTAAAGCTTTGTAACATGCCTCGTAGAGAAACACCAATGAACGAAGACTCTGGCATGTGCCCCTGCCTCCTGAAGACTAACTTTAAGCAAATACTGGCTATGCTGCTCCGCACTGGCTACCAATTCCGCTAATTGAGACTTTATCAACTCAAACTTACCCCTGGGATCTTGGTTCGATGTCTCCTCAAAGTCCTCTGTCTGAACTGCCCGCCCCCCAAGCTGTGCTGGCAATGGGGTACTGATCCCTGGTGGGACGGACTGTAACCAAATCAGGTATTCCTGAGTACACTCGGGCCTGTCAATATCTTTTACTAATGAATCTTTCCTCATCCTCTTTGCATTGTTCCAGTATTGCACGTACTTGATTTCGTCAACCACCTTTTTGCTAAAGTTCATGATGTACCTCCGAAGGCTCAAAGTTGGAGGTTCCTCTTGTCGTCTACCCAACTGTCTCATTACCCTGACCGGCGTATATGGCCTGACACACTTGAGTCCTATCAGCATCAGGAAAGGCTGCATGAGGCATCCTACTAAGCTATCATCTAAAGGTAGCCAAAGGTAGGCCCACAAAACATTCTCGCTCGTCCTCAAACCAAGGAACTCGATCCAAGTTGTGACACCTATTGGGTATGTGAATTTAGGAGACTTCATCCTATGCTCGATGCATATCACCCGATCCCTCAAGGCACGGTCGATGGGACAAAGTAAGGAAGCTGTGTGCAAATGCTCCATCATCCACAATCATAACAAAAGGTTACTTCCCTCAAAATAGCTGACACCTCCTCTCACTTCACTCAGGGCTCGGTACAATTCTGCTAAGATCATTGGCACAACGGTAACGGTTTTGTTTTGCTTCTCATGAAATAGCGCCATTACCACCGACTGCAGACGGGTGCTAATGTGCCTCTCATCTAATGGAAAAACCAATAATCCCAACAATGCGAGGCTGAAAGCTTCGAGGCGACGTCTTTGCCATTTTGCTTTGGTTGTGCAGAACTCATCCCAAAAGACGTCAAAACTATTCTGTGGTCCAAATCTAGCAAACAAATAATCCAAAGATATCCAAGACTGCTCAAGGTACTTCAAATGCTTGTTATCTTTTAGGCCTAGGTCGTTGAGAAATTTTGTCCTAGAATGGTCCCGGGGAAGTATCATATTCTTGCCTATATAACTTAAATGAGTGAGATCGGATATTTCTGCCAAGGTAGGAGTCATCTCACACTCCCCAAATTTGAAAGTCAAGTTGTGCAGGTTCCAGTAGGTCAGCATTGCCTCCACTAAATCTGGGTGGTGTGTGATATCAAGAAGGGAAGTTAGGGTACCCAATTTATGCATCAACTCATGCTGCTCTAACGATGAAAACATGTTCCACCACTTGATCAATTTCTTAGGAATCTTTACCACCATCAGCACTTTGGATCGAATCAGCGGATCCATGCCTGAATGAAGGGAACATGGTTAACGACTCGGAACACTACCGCAACATTCCTGGTGGACAAACGCAAGACACAATTCGGCTATATTTGCAGATTGGCCTAAGTGGCTGAAAGTGACTATTAGTGCAAACTTGACAAAGTTGACCTTCTAAGCATGAGAAATACTGCAATTGAAGCCTGCACGACTCTAAGGGTCTTAAAGAATTATTTTGCGGAAATGGACTATTTTACAAAAACTGCCGACATGGCCAAATGTGGCTAGGGACGCAAATCGAACATGACGGACTTTAGAGTGATATGACACGGTGATTGAGCTACTTTTGAAAAAATAACCCTATTTTACAAGAATGGCCTATGTGACCCAAAGTGGCTAAACATGCAAGAGTTAGCTACGACCCCGGAAGCCAAGAACCTAAGACTTACTAAGAAGACCGGACCCTATGTGGGTTGCCTACATATCCCGCCCGGAAGACGAGAATTAGGTTCGCGTAGTTCGGGAAGATGCAACTAAAAAACTATATGATGAAAAATGTAAAACTCTTGGACCTTTTCCTTGAAATGATGAAAAAAATGTAAAATCTTCTTTTCTTTTCTCTTTTTTTTTTCCGGAAAAGATTGTGAAAGAAAATGCTAGTGGGGCCCCATTTACTTCATTTTCACCTTTCTTTTCAAGACATCGGTCTGCCAAATAACCTTTTACCCTCACAGATGCAACAATTAGCACATAGGATGATTAAACGTCATTTTGGGCCACGAGCCTATTTTGACATAACTTGGATAGGCTTCCTACAAAGGGACACGGTACCTGAGACTGAGTCCTACTAGGTCTAAATGACATGATGCAAATAAAAATGACCTAAAGGCTGACCTAAGTTTGGGGTTCACTAACAAGGCAATTCGGGGAAAGCGTATGATCGATGGTGGCTGCTCAAGCTTTCCACCCACTCCATACGTCCGTCGGCTTCCCCTCCTAAATTAAGGGTGACTCAACAAAGAGTTCGTGCACGTGACACGTGCTCCGAAACTTGTTACAGAAAAAAATGACCGGGCAATGCATATGATGACAGTTATAAAGCAGTAAACACATAAAGCAAAAACTGTAAACACACAAGCAACTAGCAATAGCAAAATATAAAACATAATAATGTTCAACTAAAGCTAATGAAAAAGCATAAAACTCAACCAAACATTTTAAAAGCCAACAAATCAAGTACTAGCTCAAACCTGCAAATAAAATTTCCCCAGCAGAGTCGCCAGAACTGTCACTCCTCCTTTTTTAGGGACGAGCTTTACTAAACCCTTTTGGTTGATAAAAGGCTTAATAAAACTCGTAAAAGGGGTTTCCAATTTTGGAAGTGACAAAAGATAGGATTAATCAGGAAAAATTTAGAGTCGCCAACTGACAATTGATTCGGGTTTGCCAGGCCACCATTTAGAACTTAGACTCAAAGCCAAGTTCATACCAGAGGTTCGAGTAAGGGGGTTCATTTGACTCGGGGAGAAGGTATTAGGCATTCCCCGGGTCCCGTGAAAGTCACGGTTGCGTACTCGATTTAGTCGGCTTTTAGAATATTCGAATTGAGACAAACACAAACAAGAGAAAAACAAACACGCAAGAGGTTCGAGGTCGTTCCCACCTAACAAAAGGAAAATAAAACTAAAACTGAAATGCTACGAGTTTCACTTTTGGTCTTCACATACAAATACCTCGGGGCATTCCCCAGAATGTCAAATACATAAGTCCTTCGGGGCATTCCCCGGATAAATTCAACTAGGGAACGACCTCTCACCTCAAAAATTAACAAAACGTCCTAGTATTGCCTACCCAAATGTGATCGGCCTAAACATGCTACTAGCGAGCAATGTAATAAAATAAGAAAATAAGATCTAAAATAAAGAAAGATAGAAATTTCAGTTCATGGCCTTGTTCTTTTAACTTTTATTTTTTCCATGCATTTAACCAAACCCGGCTCAAAAAAATCACGAAAGGACAGAAAAGAGCAAAATAACATCACTAGTGGGGATATGCTATCACACATCCCGCATACAAATCGCATACTGCGCATAAAGATCGCAGACCAGAACAAGATCTTGGGCAGAGTGCAATGTCAAAAATGCGACTCTATCTGCAGTCGCAAAGCATGTCTGTGAACCGCAGATTACACATCTAGATCGCAAATCAGAACAGAGTCCTGGGCAAGATTTAATACCAGAAATGCGATCTCATCTGCGATCGCATGATAGGTTTGCGAACCACAAAAAACATCGCAAATCAAACACACAATTTACCCAGAAGGAAAACGCGATGCAAGATGCGATTGCGTTTATGCAATGTGGACCGCAAAACACAAATGCGGTGAATGACTGAAATTAAGATTGAGATCTGCGACAATCAGGTCAAAAATGCGAACCGCATATCAGTTATGCAATCGCAGATTCAACTCTAAACGCAGACTACTTCTATATTTTTGTTTCAAATTTTTGTTAGAATCTCATGTTTAACATCAATTACTTTACTCCATTCACTAAAGTGTAATTGGAATGTATCGATTCATAGAGTTAATAATCTAAAAAAATAGATATTCATGGCTTTATCCCACTTTAAACATCCAAAGAGAGTAAATGGGGATCAAGAAATAAACCTGTGAGAGCGTTCCTACTGATTTTTTGGAAGTGAATATCAGCAACTGGACAGCGAGCCACGACCGGAACTCGAACTGGCGAAACCAAAGTCGAACCCCAGCACCTCCTCGATCGAAATTAATTTTGAGACTTTTCTCTACCCAAAACCGAAGTCGAAAATGTAAGTTCCTCTGTTTTTTTGAGATTTTTTTTTTTTTGAAGAAGAAGACTGAAATCGATGATCCGCTTCTATAAAAACTCAAATCCTTTTTAAAACCATCTCCTTGCTCTCCAAGATAACTGACTCTAGAAGAATCCCCCCAAATCTGTTAGTAATGAGTGAGGATCGTCCAGAATCATGGATTGTGTGTGTGGGGAGGTCATGTATCTGAGGGAATATATCCTTGTCAGAGTTCGTTATTCATACGTGGCAGAGAGGGAAAGAGTGGGCTAGATTATTGGGTTGAAATTTTGGGCTTTTTTTTTTGAATTTGGACCTCAAGAGTTTACAAAACTTGGGCTAGAAATAAAGCTGAAAGCCAACCTAAGGGTCCTAAAAATAAGACTTTTGATAATAATGTTAAAAGCAAAAATTAGGACTATATTTTGTATTTTTTTCAATTTTGTTCCTAGAACAGAATTAAATTTAATAATAAAACGAATTCCTACAAAAATAGGCTCCAATAATTATTCTAAAAGTATTATGATTATTAAAGGTGATTCTGACGCATGTGTCAAAAATTAGATGTCTACACCTTGAAAGAGAGAATCCTTACATTAATGAACCAATATTTACAAATTTATCTACCTCTGCTATAAGCAGCTTTTCCACCTAGCTCCACGATAGGAAAATGTACAAAATTATTCACAGGCCAAGGGAAGGCGAACAAAAGAGTCAAAATTACTAGTGCCTGTAATTTTGTGGCAAAGACCTCCCACTTTGTTTTTTTCTTGATAGAGCAAAGAAAGAGCAGAATCTTAGACCAAATGTCTTGACCAAGTCTGTTATCTATCTCTTTCTTGTTGTTTTTATACATCAGCAGAGAGTGTTGTTATCCTCTTCAATCTCTCAAACATTATGTATTTTTCTTTACGAGAAATTCTTTTTAGTAGAGTTGGAACTCTCTAAAAGATATCTACAAGCTAAGTTGCTTAATTTTTTCTTAACGAGAATTTCTTTTTACCGAAATTTGTTATGGAACAGGTCTCATAAAAATAAAATAATACAAAACAAAGCCAAATATATTAGTCGGAGTTCGTTCCCCAAGATGAACATAAAATTTACTGTTGTCAGTATCAAAAGGTATTAAAAAGTTGGGACATGTGAAAAATAATACATGTGATTAGTTTCATGCAATAGAATTTTCTGGAAAAACCTAACCAAGAAATAAGTTTGGCTGGAATCTCAAGGATTTACTCAAAATCCTAGCACTTCTTGATGATCAAAAGATTTAATAACATATTTTTTATTTGAATATGCATCTAGGATTCTAGGTAGATGCTTTCTTTTCATAGAAAGTTACCTGTTACCGCACTCATCAGCGGCTTGATTACTTTTAATCTTGAACAGATCCTCTCATCTTAGGTCTATCTCGTTTTCTTTTATGTTTGGAGCGTATATTGTCAAAAGATTGTGTTGGGACGGATATAATTATTTTATTTTTAATAAGAAATTTTGAAACTTCAATATATTATGATGGAGTTTCAGTATATTTATATTAGAGCATGATCCAGCATAATATATTGAAAATTTATATACAAGTGCTTCAATCTTCAGTATATTATGTTAAAACTTTTCGTGTTGTAACAAAAAATTAATTATTTTTTAATAATTTTATAAATACTGACTATTTTTTAATTATCAATTGATTAGCTGTGCTGTTTTTACCTAAACTGACAAATAGTAGGTATGTAAAAGTGTTATAAAGGCGCAAAATCTTATCAAATCTTTGGAGTTTGGACTTTGGAGTAACATAATTATTTAAGTTCTCTAACGAAATCGGTAAATGTTCTGACAGAAAGTCATATTCACGTGTGATGAAAGCCGTTAATAACTTGTTTTATCTCGCCCCTTCTTCATTTGCGTTTGTTACTATCACTTCAAAAAAAATTTGAAGCATTTTTCTTTACTTGAAAAAGGTACAGTAAAACTTTGAACACAATATGTATATATACTGGGGCGGACTCATATTGGTTTAAGCAGGTCTCATAAAAAAATATTATTATTTTTATATAAAAATTATATTGCTGAGAAATAAATTACGTATAAAAATAAGTTGAACCTGCTTGACGCATACAAAGAATTGGCGTGATGGCTCAAGCGGGAATATCTTAAGTTGCACGTCCAGGGTTCAAATCGTCACTCTTAGAATTTTACAAGCGCTTTTTTCTTATTTTAAAAGTGGTTATATTTCGGGGTGTACAAAGAAAACCGACAAACCGCAGCAAACCGATGATCCGAGTCAAATCGAGAAAAAAAAATCCACTATGATTCGGTTTGATTTGGTTTAGTGTTGGAAAAAAAATCCGACCATAATTGGTTTGGTTTGATTTTAACTAAAAAAAATCAAACCGAAACCAAACCAACCCGACATTACATCTAATAGAAATTTAGATATATTTAGTACATAAATATACTTATTATGATGTAACTTATAAATATTTCTTAAATTTTTTCCTAATTTTAACTTTTAAGGTATTATTTCAAGGTTGGACTTAGAACTTTTGAATGTTCCAATAAGTTTTATAGCGATTAATATTAGTAACTCAAATAATACTAACAAAAGCTCAAACCAAAATCAAATCAATATTAATGCTAACAAAAGACATTCAATTCAATACTAGGAATGACAATGTATTGAATATCTATTTTTTGTTTTGCAATGATTTAGATAAAATTGCGTAACCTATTTTTATTTTTTTTCTTAGCGTTTAGTCATGTAATTAATACTCCGTTATTAGTCTACTTATTTTAGCATGACTTAATACTTTTAGATTATGTTTATTATTATTATAGCTTTTTGATTAGCAATATTTATTTTATGTGATTTTATTGTCTTTATTGTTGAATATTTTAGGATAGTGTCATGACACATCTCATATTTTGCATTATTTTCTTGGAAAACACCTTATGTAGTTTTATCTTACTAGGATTAAAGAAATATGTGTAGCACAAGTATATGTTTTGTGCTACGAAGATTTTATCGGAAAAACTCGGAAAAATCGAGAACCTGGGATTGAAAAAACGGAGTTTTATTGGTTTGGTTTGATGTTTAGATTTAATAATCCGACACAATTGATTTGATTTGGTAATTGTAAAACCCGAACCAACCCAACCTATATACACCCCTAGCTAGATTTACTGCTCTTATCGCGTTCAATACTTCTGAACTACTATTTTAAAAGTCCCCAATTGAAGGTATTGTACACTTTATCAATAGTGATTGTCTTTTATTGTTTCTTCAAATATTCTTCTCTCTTAAATTTACACCTTTGTAATTTGAATGTTTCAAATATTTCGTACTGTTTTCCTTACCAATTCCTAGTTGTTGCTTCCTCACAGTTTCTTGTTTAATTATTTGAAACTTTTATACTATTAAAATCTTTAATTTTATGTTAGTTTTTAGTTCTATTAATTGTTAGCACTGATCAGATTGTTACAATAAATATTTTAGCGCATGTTAATTTGTTAAATTTAATAAATAAGTCGATTACTTAGTATTTGGTATAGATTGAATTGATTTGAGTGAAGTAAAACAGTTTTAAAAAATTGAAGTTTAATAAATGGTTATACTTTAAAAGGTACATATATAGATTTGTTGTTACTTTTTTTTTCGGAGCATGGAATCAAAAGAACATATTGAGTAAACATAAATACTTGTTGAGGTTTGTTATGAAACTAACATAAAGAGTGGAGGGTAAAACTTGTTTGTTTTTCTAGTAGTATTACTTCTACTGTTAGATAAATTTTAATATTTATTTGAACTCGCTTGTAAAAAATCTGAATTTGTCAAATATATATAGAGATAGTCAATGTCAGTTCCCATTTCCGCGAAAGAAAGCATAGCCTATACAAGCTAAATAATGGACCAATATTAACAAAATTTCTACCTATGCAATATAGGCAACTTTTCTCCACCTCTAAGATAAAAATGGTTACATATTTTTTATTGGCTACAAGGACTAGCGCTTGGAATTTTGTGCCTAAAACATCTCAATCTGATAGCAGAAAAGAAGACGAAAATATTTGAACTTCGGAAATTGTCGAAAGACATAGAGCATAGGCAAATTTTATATCGATAAAATACATGAGAGATATATGGTATAAAAGAAGGAAGTCTTAAATCCTAATGTTGTATTTAATACAGTGCAGGTATAGGTCTAAAAGTAAACAATATTATCTAGTGCATTTGACCATTACATATGGTATCAGCGCATGCATGCAATATCTTTGGCGATTGTAAGGCAAACCTCAAAATTCAAATTGATTCTAGATAAATTTCACATTGGTATATAAAGAATTAAGTCTTAGACCCAAATAACATATTTAAAATCATATGAATCTAGATCAAAAGCAGATAATATCGCTAATAAACTGGATTGTTACATTCCCGTCCAGAACACTAGAATCTTCCCACTCCCAGCCAAATGAAGAGGGTTATGATGTAATGTTTTCGTCCGGTTGAAATAAAAAGTTGACTGATACTTGTTGCTATAATATGCTAGATCTGTCCTACAAATAGAAAGTGGTTGTTGCCTATTTTTTGAAATGCTTGAAGTTAAACTATTAGAGATGCTTTTGACTCAAATCTATATGATATTCTTTCAAAGACAACGAGTTTTAAGTCTTTCAACTTTCATACAGAAGAAAAAAAGGGGGAAAAACACTCTGATAAATAAGTTTGTAGTCATAAAATTTGAGGAGGATTTCTCTTTCCTTTTCCTTTATGTTTGGGTGTGTGTGTAACATGGAGAAGACAGAGACATGTCTCCAAGTAGTTGGGCATAGGATGGCCACAAATCAATATAGTGGTACTCCTTCTTTAATTTGTCCTTTGAATTGCACTGATGTTGATATAATTTAATCCTAATATCTCCATTGTTCAGTAACTATATTCATTTCATTCATTCACATTTGGTCCCCAGCGACTCATATGTTTCCAAGTGGAATGTTTCTTTTTGTGGTAACCTTCAATTCTCCCCAAGCTTTTTACAACTTCTTAAAAAAACCAAGTTAATTAATATGCATCTTGAACCTTACTTAGATGTGAGACAACTCTTATGCATAGAATCCAAAAGTTTAGGACATTAATTCCTCGATAAAATGTAGCTTTGCTTTTCAATTTGAAGTAACGTATTAGTATAATAATATGTGATTTTATCCGGATTTTAGATTTATTTTTGTAATTTCTTCTTTTTGAAACTATAAAATAAATGAAGTATTGTAGTCTATTTCTACGTTTAGAAAACTAAAAATTTGTGAATTATATTGTCCACGTCCCACGTCACTGTCTCTTTTCAAATCAGTTTTTACGCCAATATTTATCTTTGAGATTGATAAAAGCTACAGTAATAATATGACTAAACACACCAGCCAAGCAGGGGTGTACAAACTCAACCGAAAAATCACACCAAATCGAAAAGTCAAACCAAATCGATTAAAAAATCCGAGTAGGTTTGGTTTGATTTGGTCTGGTAGTGACTAAAAAAATTAGAATTAAACTGACATATAAATATATAATTTTTATAGATACGTTTAAGACTTTTTATAGAATTTTCTTTAAGAAAATATCTAAAAATATTTGTAATTCTCTTATGGCATGTAATATTTAGTTAAATTTGAAGTGCTCCATATTTATTAACTTTAAATAATGGGTTGTATTCTTATATCTTTTTCGAATTTGAAATGATATTTTGATAATTTAAAATTAAATAGAACATATCATTATATAGCTTCATATTTATTTTTATTTTTAATTATTAAATATGGTTAACGTGAAAATGTACATCAACGTAAAATTATTGTGGAACGACTAAAAAATAACTATCGTGCGTTACTAAGAAAATTCTTCTATAAGAATATTTTAATAGATCATACATTTGATAATTTTTTTAAAATTTTACAAAATATATATTTACTTATCAAAAAATTAACAAGGTAAAATTGAAACAATATAACAACAACAAAAATTCGAAAATCTAACAAAACCGAATCAATCCAAATTGATATAGTTGATTTGGTTTGATTTTGATAAAAATCGAACCAATTCAATACATGCAGACCCTGCTGACAAGTGTATGAATCTGATAGAGCAATTGTGACTGAAGTAACAGTTAAGATAAATGGCGTCAATATGTGGGCACTATAAATATTTGATATGATTTGCAACCTTTGTCTATCCTCCACGTTGCAAAATAACGTTTATAACCGAATAATGACTTCTGCACTACTCGACTCATTGTCTAGAGGTGTAACATCACGAGGAGTTTTCTTTCTATCATTCTTGTCAATAACTCATTAGAAAAATACAAATTGAAATTCTCCCCTCACACATTCTAACCTTTAGTTTATACGCAATTTTTTTGAGGAGCATAGCAAAAGAGTGAGAGTTGGGAAACGTAAAGAAATTGACAAATTAGGAAAAGGTAAACTTTGATCTAAACAACACTAAAAAGCAATGAAAAGAAAGGGATGGGAAGAGGTCAATAATGCATCGCTTTTCATCAACTGTTTATATTTAAGCCATTGATAGAAGTAAAAACCGATAGAAACATGGTCAGAACTTGCAAGTGCTCTTTCATCAGAAGTCGCTTTAAAAAGTGAATGGTACAAAATTTAGGGAGTCAATTTTCCTCAAAGGTTTGGCCCTAAGATGGGGAAATCTGTAATGTTTGCGACCAGATAATTAAAAGCTTAAGTAATAATGCTACTACCTTACTACTAAAGGGTATGGTGAAATGGTAAAATTTCCTTCCTCTTAACAAGAGATTTTAGGTTTAAACCTTTACGGCACGAATGCGGATTAATCAGACAATAAACTTTTAATACCAGACTCTTAAAAAAAAAGTTAAAAGTGTTAGGATATACTATTAATCATGTGGTATGGTGAAATGGTAAAATTTCCTTCCTCTTAACAAGAGATTTTAGGTTTAAACCTTTACGGCACGAATGCGGATTAATCAGACAATAAACTTTTAAAGCGACTTCTGATGAA